>CM053512.1:1552983-1614733 GCA_028627145.1 Eidolon dupreanum | reverse complement strand
AAGAACATGTTATTGAAAACTGGAAGAAAGAAGATCCTTGTTATAAAGTGGAAAAAAATTTGGCTGACGTAGAGTTCTAGTGTTCTGTGGAAGGTAGAACTTGGAAGCAATAAAACTGAGTATTGAGCTGAGGAGGCTGCCCAGCAAAGCGTTAAAGGAGCAGTCTGGTTTCTCCTGACTGCTTGTATTAAAATGCAAGAAGAGAGAGATGAATCAAAAGAGGAATTCGACTGCACATGTATGCTATTCTTTAAGATGAGGAAAGAATGGTTCTAACGTCCGCTCAGAGTTCACCAGGGCTGCCTCTTCAGTTTAAAAGGGTAGGGCATTGCTCCCATTTCAACATGCCAGACAGCCTCTGACTGAAGCCTCGGGTGGGCCACTCCAAGACTGCTACTCCAGTGGGTCTGGGAAGTGGGGCATAGAGCTGAAGATTATTCCTAAGCCTTAACACCTAGTGAAATTTGCCTTGCAAAGTTTGAGGTTGCCTGGGACCCATCATCCCTTCCTTCTTCCTCATTTCTGCCTTTCGAAATGGAAATGTCTAGGCCTGTCCCACCTTTGTATTTCAGAATCACACAGCTTGTCTGGTTTCACTGTTTCACAGCTGGAGAGGAATTTTGCTTCAAGATGAATCATATGGCGAGTCTCACCCATATATGCTTTAGATGACACTTAGATGAGACTTAGGACTTTAGACAGAGTTGATTCTAGAATGAGTTGACTTTTCTAGAATGAGTCTGCTGGATTAGAATGAATGTATTTTGCATATAATAAGGACACGAATTTGGGGGAGGACTAGGAGCAGATTGCTTTGAACCAAGTTGTGTCACCCTAAATTTATGCGTTGAAGTCCTAATCCATCATGTGATTGAAGGTAGGGCCTTTAAGGAGACAGTGAAGGTTAAAGGTAATAAAGTCAGGAGGGTGGCACTCCAATAGGTTAGAACTGGTGTCCTTATAAAAGAGAAAGAGACACTAGATATCTGTTCTTCCTTTCCTCCCTCCTCCCCTTCTCTCTCTGCCTCGTGAGAGTACAGTGAGAAGGTAGCCATCTGCAAGCAAGGAAGAGAGCCCTCTCCTGAAATCAACTTTGCCATCACCGTGATCTTGAACTTCCAGCCACCAGAACTGTGAGAAAATAAATTTCTGTTGTTTAAGCCATCCAGTCTATCGTATTTTGTTATGGCAGCCCAAACAGACTAAGACAGAATTTTTAATTGTAATTTTAAAGTCAATTTAAGATTGCTCAATTTTTTCCTTTTACCTAGAATTAATTCATCTCTAAGTGGTTATTTTTTGTCTGTCTTTCTTCCTATCTGTCATGTTTTATTTTAGTTCAATGGCTCATCTTCAGTAGGAGAGATTTTTAACAGCTTTCTTTTGCCTTTGCCATTCTCTTTTAATGTTTTTCATCTGTCCTGTCTAGCCCCCTGAAGCTACTATTCTAAAGAAATAATTCTGTATCAGCAGCATAGAGCTTCATCAGCATGAATATTGGGAATATCACAGTCATTCCCAGTGTGTCAAGGCTAAGTCTGCTTCCTGCCTTATAAATGTTTCCCTAGGCAGGGTTTGAATCTTTTTGGCCTCCTTTCATGTTTATTTATAACATTTTAGGATTTTCCAGTCTATAGTTAGTAGACCAGAGTTTTAGACGAGGTAGTCAGAGCTCTTGAATTGCACATTTTTGCATCATTATATGATTGTATTGATCATGTATTTTATTTTCTGTATTCTGATGCTCTGACACCTGAGTCCTTCCTGGCTTGGAAGGGCTGCCTCTTCCAGGGTTAGCCAATTTAGAGATAAACAACTCTCCCTTCAGTGTGCCTTTCAAATGTAAACCTAGCAATTCAGAGCCCACATCCCCAACCACCTCCTTTACTGGGCTCTTATACTCCAGAATACTATTCCCTTGTCCCACTCATTCCGAGTGCCACAGGAGAAAAGAGCACAAGGTACTTTTCTAAATTAAAAAATGCTCTCCCATTACCTCCTGTATCAAATAAAACGTTTTCATTTTATACTTAATTTTAAACACCCAATACACGCTGGGAAAATTCTGAATGCTGGATGCCCAGAGCAGATCCACCCTTCAGGGCTCTGTTCACAACGATGCTGCTCAGTCTACCCAAATTCATTTCAACTACTCGTAACCCAGGCTCTTCACTCCACACCAGTTAGTTTCCCAGTACTGACTTCAGTCATTCCTGCTCCAGGGCCTGTGCTCAGAGCTCTGCCACTCCCAGGGGTCTTGCTTGTCCTCTCTCACCATCTGAACTGCCCTACTGAGTGTCAGCTTCCCATTGAGGTCTGTCTTGGTTTGTTCAGTTACACTGTCATTTTTTTTAAAAATTTCTATAGTCTTGTAATCATTTTCACATTTTTTTATGAAATGTAATGTTTACTCTAAGACACATACCTTTTTTAAATTTTAAAATTCCTGAAATGAAGCACCCTTGTGTGCGTGTGTTTTTTCAGTGATTCTGTGCCCACCCCACGATGTGTTAAACTGGAGTCACCACAAGCAGGGCTGAAACTGGGAAACTGAGGCAAAACGGTGAGCCTGTTCTACGACCCTAAACAAGCAGCTCCACTTTCATTTTTGTAATTTTTGCTTTCATTTTACTTATGGGTCTGAACAAAAGCTTTCGTGAACCTGAAAATATTGATGTGATATATGTTTTAGCTTTCTCTCTCTCATTAGATCACCAGCTTCGGTACCCAAAGGGCCTGGCACAGTTATGGCTAGATAATTAGGTCAGCTTGTTCCTGATTGGTTTGTGTGCAAACACGCAGACTACAGTGATCAATTTTCTTAATCTTTTCAAACAACTCTGTTCCAGTCACCTAAATATTAGTTCCTTACTGTGTTCTCATTTTCTTAAAAAATGATGTCTTAGGCCTCCCAGAATAAACGTGAATCATAGCTCCTTTATGTCTTTATAGATAGCAAGTTTTAGGTTTCTTTCCAAAGCACACAAGTGGATTTTAAGGAGATCTGTAAATGGCTATAATTTAAGATCAGAGGGTATTATCCTTAAGATCTGAATCTTGCAGGAAATAAACATAACTTTTATTTAGAAACTTGGCATCTTGAACATAGAATTCTGTTGTTGCAGAATTTCAAGTCAGACCCTTAGTTGGGATGCTAGAAGTAAATGTTGGAAAATGGAAGTGAAATTTCAAAAGATTATGAATGAGTGAAGTTACACCTTGAACTGTGGTCCACTCCTCCCCTCCCCCTTATTTTATATATATATATATATATATATATATATATATATATATATATATATATATATATATATATATATATATATATATATATATATATATATATATGTATACACACACACACACACACACACACACACACACACACCCCACCCAGCCCTCCCCACCCCAGCAGAGAGACAATGTGCATGAGCAAGCAAGAGTGCAAGAGCGCGTCCCTGTAAGGAAGGGGCTCTCACTGCTGTGAGGCTGGCGTGTCTGCAACCTGCAGGGCAGGCGGGCAGGCCAGAAATTCAGGTGAGAGCCGATGCTGCGGCCCTGGGCCGGAATGCCTGGGCTGGTCAGGCAGGGGAGACACTCAAGCAGGGTTCCCTGTCGCAGTCCAAAGGCTGCGTTCCTTCTTTGGGAAACCTGTCTCTGCTCGCAAGGCCACCAGCTGATCAGATGGAGCCCCCCCCACCGCCACAACACACACATACATTATGGAGAGTGATCTGCTCTGCTCAGTCTACTGATGGAAACGTTAATCATGTCTAAAGAATACCTCCACAGAAACATACTGGTTGGTGTTTGACCAAACTACTGGGTGCCATAGCCTAGCCAGATCAACACAAAAATAAACCGCTACAATGACTTGTTGCCTGTTAGGCTGTTTCTTGACACCTTTTCTTCGGTCAGATCAACTCAATTTCGCCTGACTCCATCAGATAACACACAGTGCAATTTTTGCTTTTTCAGGGTTCCCGATGTGCTACAGACCTGAAATCCCTGAGCTAATCTGGGTGTCTAAAAGCTCTCCAGATGACGGCAATGCAGACCAAGTCCCCAGCAGCCTTATGTGTCGAGAGGCTTTCCTGCCTGAAAGGTTTGATGGATGAGAAAATGAGCGAGAGAAGTAGATTATGTGAGTCCGGTTGAATCCAAAATGTTAATAGAGATCTGTTACTGAATCGAGATTGTTATGAATAGTGTGCCCTTTGTGCCATTATTGCTGCAAGTCAATTCTCATGACAGCTGTGGCTCAGGCCACTGGCTGGGTATGTACGTGAAGCCCAGAGTGTGGGCGAGGCTGGGGCTGGGCTGCTCTTTCATCCTGTTATCTCAGTGGTCGTTTCCACGGGCTTGCTTAGAGCAGGATCGATGTATTCAACATCATAATTCACACTCACAAAATGACATCTGTCCAGGTGAATACAAGTGGCTACGTGACATAGGCACTGAAAAATAAGACTGGCCGTTGCTACGCTCTCTGAGACCTTCCTGCGTGCTGCTTGAGTGTTCTTAGTGCCACGGTAATACTAAACCTTACTTGTAGAATTCATGCCTGTTTAAAAAGCAACATATACACATTTCCACATTTCATCCTCCTTCCAAACAACACCATGAACAAAAGATCATTATTCTACAGATATGAAATGAGATTCAGAATTCAGATTTCACCTGCTGAAGGACAAATAGTAAATACTGGGGTCAGGCCTAGATCAAAGCTTTTCCCAGTACATCAACTAGTCTGTTAAACATTCACAGTACTGTTCTGGGAGATAAAATTATGATGTTTCTAATTTATGGACCAGTAGCACTAAATTACTTGTTTTAGAGGTAGAGATTCTGACAAAGGAAAAAACAAAACTACTGTGGTATTACTCTGAAAGCCTTTTATCATGAGTTGCCAGAAAAAAAGTAAAATTTACATAAATCTCATTGATTTAAAATGTTACATTAAAAAAAACAGTAACAAGAAAGAAATGGTGCTTTTCAGGTATGATAATGAAGTAATTTTCTTTTGTGCCTGGTAATTACACTGAAAACATAACAGTAACATAAATTTAACTGGATCTTTCAAGAAATGGAGGAGGGGGAAGAGATTCATTTGTGGATTCTGAGGGTCAGCTTGATCTTTCCTTCCTTCACAGAGATCAAACGGTTTATTGTTATTTGAGAAGGAAAAGTAGGGTTCGATTACCACTGAGATCAAAGACACTGTCAGCAGAGTAGCTGCCTTTTTAATCCTTCCTACTTGGGTAGTCTGTCTTCGATCAGATACTCTTTTAATTGATTCTTCAAAATTTTAATTTCAATAATTAAGCCATTTAGACATCAGAAGGATGTTTACAGAGCCCAGTAAGAGCAGCAGAAATCAAAATCATTGCAAATGACTGAAATGGGAAAGTGATGAAGGAACTGGAAGAGGAAAGAAGAAACTCCTTCTCTGGCCCTCCAAAGTTAATCTGCAATGCTTCAAATAAACTAATCTATCTTTCACAGGCCAAATAAGAGGTCTCTGAAATCTCAGAACTTGTTCCCCTTTATCTACATGAATTCACCCTTTGTTTTGGGTACAAAGTCTCATCATTCCATCTTGGTTTCCCATTCGGCCATCGGCAGCACCATGACCTCGGCACCCTGCCCCACTCAGGGAGTCTGCTGACGGTTGAGTTCGGCAGTAAGTTCCCATTTCCAGATAATCTATAAAAGGTCCACAGTTTAGTTCAGTTTAAGATTGTGGGGCTTACTATTTTTTATATTGTATGTTTTTATAACTTTTTTCAAAAGATATTGCTCTTGAGAAATTACTCGGTAATATTAATCTGCATAAAAATATAATATGAATGTCTCAAACAAAATTACTAAATTTTTCCCCGAAGTATATTTAGGAGCTCGAATTATGTGAAAAAAATGTTCTCAAGTTGCTTGAATTCAAACCCATTAAGCATAACAAAATAAGTTCTGTAGATTTAAAGAAAAAAAAAAAAGCACAATCATCGATTAAAGTAGGTGATACAGTCCCAACTGCACTTAATTTACATGATGGGAAAATTAAATGATCTGTTTCTAAAAGAAGGTCATATGTTCTCTAGAAAGTACCTTAAGAAGGCAGATCTTAGAGCAGCACAGAAATGCAAATCTGGGCCATGTGTTTAATCACGTTTTAAATCGCAGTTGTTCACATCTGGATTTGCCCTCTGCCTTCTCAGTGGACAAGCATACTCGCTGGTCTCTATCCTCCCCATTTACATCAACGCCCACCACAGGGTGGGCGCCAGGGAGGAGAGGAGCATCCCTTGAGTACCAGTCACTCCCTTGCAAGTTGCCTCCTTTTACCAGCTTCAGAGTTTCTCACTGTTTGAATGGATTTCCTCTCCCGCTGAGCTGTTCATGGTTGAGTTTCCCTCACAGGAAATAGTTCCTCAGAAGCGGAGCCCTCCTTGGTCCTACGCTCATCTAGATGCTGGGCTCCAAGGAGCGTGCTTGGCACACACTAGGTGCTCATGTATTTTTGTTTTGTTTTGTTTTAAATACATTCTAGGCATAGAATTAGACACATTGTGAACATTACCTCATATAATTCTCAAAGTGATCTTGAAATATAAATATTATTATCCCTCTTTTACAGTGAGAATCAAGGCTAAAAGGAATTCAGTATCTTGTAAAAATCAAATGATTAAAAAGAGGAAATTTGAACTTGGGTCTGATGTGTGTTCTGTTCAAGGTTCATGATATAAGACGTGTTTCCCAAAGTGGTCTATGGCTGTAAACACGATGATTATGGTTATTAAATAAAGTGTCATTAAGTAACATAGCATTAGGTCCATAAGAAAGTTATCCCTTTAAAATGTCCTTTTAATTAACTTTACATCATGGATAAAGTCTCAGATTAGTGCCAGGGTATATTTAATACTTCTCTAATAATTGCTACTGTCTCTCTTTCTCTCCTTATTCCAGTAAAAGGCAGGCAAGAATATAAGGCCAGAGTTTTATTTTCAGTGATTCAATTCTTATCACAACTTGTGTAAGGCAAGTAATTCTGGTTTCCATCTGAAATAGTTATATAGTTCTTTCATAAATAAGATTTTAGATAAAATCCCTGAATTTATTTAAAGAAAATATTAGATAACACTACAGATGACACATTTAGCAAAAATTGTGAAGGTGGTACGCAATGTCTAGTTTCAAAAACGCTGCCCTGAAGCAGCTTACAAGGCCCTCGATGAAAACAAGCAACAGAAGGCACTGCTGTGATCGGGAGACCCAGACAAGGAAAAGAATTATCCCCAAACTGCTTTAGGAGCCGTGAACTTGCACGAAAGTTAAAGACAACAAACTCTTGGCATAACCTGGGACAATGCCACCGTGATTCAAATGCTGGGACTACAATTGAGTTATAGTCCCCGACGAGTGGTGCCTAAAATACAGTGGGGGAGATATACAAACAGTGAAAATACAAGTCAGGAAACAAAACATGCCCAAGGAAGGAAAAACATACATGATGCGGGAATCCACAGTACTACTGTTATCACTAAATGTGTTAATTATATTAATTATACATTTTGTTTTAAGTTGTAATATGTAAATTATCAAAATATAACTTTATTAATCAAATCCTAGAAAATGTAGCATTCCTACATGTGGTGTTAAATGAATGCTGGTAGCGAACTGCACTTTTTTTTCTAAACAGGAATAGGGCTGAATTATACTAAATAAATTATGAAAATATAACTTCATTAATTCAATTATAATGAATAATTTTGTCATGAATGCTCAGAATAAAAGTAATAGCCTTGCTAATTCGAAGATCTAGAAATAGAAATGAGAACATATAGCTGTAACCCTGTTTTGGATGGGTATACAAATGAGAAATAATCACACTTGCAAAAGTGGCGGCACCCTTACCTATAATTGCAAGAAAAGCCCTGAGGGGTGTGGCAAACATGACCTACTAAATTGCCAGCCATTTAATAATAATCGAATTCATAACCCCGGTAAAGCTTGTACATCACGTCTTTAATGGGGCACAAAATCAGTGCTTCCCTAAGTCCGGCAGTGCCTGTCATCACTTAGTGTACTTTAGGGTAAACTTTTAACAAGGTAGGAACTGGTTTTCCTCTTTAATTCTTCATGCTGACATCTGTTTATGAGGAGTATCTGTGTAAATCCACGTGGTCCAAACGCCTGGGCTTTCTGTGAGGCCACTTGTCAGTCCCTTGCTACTTTCCACAGCCAGCTGTCAAAAGGCGGAAGCTTCAAAGGACACATGTGGCTTTCTTACTAAGGAGAAGCTGTTTGGTGTTGTCACAAAAACATGGACGCCACAGCCCAGGCTCTATGTGAAAAACTGACTCCCATTTATTTAAGCAAGCTGCTTAATTTCTCTAAGCCTCAACTTCTTC
The DNA here is from genome assembly GCA_028627145.1 of Eidolon dupreanum. Taxonomy (NCBI): domain Eukaryota; kingdom Metazoa; phylum Chordata; class Mammalia; order Chiroptera; family Pteropodidae; genus Eidolon; species Eidolon dupreanum. Next base: position 1,606,325 of record CM053512.1, on the reverse strand, counting down.
AACTGTAAACTGAGGAAAGAATAATGTTCGTCTCCTTATTTTGAAGATTATGTTAAAGCAAGAGACTGTTCAGTGAGGTATCTGACACATAACAAGCCCTCGGTTATCATCAGCTACTCTTAGCTCGTGTCATGGAGCACGGTGTTCTCTGGGCTTTTCCAGGGCCCTCAGTAACATGGTCCTTTTAGCCTGACTCCCTAGTGCTTCAGGCCAGCCCACACACTGACCTCTGAGCTGTTTCCTCAGCCTCTACAAGCTCTCATCCATCTTCCCTCCCTCCCTCTCCCTCCCAGTCTAGTGAACCGGAACCACACACCTCCCTCTGTGTCTTAGGTCCCTTTCCCTCTGCTAGTACAACCAAAGAGAATGACTGTGTAAAAATGTAAATAGGGATTTTTTGATTTCTCCAAACTGTGGGAGGTGACTTTTCACCATCTCCTTTGTAGAGTTAGGTCTGAACATCCTCTCCTTTGTCATTCTTTTCTTTAGCTAGATATACTGGCTAAGGTAACACTGACTATAATGCTTGTCTTAATTTTTTTATAGCCACTGACTGTAGCTCCCTGAAAACTACATTTTGCCTCTGACAAATATTATGTTAGACATATTCCCTAACAAATATAAACAGAATGTTTGAACTCAGCCTGTGGTATTTTTGCATACCTTTCTCTTCATAGCCAAGTGTTAAGATAAAGAGTATGTATAAGTTCAGTGAGATTAACAAAATCAAAGCATAAGACCCCATTTACCTGTGTATAAAAGAAAATGTTTTATGCTTTGGAAGATCTATGTGGAGAAAATCATTCCCAGATTTTATATTTTTACCTGTGAATAGCAACCATGGAGCTTGCCCTGGTGCTCTGTGCTAGGCCCTGCCTGGCTGACCACAGGTGACTGAGCCAACACCAGCTGGACTCCTGAGAGCCACTGGAACTGAGACCAAGAACTCTGCTTCTGAGATCCCCGGACTTCTGGTTCGTACACTTCCTGATGCCTGACTGTTCGAATCTCCATCTGAGTATCATTGTAAGCTCCCTCTTTCCGCTTAAGCAAGCACATTGGTTATCTATTGCATATAACCTAAAGAATTCTAATTTATGAAGTAAATTTAAAAATTTTTCAAGCTTGTCAGCAATATATTAGGCTTTTGTATGTCTCTAAGTGTATTATATACAGGATTAGGAAGACGGTAGGTTTTTTCACCGTAAAATCCATGCTACTTATCTCAACAGCCAATAGGTAGAATTAACTACCTCTTTAAAAATATCAGAAAAAAATTAATACAATGAATTTCTCAGAGTAGTGAGGCATATTAAAACACATGCGCACACATACCCATACACACGTGCAGCATTTCATATTTCTGATTTCCTCATTTTAACCTCACCAAAATTACCTTCTAATTAAAATGACCTTAATCTTTGCATTAAAATAATAGTTTCTTGTTATATTTAAGTAGTTAGTAGTGAGATGATGTACTTCTGCAAATGAGTACCATTTCTTTTAGCAAAAGATTTTAAGCTATTTGATGCACCAAGAAGTCACAGTAGCTGTTTTACTTCCTTCTGTAACATACATGTGAGATTTAGCTCCACTGTGCTTTCTCAGTTTCTCCTTTGACTAGTACACATATCCTTCCATCACACCATGCACTTCTTTATCTCTGCACCATGTTTTATGTTGATGCTATGTAAAATTCTATCTCCACCTCTCTTCCAGAAGCTAATTTGCAAGGAAAACTCGTATTCACCCTGCACGGCCTTACTTAAACATTACCACCTCTGGGAAGTATTCTCTGTGCACTTTCTGCCCACACCTCCTTGAACAGAAGCAACTTTTCTTCCAATTTAGTTTTCATCATAGCACTTTGTAAATACCTCTAGTACTTCCACGATCTGCTCTATTAGCAATTTCAGTTCTGTTAGCAGTTATCCAAGAATCCCTTTGTGGCAAGGACTATGTCTTGCTCATAATTGTGGTTTTATAGCACACTGGACAGTTTTTTACTGATAACTGACATCTGGTACATGCTTGTTGTAAACTAGAAATCTCAGCTGAGAAAAACAAAAGGAAAATTTGAGATGGTCCTAGAGTAATGATTTTGAAAATTATTAGTATTCTTACACATAGTATTGGAGTCTTTTATGGTTTAGATATATTTTTTCAATTTGTGATTTTATTAAAGTTTGCTAAGAGTTTTTCAAAGTAGTTTTACTAATTTCTATTCCAAGCAACAGCATATGAGAGTTCCAGTTGTTCCATACCTTACCAACACTTATTATTCTCACATTATATTTATATATTTACATATGTACACACAGCATTTTTGTTTCTAATGTTTATAAGTGGAACTTGACTATATTAATTTCTGTTCTTGACTTCATCATTTCCTTCATTCGAATTTCTTCATGTACACTCTATTGTTTTTTCCAGTTTCTTATATTAAATACTTAGGTTCATAGAGGTTTAATATTATCGCTCTCTGTATGTGTATATATGTATGTATATGTATATGCATATATATGCATATTAAATTTTATTAGCTATATATCTAATACATAACATGTTAATATCTTAATATATTGGTAACAGTATAATTATCATCTTATTTAATCTATCTTATTAATATCTACTTTTCATTATACTAGATATATACTATCTAATATATTAATAAGTAACGAATAAAAATTTTAAGATCTAAACATAGATATCTAATATATAAATATATATATGTACATTTAGTATATTAAATACAAAACATATATGATTAATTATATACAATAATATATAATAGATTAATTATATATAGCATATATATGTATGTTATAGTATATATTAGATTATATATAAATATCTATAATCTTATATTAGATTTTTTTCTGAACGAAGAAGTTTAAGATCAAATGATACATATATCTAAAGTATAAATATGTGTTAGACATATATTAGACTCTATATTTATATATTGTGTTTACATAGTATACTTTTAGATATAATTTAATATTAGTAGATATTATTATATATATTAGATCGCATATTTATGTTTTAGATATATATTATTAGATTTTAAACTTCTCTGTTCAGAAAAAATTCTACCTTGAGATATATTTTGCCCAATATTAATCTAACCACATAAACTCCTTTTTCATTGGAATAGCATAATGTCACTATTTTCTCTTTGCTTTATGCTTTTTGGTGTCATTATGCTTTATGTTTTAGGTATATCTCTTATAAACAGAATATACCTAGATTCTTAAAATCCAAAATAGTCTTTATCTTTTAACTGAAAAGTTTATTGTACAGTCACGCGTCCTTAAAGGCCTAGGTCATGTTCTGAGAAACACATTAGGTTCTGTCTAGAGTGCACTTAGGGAAACTTAGATGGTGCAGTCTAGTACACACCCAGGCAGTGTGGTACGGCCTACTGCTCCTGGGCTGCAAGGCTGCATGGCGTGTAACCACACAAAACAACATGTGATCAAATTAAGCACAAGAGAAAATGATGCAATCAAGAGACTCAAAACAGGAGATGTAATAGGCTGCTGCTGATGCAACACGGCACACTGTTTTACAGCAAACTTCTTTTGTAAGTAGAAGGAGTACACTTTAAAATAATGATAAAAAGCATAGTATAACTATATAGACCAGTAAAATGTCGTTTATCATCATCATCAAGTGTGAGGCTCTGTACGTAATTGTAGGTGCTGTACTTTTACACGACTGGCAGTGCAGGTTTGTTTAGACCAGCATCACTACAAACACCTGAGTAATGTGTTGTATTATGATGTTACAAAGGTTATGAGGTCACTAGGCGACAGGACTTTTCAGCTCCATCATAATCTTATGGGACTACCATGTATATGTGGTCCATCACTATCTGAAATGTCATTATGTGGTACATGACTGTTTACCTTTTCCATACACCCTGTTATTTGGCACGGTGAAAAATTTTGTAAAAAATAATTTTCCTTTTCTAGGAAACTCTTTTCATGCTGCCCAAGCATAGTAACTATCACTTATTAAGTGTTTATACATGCTAGACTACACTATATTCCTTAAATACACTCTTAATTTGTCCATCTCTAGATGCCTATGAAGTAGGTAGCATCATGACCCTACTTTTTACACATGAGGTAACTGAAGTCCACAAAGTAAAACCTAGAGTCACTGTGGCCCATAAGGGTAGGAGCCAGTATTGAAGACCAGGGCTTTTTCCAAAGTCCTTGCTCTTAACCTGTATCCTATGCATAAGTAAGAACATAGCATGGACAGCAAGAGGGGACTGATTTAAACCATATGAGATGGGAGAACATTCAAACTTCCAACTTTTCCTTCACATGCTCGTCCAAGTCCATTATACTTAAACAAGAGTCCTCAATTACAGATCTGTGGGGGTTCTTCTTAAACAATGGTAGAGATTAATTTTAAAATAAAAAGAAGAAAGGTGAGAAGTGGGAATGATAGAGACACATGCATTCCTTGTACAGCCCTCCTGGATCCTGGCAAAAGACACAGACACTCAGCTAATCACGCTAATGCTTTTCCCGACACCTGCTCTCTCTGTACAGGACTAGGAATTATCAGGAAGAAGACTCTACTCAACCTTCTGCATCACACCCATCACTCGACTGATAGTGTTTTAGAGCAAAAAAATTACTTCACTACAGAAGAAGCAGTTATACTGGAGTTTCAACTGAAAGCCAATGACACCAACAATAATCACAAAAAATAACAATATTAACAACTGTGGATCTGTTTGCACTGTTAGATGTGCACTGCTAGAAATGTTAGGTCCATGGCCCTGAAGTATCCGTTGTCCAATGCCTTGATCAAAAAGATCAAAAACTCTTCGCTGAAAACACGTGAAATTTACATACAGTAACATTCACAGAACCCTTCTTTATTATCTATTTGGTAAGGGACTAATTAACTTATTAAAATAATCCTGTGTTAAGCTACTATTTTTTAAAGTGTTTTGGCTTCTTGTTTAATCAAACTTATACCTTTTATTTCTCTTGAATGTGGAATTCTAATTCCTCATTATTTAACCTTGACTCAAATTTTACTCTTTTTAATAAATTAGGACACATTAGTTTTGTAAAAATATTCTAATTATCTGCCAGTACATTTCTTTCTTTTCTTTCATCTCTAACAGAAATAACTCAATCTTTATGCACAGATATTTTATGATATACTATAGATTTATAGGGTTCCATGTCATTTCTATTGCACAATTCATTTTAGTGGTTCTAGTCATCAAAATACAGTATTCACTTGAACTTTTTCTAGTAAGTTTTTTGCTCTTTGCAATTAGACACGTACAGATGAAGTAGCAGCCTTACAATATGTAATCGGGCTGACTTACTTATTTTTATTTGAGGATTTGTACAGTGATTTGTCTCTAAAGAGTAATTGAAGTAATTTTTAAAGATGTAAAATATAAATTGTTAATGTGAAGACTAGAAGGAAAGCTTTAATTAAGGGAAGAATGAATAAATTTTCCTGGTGATGACAACTTTGACATCGCTAAATTTCTTCGTGAGGATGATGAGAGAAAAACAGGAGGGTGCTTTTATAAAGTCATTGATATTACTACTCAAGGCAATGAGCTGTTAAGTACCAGCTTAATTATGACCTCTGTTTGTCAGCCTGATATTTAATAATGCACCAGATGCACTCTTCCAGCTCTGTCCACTGCCTGCTCTGACCACTGACAGCATTCTCTGCCAAACGTGTGGTGATCTTCCCCCTCACAGGGGAGAGATGGTTTACCCACATCGAGCCTCCAGGCAAGTGCCTACTCATTTTCTTCTCCAAACATCTTTTCCCTAGGACAAGTTCCACTGGAAATTAGGCTAGAAATTTGCTTGCTTACTCATCACACCTCAGGTCACAAGAAACAGAGGAAAAACATTCCTCATCTCTAACTGTTCTCATGATAAATGGTTGAGATATGCAGGTGCCAATAATTTTGAAAAGAAAACAGTTATTTTGACATGGAGGCTTTCCAAAAGATTTACTGGCTCCAGGAGCTAAAGAAACGGTTGTATCCTGTGCAGATTCAGCAAAGGAGCACAATGAACCCAAGTGCTGCTCGGCAACTCACAATTCCTTGAAAGTCTTTCGCTTATTTCTAAGAAGAGATGAGCTCAAGTTGACTGAAGATGTTATTTTTTTTAAAAAGACAAAGAGAATAAGAGGTTATAAAAAGGAGTATTTTAGATTTATATAAGTACAAAGATAGAACTTATTAATTCGTTTTTAATTCTAAACTATCACTAATGAAGAATTCTCCAGTTTTCAAAGAGTAAAAATTAATATTAAATTCCAAATTTTCTTAGCAATTGAATCACCCTTCAGCTGTTTACCACTGTTTTATTTTGGGTGTTTATAGGAACATTTAGACCATAGTTTAGATAAAACAGCCTACATTTTTAGTTTAGTTTTGTTTTCATTAGGTGGAGTAGTCTTTTCATACGTAACTCCAAAATTCAAAAGTTAGTCTTCAGTATTGGATGGACAAATATGGCCTAGGTAACACATACAATTATTTTTGCCTTTCAGAGTAAAAGATCTTTGTTCTTCATTAGTTACACATGTACACACACACACACACACACACACACACACACACACACACACACGGCTTGAAAACTGAGCTTCTGTCAGGCCTCTTTGCCATCTGTCTGTGGAAGAAACCAGTAATCTGATAGGCTTTGTCATATAGACTGGCCATCTGCAATCCTAGTAACAGCACTTAAGCTCTGAGACCCTAGTAGGAAATCTGTGCACGTATATTTTCTCTGGTCATCAGCGCTTTATATTTCCAGCTATTTTAAAGCTAAATAAAAGGGGAATCTTGGTTATGGTAGGGGAGATTTACTTCTCACGCAGAGACTGACCCACGTAAGCACTTCCAAAGAGTACATCCAGCTGCATACAATGTGACACTGTGCACCTCTGGAATGCTATAGGATTAGTTGAAGATATCAATCAGTAAACAGGGATTGTGAAAAGTTATGTTCAACAAATATAGAAAGTGACTTTGTTATATCCATAGAATTAATGCTTTTGATATAATATTAGGTAACTTTACTTTTCTAGAATTAACGTAACATAGTTACTGTCAGTAAATTTAATCCCCAGAACTGAAATAAGGCTGCCTATGCTGCATTATTAAATAGAGCACTTATAATATGTAACTGGCATAAGCAGAATGTGCTAGAGAAAAAGAATCAGAAATATGACTTTATGAAGGGTTCCATGGCAAAAATAATTACTACAAATTATCCAAAGAACTACTGGTTTCCTTTCTTAAATAACACAGTGAGAATATTTAGTTAGTCGTAAAAAACACTCATACAAAGGCTACCATTAAATATTCAATTAATTAATAAGCACATTTCACAAAGGCCACTTTTTTATGTGCAATATCTAATTCAGTATTATAAAAATGCCTTAGTGTCCCTCAATCTTATAAAACGTAATATTCAAGAATAGGTTTGATTTCACTGCATGTTCTTCATAAAACAAAGAAACAAACCAGATAGCTGCACACAGTCCAAACATGTTCCTTATCTTACTAGGCCTCTTAGAGTCACTGAAGCATCTGCAGCTGTGACCAGCCTGCTCTCTCAACAATGGAGGTGGCATGACCGGCAGGCACCTTCCTGCCGGGGACAGGGGGCACACACCTGGAGCCCCTCCAGCAACGCCCCCACCTCCTCCACTCCTCCCTACCCCAGGGTTCTCTGTCGCTTTGTCCTCTTGAACCCTTCCAGCCCTCTCCTCCCAAAGTCCCCACCAGGCTCTCTCGGCCACCTTGCCCAGCTGTCACTTAACATGTCAGAATGAGTCTGTGTCTTGTCTCTCCTACATTCTAAGTTCCTCAAGAGTACAGACCATATTTCATGCCTCGTTGTGATGCCACGTAACCCTAAGAAGCTTCTTGATGATTTACTACTCAGTAAATGTATGTAAAGTTGATCCTAGGGTCATCCAATTTCAACGTCAAATTCGCCACACTGGATCAGGAACACTCAGTGATTTTAATTTGCACAACACTCTGTTTTAGTGGAGTTGGCTGCCTGAGAGCTGTGTGGGCAGGGAGGGAGTACCAACACCCGCCATGTTCGTGGGAGATGGGAATGATAACACATGTGCAAATGTTTGCTCCCAGGAACTAAATGATCTTAACGTGAATTTGATGCAGAAAGTTGCAGTTTCTCATGTAAATTTTTTCAAAAAATTTTGCAAAAGTTGTCTTCACATGAACTTTTATACGCTATGGGTTCCCGATCATGCTCTGCCTCTGTATTTGTCAAATGAGTACTTACTTATATCCTTCAGACCAGTGGGACCAGACTCTGCTCAGGAGTCTAGGAAATAAGCAGGGTATAGGCCTAAATGAATGCTTACTTTTGGGGGTGCAGAATACTATCTTTTGTAACCTGCAATAAGTAAGCCATGTAAAAGAATATTCAGCCTCCACAAGACACAGACTCTCCCGTTTCACATTTTAGTGGTAAAAGTCACAACAATAAGAATTTCTAGAAAACTGATTCTCTGCTGCAAGTTTCATTTTATCAAATTTAATAACAACTGTTGAAATTTTTTATTACTTCTCATAAAACTGGAGGCCAAGGAAAGTAGACTTACTTATATATACTCTGAAAGTATAAAAAGTACTTTGGTCTTCCTAGAACTTTCTAATCTCGCATTTACTAAAGGAACCCAAGTGTCACTTAAGGTGCGACTGGGGCTCGCATCTCCCCACCTCACCACATCGCCAACTGCACTGAGAGTTAGAGCCAATCTTGATAAGTTCCTTGTTAGTGTGTTCTCATCACAAAACACTGTACACCACACTAAAACCTAAGAAGTTCGCCAAGTTACCATTTGCTTTTCATCACTGTCTTAAATCTTGGAAGTTTAGATTTCGGAAGACCAAACAGTACTCCACTTGGAATTATAAAGCATTATGTAACCGGTCCCATTGCCTAATAAAGTAAAAGCCAGTGTGACAGTTGCCTACCTGTGCCAAACAACCCACAGGTGCTTTAGTTGCACTCCATTTACTGTCAGGACCTTTCAGCTGCTACTTCTCAAGAGTCGCTGGGAAACATAGTTTCTACTAAATTTGCAGAGCTCTTAAAACATGGGTATAATTTTCCTTCTACGTGGAGAGTAGAGAAACTTACTAACCAAAATCAGGCTCTTTAGTGATGGAAGAGTGATATAAACAAAATTAAACATATAAAGTTTTACACTAAAGAAATAATTATTTGTGAGTGATAGGAAAAACAAACACATAAAAAGTACAAAAAGTAATTAAAGTACAGACTATTAATATTGCATATACACTAATGGGTTAGCCCATATTGTGAAATGCTAAATGGACTGAAGAAAATATGTTCCATTTTCTCTTATTTACAGTCATCAAAGTTAATATTGTGCAAAATTTTTGGCTATTTTCTACATTCTCATTTGTAAGGAAGACCTCTGTACACTTTTCAGTGCCCTTTTTTTATTTTTCATGGGCAAGTAGTTTCACATATACATGTTGCTTATCTGTCAATAGTTTCTGCAAGTCAGTGTAACAATAGAATGATTTGGTCTTTTTAAAAAGCATGCTACTTTTTGAGAGAACTTTTAAAGAAAATGGTTATTTCATTTCTTTATGAGGGAGTTGGCACAAGAAGTTTAAAATGGTTATGTATATTTTCTTGAATGTATTGGGGGTTTCATTTTTCTTTTGATATACTGGGATATGAGCCATTTAAACACCCAAATAGGAAATCCTGTGGATGATACAATAACAAATACCTTTTTAAACATCTCATTAGTGCTTAACTTTGAGGGGAAAGTACTAAACTGAAGGCAGAGAACTAGATTTCATTTTCAACATATTGTAGTAAGCAACAGTGCATCATATCCTCTAGAAGTGTCCAGTTTCATGGCCCTATCATTACAAATATGCAAAGTATGGCTCACTTCTTAAAGAGTTTAAATCTAAGACATGCATATACTTACTCATTTTGGTCATTACTTCCCACTTATGTCATAACTCTACCACTAAATGCTTTATAAAGTTAATTTTTACCCCAAATTTGAGAATAATGGTACTTTGTATCCACAAGATTTTAATTTTACATACTCTGTAGTAGAGTGAGGAAGGGGACTGAGAAGTGGGAAACATCTTTTCCAAAACTAGATTCAAGCTCAGCTGGCATCTTGGAACATACTAGAGAGTCCTGGGAACTCACCAAGTCCTGCTTACACAAAGGGACCTAGATTTCCTCTGCTGATGACCTATCAGGTAAGTCTGATTTGGATTCAAATACACTTTGCAAGTGAATACTTGCAAATGTGAATGTTTCTATAAAATGTAAAGTTATACTAGATATGGAAGGAATTTCAAGCAAGAGAAGCAGTACATTTTTATATAACAATCAGGACATTTGTGAATTGGTCTCGCCTTTTCCAGGTTACAGCATCTATCTTAATAGCGATGGCTTTGACTATTCTAAGAAGATTGAGTGGATATTAATAAAAATATTAGAAACTATCACTATTCTGTAAACAGTGTAACTTGTCTTTTTGCACATGCATAAGATGTCTGTCCCCTTTTTTATCCCACTGTTTTAATCTCAAGGATGCTCTGAAATTTTGTTTATGCATGTAAATATTTCAATAAGAATTATATCAACATTGAAATTTTATTTTAAATTAAATTAAATATTTATCAGTCATCGATTTCTTTCTATAAACATTTTATGTTGAAGTTTTTCTTTGGTTAATCGATCAATTTGCTTTTCACACTCACTTTATACTTTATGGCTTTTGCCTTTTTGAGCGTTCTTTTGCAGCCATAAATCTATCAAATCCAAATTTCTGCATTCAAATTTTGTAGTTTTGTTGTGTGTAGTTTTTATTGTCTATTTAAATGTTATTTTTACTATTAATATTCACTATGAACCCTCATATAATTTAGGATTTCCATATGTGTCTAAAATAAATATACTGTAATACTATTTAATACAATCCACATATTCTAATATAAACTTTTGAAAAAAATCATTTTTTCATAGCAATATAAAATATTGGTATGTCTCTGATTGACTCTTTTAGAGTCAATGAAAGAGTAATTTAATTTTCCATATACTAATGTTCACTTTGAACACCATTGCCAACCGAAGATCAAAAAGCAGGGGCAAAGTGCACTGAAGCTCAAATTGCTAGGAACAAATTGATATACATCCTTTCCTCCATTCTCTGGTTTCAGCTAAGCAGCTAGGAGAGGTTCATTCTTCTCCCATTATGTCCCTTATGCTCCACTCAAACTCACGTCAGCCAACTAAAATGCATAATTAGTCAAATATTCAAAGAATCACCTTTTGCATCCTACTGAGCTATTTTCCTTCTTGTCAATTACCTAAAGGGCGTTCTTCTGTCCCAGCCCAGTGCCAGACATAGAACAAGAACTAAATAAATGTTGATAAGTCAATTAATAGGCAGATTCTATTCCTGAAATGTAAGGGATTATAAAAACAGTAGTTTCTAAGCAGGGACATTGTACACATTTATAACATTAGATGTCAGTCTGGAAATAATACGTCATCTCAACACTTTGCAAGTCTTTAAAAAAAGCAGTTTTTCTCAGTTTTATTTTCCAATATGGGAAATGTTGATAGGTGCAACCCCTTATAAATAAAATCTATTTAGGGTCCTTAAACACTTTTAGTTTTTAAAGGTCTTGAGATTTTTAAAAAATGGAGAACCACAGCCTTAACATTTTTAAAGGCACACTTGACTAATTTTAGACTCTATTAAATCAGTGTACATTTATCCTTCTTTTAACACACTGAAGGCCTTAGAGTGAACTGATGACAATGGCTTTATCTTATCTTTACAGTTGTGTGATGATTTAACAAAGGTAAAATTCCAGGTTACATTTATATTCTCTCAATAAAAATACCTTTTGAAAAATACCTTCAAAAGATATTTATCTTATTGCACTGAGAATTAATTATGGTGGCTAAAATTTGGGGGGATTTTATCATGACATTTTACAGTCTGTTGATTCTAGCTCATGGGTTAAATGTTTCCTTGTACACATTCTATAATTTCAAATTTGTATTTATCTTCATCGGGACCTAATATCTACACAATAGCTCAGAATGAGAAATGCTCTGTGTATGCTACTTTCAAGTGTTTCACAGTGACCACTAGTCTGAGACTACCTTTGTAAAAATATTTGGTAAAATATGCATAAAATATGTATCATTTTAATCATTTTTAAATATATAGTTCAATGGCATTAAAGACATTCAGTGTTGTGTAACCATCACCACTATCAATGCCCATATCATTTTCATCATCTCAAACATAAACTCAATACCCATTAAACAATAACTCCCCAGCTCCCCCTTCCCCAGCCCCTGATAACCTATATTCTACTTTTTTTCTCTATGAATCTGTGTATTCTAGGTACCTCATATAAATGGAATCACATGATATTTGTCTTTCTTCATATGGCTTATTTCACTTAATATGTTTTCAAGGTCTATCCACGCTGTGGCATATATCAGAATTTCATTCCTTTTTTATGACTGATTAATATCCCATTATATGTATATACTACATTTGCTTGCCCATTCATAAGTGTTGATGGACATTTAGGTTGTTTTACCTTTCAGCTGTTTTTAATAATGTTGCTATAAACACTGGTGTACAAATATCTGTTCAAGTCCCTGCTTTAAATTCTTTTTGGATATATACCTAGGAGTAGAATTGCTGGATCACATGGTAGTTTTATGTTTAACTTTTTGATAAATCTCCATACTGTTTTCCATAGCACTTGCACCATTTTACATTCCCCACAACCACGCATAAGGTTTCCAATTTCTCCACATCTTCACCAACCCTTGTTACTTTCCATTTTATGGATTTATAGCCATTCTAGTAGGTGTGAAGTAGAGATCAATAGTCTATTAATTTCTTAGCTTGAGGTTTCCTACACCTCGCAGATAGTTCAGACTCAGAATTCAGACTTATGTGAGGGCTGGAGCCACATAAACAAGTCCTCATGGGATGAGACTGCTTCCATACAGAGCCTATTCCTGTCTCAGCCACCAATTCACTGAGGTACAGACCTCCAAAGTCCCAGACATATGGAGAGTTTGATTCCATATCTCCATCATCAACAGATCTTGCACCTGTATTACATTAAAACCCAAATAACCCCTCCTTCTCCCTTAGCCCTTTATTTCCAGAGTTCCAACAAAACCAGCTCATAGCTTTTCTCCTAGGGTTTCACTTGCCCATCACCTCAACCCAACAAACCCTGTTCCACACGTCTCCTTCATCTATGACCCATAAGGATTTCCCTTACTTTGTTGCAATTTCAGCTATGCTTCTAAAATATAGCTATCTTACTTTATATTTTTAGTATTTTTATTGGGAGGATTTTTAAGGTTATCTAATTCATCAACTGTCCTCCAAAAAATTATGTCCCATTGTCTGGCTTTATTTCTGGAGACCGACCAATCATCATACTATGTGATTGAAATATAAGAAACCTAGATATGACTCTACTCATTCATGTTTTAAAGGTATGTTCAACTGTTTGATCAATATATTAATAGATCTTTACATGATAAAAGTTCAAATTATTGACAGACTGTAATATTTCTCAGAGTTTTGTAGAACATTTCCAAAATAAACTATTTTAATTATGAAAATAATTGTTTCAAGATCAAGCTAGTAAAATACTGTATTAAACTAAATAGCTTTCTTAACTATAAGACATATATACCAAATCTCATAAAGTATTTCTCAAGCTTATTTTCTTGGAGCATCATGTGGTACTAAATATTCAGAGACACACACCACTTCTGGAGACCAAAGTTCCACATTTAAAGCTCAAATTTCCAATTTTTCCATCAAGTATATAAATCAGACTATTATCATATCTGGATCATGACATAAAAGTGATTCAGTAATTTATAGAATAATGGCCTCTGACTTTTGGTAGCTACACTATTAAGATATATTAAAGAAAGTTAAACTTTCTTTTTCATTTTTAGTATCATCATAATCTCTGATACATATTTTTATATATCAATAATCATAATAAAATTAAAAATTAGAATACTTATATACTTTGCTATGTAAGATTTGGGAGTGGGGAAAAGGAATTAGAGATCTCAATACAGAAGGGAAAACACACATATAAGGAATAAGCTTTCCATGGCAACAGAGTCTTTTGTCCCATAGTGACTGTACCAAAATAACTTATCTGAAAGCCCTGGACACTTTAAATTAATGGAAAAAATTGAAGAGAACATTAAAGTCTCATTACCCTAGATGATGATTTATGGATTTGGTTTAATAGCCTAAATATTCTTCCATCTTCTGAGAAACAGATCTTCAGAAGTTTAACATTAATTTTAATAATTCTTTTGAATGCAGTTTTTCACAAACAGAACTTATTAAAAGTATTTGCAACACTTCTGTGGGAAAAATCTCAAGTTTCGTATACTTAAATCTTTTTCAGAAATATAAAGGAAAGAAGCCAAAAAAATAGACGTAAATATCAAAAGAATGGAAATAAAGAAATTACACAGTTCATTATCTATTGAAGGACTGATTTTCCAGTTTGTAGATTATGGTAATTCCTAGACTCTTATCCTGATTTTTTTCCACTAACTAGTCAGATTCCTGTTAATTAACAATCTTTTCCAAATGTAGAAAAATCCAAACATTTCAAAAAATCACAAAATATCTGAGTTGTGAAAGTCCTCAGAGAGATCTACAGACACCACTCCATTTAAAAATGAGGACATCGATGGCAAGTGAGGTGGAACATTTACCCAAGTTTACAGCGACAGTGATTTCATTTCCGCTGAGTGTTTCAATCCCATGACCCAGAGCAACTGTTTATTAATTTCAGTGATAGGTAAATATGTGAATAGATAAATTAGATAGACAGGCCACTAATCTCTCCCCAACATATTTCATTCATGTGTATGTATGTGTGCATGCAAACACATATGTGTATGTATGCCACTAACTCTCCAAAATTTCAATTATGACTGTATGGCTATCAGGCATTGTGCTACATGACCAATTAGACTCCCTGAAAAATATTATGTTTTCTTTCTCCTTCTACATCTGTACCCATCTCTATTCTTTTACTCTCTTAGTTTCTGCTAATAAATTCCATTCTCATAAATGAATAAAACTCAAAATAAAATGACCTTGTGGGACATCTCATGTCGTGGTAACCCCAGCCAGGAATCGCAAAGAATTACTGCATTGTTCTAAAAGAATTCCGTATTTGCAAAGCACATGACTGCCACTGGTCACGTTCCTTTTAGACGGGAGACAGCACTCACATAAGAGCATCACAGTCGTGCATCAGGTTTTTGTTTTGTTTCTATTTTAAATCTTAAAATGGTGATAGATGGTCGTACCTTTCTCTTAGGGCGATCATGAGAACTGAATAAGATAATGGAACTGGAGTGCATAGCTCAGAGCCTGGGGTAGAGTAGGTGGTCAAAATAAATGTTGCTCTCTGCTTTGTAACTGTATCATTTCAGTTCCACAGAAGTAGAAAAATCTGTTCGGTTGAAATATAACAAAAAGTATAAAAATAGATGAAAAATTATATGACCCATTTCAAATTACTATCTCTAAGCAATTCAAGAATTCAAAATGAATCGATAAAATGTAAACATAAAAGAAACAGAAACAAAGAAATGTCTCACCTTACTTGTGCTTACTTGGAAGAAATAAGACAGGTTACGCTGAGCTCCAGGTTTGTCACTAAAAATTCAGGCTGTCTATTTTTTTTAGTACCAGAAAGTAATCTGAAGAACAATTAGTCATTCAGAGTTTACCCAGATATGGTGACTTTTCGGTAGCTCTATTTTTAACCAGGCATTCAACATTATATATATATATATATATATATATATATATATATATATATATATATATATCATTGAGCAGCTGCTACGTACTAGCCACTGCAATGACTGTTAGTGGATATACAAATTAGTAAGAAACTGTCCATGTCCACAGAAAACTGTCAAATCTATTGCAGCAATTAAGCTCAGTGTGGTGAATGAAATATGAGAAAAATGAATAGTACCGAAGCACAGTGCAGGAAGACCTCAGCCTGTTTGGAGTAGAAGGAGAAACTGGGTCTGGGCTTAGTCTTTTAGAGTAGTAACTGACAATTCAGGGATTGTCGGAAAGGAGAACATTCCAGGAGGAGACAAGAGATCAGGTGCTGTGAAATGGACTAGGGCAAGCCTTTGGGACACATATGGGAATGCCAGGCTATTATTGTGGATGCTTGTTGATTTTCCTTAATTTCATTGACACTTCTTGCTCCTAAGAGTGAAAGGTGTTCAAAGAAGCTTGCCACATGTAAAACAAACAAACAAACAAACAAACAAACAAATAAAGGCATTTAACTACAAATTTCAACACAGAATATTAAATAGACAAAGAAAGTGATGTGTCTGATAAGACGGTCAGGACAGGCTTCATAAGGGCAGAAATGATAAAAGAGTAAACATACATGAAGCCACTAAATAAAGATGTGAAGGTATTAGAAAAACTTAGAGGAGGCTTTTAGGTAATAAAACAAATCAGAGGTCTGACACTACCCAACTTCAAGACTTACTATAAAGCAAAAGAAAAGACAAATAGGACGATGGGAACAGAACAGAGCACCCAGAAATAGATCTATGTGAATGAATACAGTCAACTGATCCTTGACAAAGGATCAAAGGCAATATGATAGAGCAAGGACAGTCTTTTCAACAAATGGTGCTGGAGCATCCACAGGGGAATAAATGAATCTACACACAAACCTTACACTCTTCGGTATAGTGATGACATTTATAATATAACACCAAGGGTATGATCGATGAAAGAAATCATTGATAAGCTGAAATTTCTCACAATTAAAAACTTCTGCTCTGCAAATGACAATGTTAAGAGAAAGAGAATACAAGCCACAGACTGGGAGAAGATATTTGTAAAAGACACATCTGATAAAGAACTGTTATCCAAAATTTACAAAGAATTCTTACAACCCAACAATAAAAAAAAAAAGAATATTCCGATTAAAAAATGGACAAGGATCTTAACAGACACCTCACCAAAGGAGATAGACAGGTGGTAAATAAGCATATGAAAAGGTGCTCAACATCTCATGTCATTAGGGAAATGCAAATTTAAAAAATGAGATACCACTACATACCTACTAGAATGGCCAAAATCTAAAAATCTGACAACGTCAAATGCTGATGAAGATGTAGAACAACAGGAACTCTCAATTATTACTAATGGGAATATAAAATGGTGTAGCCACTTTGGAAGACATTCTGGCAATTTCTTACAAAACTAAATACACTACAATCTGGCAATCACACTCTTTGGTATTCACTCACATGAGTTGAAATCTATGTCCACAGAAAACGTGAACAAGTAAGTTTATAGCAGCTTTATTCACAACTTGTGAAACTTGAAAGCAATTAAGAAGTCCTTTAGTAGATAAACAGATAAACTGTCGTACTTCCAGACAATGGCATATTATTCAGTGCAAAAAAGAAAGGAGCTAGCAGTCCACGAAAAGACATAGAGGAACCTTAAGTAGATATTACTACGTGAAAGAAGCCAGTCTTATAGGGTTACCTACATACTGTATGATTCCTGCTACACAACATTCTGAGAAATGCAAAACTATGGAGATAGTAAAAAGATAAGTGATTATCAGGAAGCAGAACACAGAAAATTTTTAGGAAAAACTGAACCACATTTTAAATACTTTATGAAGGAACTGGTACTTAAATAATAAATTAATTTGCTAGAAGAGGACAGTATGTAATACATTGAGCTAACTAAATTAGATTAGATTATCAAGTTTTTTCTAGAACTATCTGACAAAAAGAGAATATTATTTTAAAATTAGACTCTCAACTAAATTCCCAATTAAATACCTATCTTCTATGTTGTCTTCTTGGCCTGAAGAAAAATTAATTCTACACGAAATACACCTTAAATGCATTACTATCACCTTCAAACCTATTCTTCTTCACCAACCTCATGTGCATCTGGGTATACACATTACAAGTACATGACAATATTTAGGTATTTATAAGGACAAAAACTGAAGACCAAATATTGGTATGCAGAAATCAAAACTTATATGAAAATCCATAAATTAACACAACTATAGTTCTGTTGTAAAAAGCAGTCATTATTTTGAATACGACCTCTGCTCCTTGATTCAGAATGTTATTATGATCTTTCAGTTACAGCAGACTAAACATTAAGGACTACAATTCAGGAGAAGAAAGAAACAGAGAGGTGAGCCTGGAACTTCCCACTGTAGTGTCTCCTGATTCCATGACAGGTGGTGAGAAGCTGAGCATTGCTTTGGCAGCCTTTTGGGGCCACTGTGGACAGTGCAAGAAATCAGAATAGTGGGCTTTTCGGAAGGAGGAAGGGAGTAAAGTAGAGAAGAGGTGATGATCTTTTCACTGTCCTTTACAGTGGTTACTCAGGTGTTCACTTCGCCATAACTCACTGAGCTGCACATTAGTGTTTTGCACACTTCTCTGTGTGCTATACTTCAAAGTAAACAAGTAAAAAAAATCGCACTATGAAATGTCAACTTGTGTTTATGTCCTTAAATTCACTTCAACAAACACATTAGAGCATCTTCTCAATGGCAGCCTCTGTGCTAAGTGCTAGCATTACAACTTGCCTTCAAGTTTATAATCTAGAAAAAATATAGCACTGTAAAATGTCTCGGTAAGAAGTTCAAGAAGTTAGCACTTAATTGAAAACTACTAACTTAATAAAGGAAGATGATGTCAGTTCTGAATAGTAAGTGGAAACCTAATATATAAATTTACTGTTTAGTTTTCTATGGTCATGCTTTTTCTGTGATTTTTAAGCATATTAACTACACTATAAACTCCTTGAGGTTAGAGGCCATGTTTTATTTATCTTTGACTCCCTGCACAAGGTCTAGCTAAGAGACATATGTAAATGATTTGATGAAGAAATAAGATAGTAAATAGAATGTCTTCTTTAATGTACCCGATTGTCTATTTGACTTTTCCTTTTAAATATAAGCTAGTTCAAGGCAGAGATTTGATTTTTTTAATTTTATGAAAAAAATTAAGTGTCATGTATAAATTTAGTGCTTAATAATTCTTTCATGATTACTAAAGATCTACTGTTCAACTTTCGATTCTTATTCTTAGGCTGATTCATGGCAATCAAATCAAAACTGATTTCAGCACTGCAAAGATTTGTCATTTAGTACAAGTTTTTCATTTCATAGATGCAGCAAATGAAGCCCCGAGAAGCTGACTGACTTGCCTCAACTCATCAACTAATACATAATACTTAGACAGCTCAGACCTGCAAACTCTCTCTTCATACTCAAAGGAGAAAATCTAGTCTGAGATGACTTTATATGTCTCCAAATCTTTACTACCTGGTGGGTGTCAAAAAAGAAAAATATTTCATATTCGGTATAAGAAAAACACTGTGATTCTGCTTTAAACAGGAAAGAAAAAGATGGTGGGAAATATACAATATTTATGTGAAAAAAATAAAGGTCAACAAAGTGTATGTATTTAATACCAACAAGTGGTTTCAACAGAGTCAATGCTATGTTCTGGGGATAGGAAACTGCAAGTATTTAAAAACTATTTATTATTATATAAGTTGGGAAATCTACCTTCACAATTATTTTCTACCTGCAGTCAAGGAACTTACAGTCTACCCAACTCACATATTTCACATGGTAGCATCATCAGCTTGAGGAGACCCAGCCAAAGAATCGAGTCTCTGCCTTGAACTATCTAATATTTAGAAAGAAAAGTCAAATAGACAACCAAATACTTTAGACTCCTGGAATATGTGACCACCTTTTAAAAGAACAACCGCATTACTACATTCACAAAGCTGAGAAAGGTTTTAGTTTAGAAGGCTTTTTCACAGGACAGAGCTGAGAACCGACATTGAAGGCCCCCGGAGACTATCTCACTAATGAATCTCTCCAGAGGTTTATTCTATCAGGGACTCTTTATAGGTAGAAAATAATCCTGAAGGTAGATTCATTTCCAAGTTGTTATGCTGAACAATAAAACTAGTCATGACACAAGAGATTCGAGATGATGGGTGAATGACATATAAGAGGTTTAGAAATTATGGAAATTTGATGAGCCATGGTTTTAAATATGAGTATATGAAAGCAAAGTTTGATTATTAAAAGATTATCTAAAATTACAGATTATACAACTTCTTGGGCACTTGATCTTTTTAATCAAATTCAGTTAATCAAAACTGAACAATGAGTCATTTAAAATGAAGAATTCCTACATACCAAAAAGATAATCTTCCTGGGGCTCAAATGTTTCTTAGGGTTAAAGGCTGATTTAGAAAGAGATAAATATTTCATGAAGACAAGGCGGATTATAAATTCAGAGAAAACTGTGGCCTTGCCAAAACATGTTGTAATATAAAAATTAAAATGCAAAAAAGAACATGGAATGTTTTTACAATCAAAAAGTTACAACAGAGTTTCTACCTATTTTCTCATGTACTGAATTAGCCCCCAAATTTTCTCAACAGTCACATTATCTCAAATTATTCTTCCATACATGACTATTTTTGGTGTTTTATATTTAGAAAAATGTTAGCTTATTTTTCATTTATAATATCCAGAAAGAGTTAAAGAAACCAAAAATTCCATAATCAAATCCTTTCTTTCTGATATAACTAAAACAATGTTTCTTTGGGTTACATTCTAGCTCCAAATAATATTTCTGGAGAAAATATAAATACAAATAAGAGCTTGGACGTCATCAGCAACAGAAGAGAGTGCATGTAAGACTCTCTGAGAGCTTTGCTACTTTACAGAGAACCAAAACCCCATCCAACTTCTGGGGAATACGCTCAAAAGCACTGGGAACTGCCTGAAAATGGCAACAGAGAGCAAGGAAAGAAAGGCTCCCTCTGC
Source organism: Eidolon dupreanum (assembly GCA_028627145.1). Taxonomy (NCBI): domain Eukaryota; kingdom Metazoa; phylum Chordata; class Mammalia; order Chiroptera; family Pteropodidae; genus Eidolon; species Eidolon dupreanum. The sequence goes on along the minus strand of CM053512.1, from coordinate 1,585,267 downwards.
CACCCCGATGGCACATGGTCAAAACCACACAGCAACACTGACTAGTGACCCACTCGGTGAACTGGAGCCACAATCCTGCTGTCATTGCTTTGACTATGTCCTACCCTCCCACCCCACCCCCCACCCCCGGCCCCTGCCCTTTTCTTTTTTTCTTCTTCTGTTTGGGAACAATCTCATAGTTTTCTGGAGAATTATTAGCAGCAATTTGGAGTGGTAGTTAAACTTGTGGATATCAGAGCCAGACTGTCTCTGCTTGCTCATCTATGAAATGAGAATGAGGATAATTTTATCTACCTTACCAGGCTATTGTAAAGATGAGTTAATGCACATAAAGCTCACAAAATGGTGTCTGGCACATAGTGTTCATACGTTATTTATTGTTCATACTCTCCCTTACCTCTGACTCTCATATGCCACTGATAACCTAGGCTATCACTCATATTAGTTGTTTTCAAATGAACATTATTTTCATTATTAATTCCATCTCACTCTTACGTCTGCAATTCTTGAGGAGAAATCTAAAGGTTGATCTTTTAAAAAGGACAGACTATTTTGAGGAACCACAAATTTATTAAATAAAACCACTTAACCCACCATTTTTAAATCAAACTAATCTTGTTTCAAAATAGTGAGACGAGCAGATAACTTATAATACATTTTCAGACCTCATTTTGAGTAGTAGGATTCTTTGGGAGATATTTATTCAAACAACAAAAAAAATTAGGTCTAATGAAAATTAAAGTTACAAAATTGGATCACAGCATACTTGTAGTTACAGCATTCGTCCATTCTAATTTGAAAAGTTTTAAATATATCGCTGCAGAAATTAACGCAAAATTTTCTCAAACAAGAGTTGATCAATTTCAAGTCTAATTTTTAAAAAGTGGAAAAAATCTGTTTGAATAATGTAAAGCCAGTGTCCTCACTTTATACTGGTTTCATTGGTAAAGTCAAAAGCCCTCAGGTTTTATCATTGTATTCTTGTTAGAATCATGCAAATTTAAAACATTCACATTAAACAGAACTAAAAACAGAAATCACAGGATAGCCTTGAAAATATAAATTTATCTTTTACCAAGTAAGGTCCAAGGAACACATTAAGCAATGCTAGATTCAGGTACCATTTTAAAATAGTTTTGGCACAACAATTGGAAAAACTGAGATCTCAGAACTGACTGTGTCAACACACAGTGCCAGTAAGCCTTTATTTTCCCTAAGTGTACAGATGACAATCGAATGGATTATTTTAATAAGAATTCCATAAAAGAATACCAAACTTGGCTCTTTTAAGGTTTTGCAAAATTTCAGTATTTTTGGTAGCTTTAATAATGTCATGTAAGTTGATTCTCTGGATTAGCCACGTATCAATTGTTAAACTATGAAATACAAGTAATTTGAGTCCCTTCAGTTCTGTTGGCTTTCCCTCTCTTCAATACAGAAAAATTAAAGTTGGTGCCCTCATCAGACATATGGGGAAAGACAGTATTACTGTAGGTTCTACTTATTGTAGGCTTTACAGTTGTGATAAAGACATTTTTTGATGAAGGTAATAATCAATTTGGAGTGAAGTTCGGAAAATGCTTAAATGGAATACGTATAGTGTGAATACTACTATTGTGATGAAATTCTAAATAGCTAATAGACAAACACACTAGAATAATTAGTCATCAATAAACTTAATAATTTCATAGTCAAAGATAATTTGCTTGTCATGAAAATACTCTGCATTCATCATAATAATTAATGCTTAAAATAAAAAAATACATAAAATTCATTAGATATAATCTAATTTTACACACCTAAATTGTCACAGTAAGGATTCTCATAAATGGTAGAATAAGACTTCATCTATCACCCTCTGAAGTCAAGAAAAAAAAATCTTCTGAGTTAAAAGAGTAGATTTGTTCAACAAATACATCCAATTTCCCTGTCTCAAAAACAGTCACTAGAATTGCATATTTCAAAGACAAAAATCCACAAGAAAAAGAAGAAATGTGACAATAATAATGAAGAGGAGTTCAGGGGACTCCATAACCTTAACTTTGCACATGAACTATGAGCGGAGACATCCCAGATATAGGAGAGACTAGAGAAAGGAGCAAAGGGGAGCAGCAAGTAGATCTTTGTACTACAGGCTGTTAAGATCCATGAACACTATTAAGTTCAGGACAGACTACATGTATAGAAACACTGTTCCTTACACACAGATAATTAACACCTTATAAATAATTTGATAATTCATTAAAAGAAATTACACATTAATTCTTTCAGAAGATTTTCCCTCAAATCATTCAGCTTTCTGAAACACACATGATGGGCTCAGCCACACTCCTTTTCAGAGCCCTGACTCACAGAAGGTCATCCATACACGACCCGGATTGCTTCCTGGCATGACACCTGAGCATATCCCTCCAAGACCCTGGTATCACCTGACCTCCGGGTGACAATTTCTCTCTGGTCTTCCTCCTTCTTAGGTTTTCTCTATTTTAGAACAGTAATCATAAAAGCCTCTTCTACAGAGATCTTTGAGCAATTGCCTTAAATTCACTGGAAGAAACAAGAGATGGAAGGGGGGAAAGAAGAACAGGTTCTTCAAGCACCAGCACAAAGAAAAATTCCAGTTTTGCTATTTCCTTGTATATCAGGAACATAAAATTTACAGCAATTCCAAAAAGAGATTTTCTGAATCTGACTTTGGTTGAAAGCAAAAGAAATAAATTCTGATTTACTTATGATACAAAAGAACCCCCCTTCCAAACAAGTGATTTGGAAAGATCCTTAGCATCTCCCTGTGCCACAGGTGGAGCTCAACTACCAAACTTCAAGAAGAAAAAGAGGAGGCTGCTTTGCAGAAGGTGCTCATGGGTTCCCCACCAGAGTTATGTGGCCATAATTTACTCTGTAACTGCTTTCTATCCTAGTGTTTGTCAGCTAGAGATTCATATTTCTAGGATAAAGAATCACTTGGGCATTGCTTAGATCATATTATGTGAGGGTGGGACATGGTTTGTGCTGGGCAGACAAAAACCATAGCTATCACATATTGAAGGGGGAAAAGATAGCATTTCTATACATAAATAAGTTCAAGTGTATCTGTGAAATTGAAAAAAATAGAATGCATTTATAATCATACTATCTAGTCAACCATTAAAAATATTTGATTAAAGAAAAGAAATGCTCTGTTGACATTTTTAGTCCTTGATTATAAGCCTTCCACAACACTGAAGTTAGGTAGAGAGACATTTGCCATTATGAATTCAGGATAAAATGATTTACTTTCAAATCTCAAAAGTTCAAGTCAAATTTTTAAGTTTATTTTTAAACACTAAAAAAAGATCAAAGGAATGGAAAAATCAGTGTAACTAATAAGAGTTTTTCATGCATTTTAAGGACAGACATTGAGTTTTACAATGCCTCCTGAGAAAACAGCTACAAGTGGATGAAATGGCAATTTAAAAAACAAATTAAATTCTGCAAATACTCATCAAGTATTTCTAGTCTATGTAAAGCACTATAGAGATACGCAAATAAGTAAAATCCGTCTCTTGAGTAGCTTAAAACATAATAGAAAACATAAACTAAAATCTGAAATAGCCACAGAAAGTAACAAAATGGTATAGATCATAAAAAAGAAGGGATAGATTGCAAGTAATTAAGATGGTCCATGTAGGATTTAAGAGTGAGCAGAATGTGAAATAATGAATTCAAAGGAAAACAATCAACATTTTCTTATTACCTCTTTTCTAGGGACTTTATATTTAACAGTACCATCCTTTAAGTACATATGTTTGCCAATTTGTCTCAAATTCACAGAAAAACTCAGTCACACAGTGATTAGACAACACTCCCAAAGTCACCCAGTTAACAAGTAACTAGTTCTGCCTGGTTATATAACTCCTCACTGCTTCTTGGAGAAGTGCTTTGAAATATGATAGTGGAAAGACTGTGCTTTTGAATATAGGTTCCACAAAACAACCTTGCCTTTTAATGCTTGGTTTTGCTATAATGAGATTTAAAGAAGGAGAGAGAACCATAAATTAGATGCTTTGGTTCCTTGCTAAAAGAAATCAAAATTGAAGAACTAGTTAGGGATGGTTGAGTAAAAAAGCATCTATCTACTATTACTTAGACTTAAAGCCCAGTTAAAAGAAAACAACAAATTAAAAAAATAATAAGGAAGAGATTTCTGAATCTGGTATTGACAGAGTAATACCCTACCAGGCAGCTTCCCTCACAGACAATAACTGTGAAATCTAGACATGCTACAAAAAACAATTACCTAAGGGCACTGGAGAACCCACAGTGGATAGGCTCTTGTGCTGTGTAAACATCTGAGGGGGAGGAACTATACCAGAAAATTCCAACTTTCATGGCTAAGGGTTGCTGGCATGTCACCCACAGGACAGGTGCCTGAGGGAAGATTCTAGTCTTTCTCAAGTAAACCACAGATGTTGAAGAAAGCAGGAAAACCCTCAAAGGAAAAGAGGCACTGGAGACTGGCTCCCAAACGCTGTCTATCCCTGTCTTTTGTCGGCCCCTGAATCGTGCACATGTGGGACGTATTCAAAGACACATAGAAGTTAAAGCTAACAAAATGAAAAGTTTAGAACTGAAATACACAACTGTTGAAATAAAAATTTCACAGGATGAATTTAACAACCCAAATCTAGAAGACAGAGGTAACAGAAGAAAGGGTAAATAAACTTGAATATAGATCAACAGTAATTATGAAATGAAGAACAAAGAAAAGATGCTGTGAAAACAGGACAGAGACTCAGGCCTGTTACACAGCCAACAATCTAACATATATTTAACTGGAATCCCAGAAAGAAAGAAGAGGATGGGATAAAGATTATTTGCAAAAATAAGGGCTGGAAATATTCCAAATTTGATGAAACAAAGAAATTTAGATACTCAATGACGCTCAATGAACATCAAACAGGGTAAACATAAGAAAACCCTTGCTTACGTTTCTTACAAATGCCTAACATGGATTATTCAATCTTTTACAAAATCTTCAAAAGATAGGTAATATTCGTACCTGGATTTTTAAATTAGAAAACTAATACACATACAAAAAAATGGTTAAAATAACAAGATCCTCAAGCTAACAAACAGCAAACTATGGTCTCAGTGCTATGGCCCGGCTGGGAGGCCCTACTTTTAACCTTCTCCTCTTCAGCTTCGCAGACACTGATGTGGAATCTCTGATCTCCTGAACAAGAGACTGAAAATACAGAACAAAATAATATCCAAGCAGAAAGCAGAAGAAATGGAGACGTCGTGCCCAAGGGAAACTGATGACTCCCACTGATACATGTCTGGTGAAGTTACTAAATTTCATGCATAAATAAAGGAAGTATGGATATCCAAACAGAAAAAGCAAGTCAAAAGCGAGTTAGAAAACATTAGGCGGGCCTCAAGCTATTGTACAGCTGGGAACAGAATACATATGATCTATTAAAAAAAACTACTTGGTGAAATTCAGCCAAGTAAACACAAATCAAAAGTAAAGTACTCAAAAGGGAAAAAAATCCATCATTAAAAGGACTATTCATGAGCTCTGAAATTTTTATATTTCCATTGAAATATAAAGTTAAGACTAAAAAATTGGATATATGGTCAAAAAATTAGATATAAGGTTTTAAATCCCGGTGATGTTAAAATATTAATATCAAAATTAGTAATAAATGTTTGGAAACAGAAGAGAAAGTAGAAATTAGTGTAGGTGTGTGAATCAGTTATCTACTGCTATGTAGCAAATTACCTCAAAAGTCAGCTGCTGTAAAGCACGCACATTTACTGTCTCTCAGTGTCTGTGGGTCACGGTGAGGGAGGGAACTGGATACGGCTGCAAATGCCAGGGGGCGAGAATCACTCGGGCCATCCTGGTTCTGGCGACACCATGTTCACCCCCTCAGCTCTCAGGGAACGCCGATCGTAGGCAGCTGCCAAGATGGCCCCAATGGTTTGTTCTCCGTGATTTCCTACAACAGTTTATGTTATATCCTTAAAAGAATCTGATTTAAAGCATGACTCTCTCCTAACTTCTCTTTCTCTATTAGGCCTTAGGTTCTGGTTTTAAAATGTGCCCATTCCCTTTCTCCTTATGAGTTTTCTAGAGCAGAAGCAGTGTTCCTAACCACTACTCACTTAGATGAGAGGAGTGTGACTTTTAACCAAAGAGTCCTGTCACAACAGGAACTGCCCAGGTATCAGGCAGATCTAAGGATGCCTGAGCACCCTCTTCTTCTCGCTTCTGCAGTCCTCAAAGGTTCCATCTGTAACATGCGCCTAACAGAGAATTCAGAGGCTGGTCTCATGAGAGTAAAGTGATATTTTCTAAAGTTTATTGGTTTTGATTAGTTTTCTAGTTTCTACTGCCATGGAAAGCTGCCATTTCATTTTAAACAAACACTTTAAACAATTGTTCCTCTGGTTATTAGCGAGCAAGAAAACTGTGGTGACATCAGGTATTGGCTGGGTTTTATGTGATGGAATGTTATAGGACTTATAGTTTATTCATTCAGTCATTCCATAGATAATTATCACCCTTAACTATGAGCCAGCCATTACTCTAGGTCCTGAGACTCTGATGAACAAAAAAAACAAAAACCAATCCTCACAGAATTTACATTAATATGAATTGCTTATTGCCCCTGCAACATTAGTTGGTGTTCCAGCTACGTATTTCTGCATAAATAAAATACCTGTGGGGGAATTTGTGACCACATCGGAAATGACATATGTGACTTCCAGGACTAGGTCATAAAAGGCAACAGACATTCGCTTAACTCTCTTAAAACCAGGTGCCAAGCCCCAAGGAAGCCCAAACGAGCCATGTGAAGAGACCATATAAAAAGGCCACAAAGCCACATGGTGTTCCAGCCAACAGTCCAGCTAAGGTCCTAGCTAACAGTCAGAATCAACCACCAGAAATGGAAGGTAAGATGTCTACATATGACTTAAGCCCTCAGCAGTCAAGTCACCCCCAGCTTTTAAGTAGTCCCACTTCAGACACTGTGGGGCAGAGACACGCCAGCCCTGCTGTGCCCTGTGCGACCTCCTGATCCACACAGGCACTGAAAGATAATGGTGGTTATTGTTTTAAGTCACGAATGGTGCTGATTTGCTATTCAGGAATAGATAACTGACACATTTCCCCCAAAATTATTAATTTAAAAAACAAGACAGGTAGATGGAGTAAAAGGGGTCAATATATGGTAACAGAAAGAAATCTAACTATGGTCGGTGAACACAATGCAATATCTATGTCTATATCTATCTATGTCTATACCTATCCCTTACTGTCAAATTGTACATCTGAAACTTACTGGATTTCGTTAACCAATGTCATCATAATAAAAATTAATTTAAATATTACAATCAATTAGAAATTTTAAAAAAAGAAATGAGGAAAACAAAAATAAGTAATTAAAAAAAGCAACCATTTTAATATAACTGTCAGTTTTATGAACCAAGAATTCAAGCCAATTTCCACTGGGTGACTCTTCTGTCCCTTATAGCACTGACTTAGGCTACCCAGTGGTAGTCAGATGGCTAAAAGGCTACCCTGGAGAGTCTAAGACAGCACCACTCACATGTCCGGAATTCTGAGAGCTGTGGCTGAGAGCTGGGGCTAGCTGAGACTGTCAGCTGGAACACCTCTCCAGCATGGCAGACTCAGGTATGTGGCAGCTCAGAAGTCCTGGAGGGTGTTCTAGTAGCCAGGTAAGAGCTTCTTAGCACCTAGCCTCAAGAGTCCCAGAGAGAGTTTTCCACCATGTTCTATTAGTTAAGCGAGTCACTAAAGTAGCCCAGATTCCAGGAGAGGGGCCTGGATTATACCCCTCAATGAGAAGAATAGCAACCTGTGTGTAGCCAGGTCGAATCTCCATACTTGGTATCACAAGAACCCTGCATGAGCACAAGGGGTTAAGTTGACAAGACTGAGGGTTTAAAGGCAACAGTGCACCCCTCTTCCTAATCTTTTGGTTGAGGTATACTCCTCAACAGCTATTTTGACACTCAACCAAATGTTATTTATTTTGTGGTTTCAAAGGCCATTATATTAAGGTCAGCGTGTTATGTTAATCATCCAAAAATGGCAAATGCCAAACTGCTGTGCATAGGTGTTAGAAATTCAGAATGGTCCATGTGGACTACTACTATAAGTATATATTACTTTTATATTAAGAAAAAAATTAAAGTTATTTTTAAAAATAAGATTCTCTGAATCTATAGCTAATGTTTATTAACACTCTGGGGAAATGATGTAAATTCTAAATGAATATAGGAATCAGTGAAAATTCCAACTATAAGGCAAAGGAAGACTGTTCTAAATAAAATTATTTTCAGACTCTTAATATTTTCACACATGTTGTTGCAACATATTTTGTTTTGTGTTATAATTGCTAGTAGGAATCTGCCAAGGAGTTATTAAAAGCAAATTTAACATTAAGCAATGATTTTCACATCAACAGCTGCCTTCCAGCAAGCTTTCTGTCTTAGGCATATGGAACCATATTTCAATGAATTACAATTTTCGGTGACTTAATAATCAGTAGGTGGCTCTTGGATTCGCACTTCCTGACTTTGGTAACTTCACAGTCTTCAGTCTTCAATCTAATATTCATTTTGATTTGTATATTCCACACTTATTTTCCTTAAGAATGACTTTTCAATGAAATTTTATTTGGATTTATTCCTTTTTAAATCTAGAGTGTGTCTTCCCAGATTTAGATTTTAAAAATTAAGAGAGGCTGAAACTAATTAGAGTTTCCTCACATAATCTCTCTTCTTCCTTCAGCCTCTTATTTTTCTCCTTCATCATCTCTAACACACACTGATTCAGGGCCCACTATATGCAGGGCACTCTGGGCAACATACTATGATTTCAAAAAGATACACACTAACCAAAGCCTACATTTAAAGGGTTTACAGTAGTAAAAATCTGGGGATGGCTGTCAGCTCATCTAGAATGACCTTGGCTGCCTCAGCTGGGACAACTTAGATAGCACCATATGTCGCTTATTTCCCAGCAGGCCATGTCATTTTCCTGGCAGTGGGGGAAGGCAAGGGCAAACAAACTCAACAGCACAAGTGCTTTATAATGCTCTGCAGTAGGAACAGGGGCTCAGAGCCAGCAAGGTCACAAGGGTATACATCACTCCACATGACCTGGAGCCTTGCAGAAGTCTTGGTGAGGGCACAGGAAGGGAGAGTAAAGGTGATTTTACCTTGATCTTAAAGGCAGAGAAACCCTAGCTGACAGCTAGTGTATTAGTTATCTGTTGCTGCTATAACAAATTGTCATGATTTAGGAGCTTAAAACAACACAAATATATTAATTTGCATTGTGTAGGTCAGAAATCTGGGTTGGCTCCGGTGGTTTCCCTATTCTGGTTTTACAAGGTCAAAATCAAAGTGTCAGCTAGCTGGGATCTAGGACGCTCTAGAAAAATGCACTGCTTCTAAATTCATTCGATTATTGGCAGAATCCAGTTCCTTGTGGATGCAGAATTGAGGTCCCATGTCCTTGCTGCCACGTGGGGGTCATCTTCAGTGTCTAGAGGCTACCCACATTCCTTGGCTCCCTTCATCTTCAAAGTCAGTTACTGGTGGGTGAGTGCCTCTCATACTTTGACTCTCTCTGATCTTACCAGCTGGGTCATCTCTACCACCACTACCAGGAAAAAGAGGATCTTCTCCTCACCCAGCAACCACTCAGCTCATGAGAGATGGTTACAGCTCAGCCAATGATAGGCCACTACATTTTGAACTCCCAGTTCTCTCCAATGGGCTCTGTTTACAATAGCCTCTCTGAAATCATATGGATATTTATGCCAAATTATTAGAATTCTTGATCTATATTTGCTTATGTCCAAATTAAGCCCAGCCCCATCCCTTTTCCTCCATCTCAGAATCTCCCCTATGCATTTCTGAGAGTTTCATTTGTGGTCTTGTTTTGGTGTCATCAGAGGCAGAAATCATCTTTAACTCAAGTCGCCTTTTACTAACCCCTATTCTCAGAAACGTCTATGTTCCTGGGAATGGTTTAGATAAAAAAGTATTTCTTTCCGATTCTCTTAAGATAAAAAATTAAAAAATATTTTTAACCCAGATGGCTCACCTTGGCTTTGTCTACATGAGTAATTTCACTTTGCCTCCCTTCACCCATGCCAGTTTTGTTCTGTTGGGTTTCCATGCCCTCCCATCAGGCAAACGTCTTGCTGTCTCTTTTCTCCTCATCAGCACCACCATAAGCTCCACATGGCTCTTTCCACCTCTCTAAAGATCTGCAGGGAGCAGAAACATCTTCTCCCCCCATGAGCTCTTCCTAGCGACCTTGACCTTTGCTAACTGGAGCTCTCAGTGACAGCAGGACAAAGTAAGTCACCTGCTATTCACATTCAAGGCAGGGTGGACTGCATCTGGGAAAAGCATGTTTTTTCCACATCTCAGAGATCTTGTATAAGCAAGGGCACAAGCCCAAGGCATCTAAGCCACTGTGATTCCAGACCTGGCTTCCATCCTCAGGCCTTTAAGTGATCAGGACAGCCACCACGTAGGGTCTGGTTTACGCCACCTGAGGGCATGTGTGTAGGGGGAGGCGGCGTCCAGACAGTGCTTGTGTACAACACTTATTCTCCAGCAGAACACAAAGTTTATACAGATCCTAATCCTAGAGATCATCTCATTGCGGCTCATTTTAGGGCTGTGGTTTGGTCTTGGAGGAACATTTTTTAGTGAACGGAGTTTGCTTAGGACTTAAATTGCCCTAATCATTTAATGTATCAAGTGTTCTTGCTCCAAGAAAGGGAAAGTTACTCACTTGTTAAGAAAACAAGCAGTACAATTGGTTGACAAAACCCAACTGGAATGAGTTACAAAAGGTTATATAAACAGGCACATGTTTTTACAGGGCTTTTTAAAATGCAAAATGTCTATAGATAGTAAAATAATCCTGGTGGTGATACAGCAGCATTGTGAAGTCTTGTTCAAGAGTCTGTTTAATGTAAAAGAGATTAAATTAACTCATGCTGAAAAGACGATTAAATACACATGAATCTATTACTGAAAACTCACCAAGTAAGGGCTTTAATCTGTTACATTTCAATCTTGACTTTTTGGCATTCGCTGAAATACACTTGAATTAACAAGTGGGCATGGTAATCTGTGAGAGTCACAGTTGTGAGGGTATAACTAAATCTTGTTTAAATCTTCCAAAAAATATATAAATATATAAATATATGTATTTATTTATATATTTGCAGTAAATGCTACTTAGAACAAAATGACAGTTATCCTTGGTAAGTATTAACATTTTGTTATTGCTGTTAGTGCTGTGACTTCTGTAAGAAACTCATCTAAAGCTGTAAAATGTTGCCAGAAAAGGGAAACAGCATTTTCTGAAGGTCTACAATGTCTTGGGTGCTTTGCCATAGAGAGCTTTAACTTTCACACCAGCGTCTACATAGAAGTTCTTATTTTGACTTCATCAAGTGAAATTAAGAGTCCTAGGTTAAAGGGACTTGCCTACCTATGCTCACAGATGCCTGTGTTTATAATTAGACCCTAGATGTAACGTACACACACACACACACACACACACACGTTCCCACCTCAAAACCTTTGCTTCCGCAGTCTGTTGGTCTGGAACACTCCCCTCCCGGGTTCGGCTCTCCTCTCACAGCCCACGCTCCCCAGTTGGCGCCCTCTCTGAAGTCAGTTTCCTGTACCCCATACCCCACCACCCAGCCCTATCCCAGCACCTTGTTCTTTCCTAAAAAGCACTGTTTACTTATTTACTTGGTTGTTCGTGTAGTTGTTTTTTTTTTTTTTTTTGCCTACCACCTCCTCTAAAATGTCAACTTGACGAGAACAAGGGACCATATCTGTCTTATTCACTTAAGCCAAAGCTTAGCAAAGGCTTGACATATAATAGACAATTTAGTAAATATTAGTTAATTTTAAATGACTCCCAGCTGCCTCTCATGGACCATTAATTCTACTGAAAATGTATTTTGTTCATTAATCTCAAAATAAAAAATGTTAAAGATAGAATAATAATAACAAAATGTCCCAATTGCATACTTTATAGGCCCGTATTATTGTTTCTCATGCAAATCTTCCTAGTTTCTTGCAACACTTGAAAATCAAGATGTTTCATCACCCCAGTGATAAGGTAAGGTGGCTTCTCTACCCTGTATAAAAGGTCAACCTGCAACAAGCAGAAAGGAGATGTTCCCAGCAGAGTTACGCTTTTTGGAGGGTCCACGGTTTGGTGTTCACAGCACTGATTTTGTCTTTTCCGTGACAGAGGCTGGCAGAACTGTTTGTATGTGTGCTACGCACATCTGTGAGGTGGCATCATATTGTTCCTGGGCAATGAACACAAGTGAGGCATTATTCTCTGTCTGGGGATAGAGCACAATCCTGTCCTTAAGGAACTCACAATTAAGTAAATCAGTGTATGTTGTTAGTTTTCATGTTCGTACTTACTAAACAAGATTAACATGGGCAGCCATGTAGCCCCCTGGAACACAAAGCTCGTGGTGTGGAGGGTGGAGGAAGGAGTAAAGAGCAGTTGGGTTACAAGTCTTTGTTTCTTTCTTTGATTATCATTATTAGCTGCAGTGCAGTGTATGTGCCCTAGCTGCCTTTAAGGAAGGACTCCATTTGTGAGAATTTGCTATTCATTTTTCATTGTTTTCCATTGCTGGTTGCCTAGTCACAGTCTAACTTTACTTACAGCCCAGGGGAAGTTAAGAAAGCATATTTCATTTCCCACTCCATTAACAGGAGGGGGAAGCTACAGGGAAGCAGACATCATAACATTTGTTGCTGAAAGTACAAAAGATCATAAAACAAGAGTCTTCCCTGGCAGGGGAGCTCCATGCAGGTACGATCACACAACAGATCAAGTATCATTCTAAATTGGAGACGTAATTTCATTATGTTTGCCCAGCTTATGACAATTTTCACTACCAGTTTATCGGTATAACTTTATGACATTAAACCCCAGAATAAGTGGTTTTTGTGTAGTATTCTTTCATATGGTATTTTGTACAATTCCTAAGACAAAGGAAGCAGAGCTTCCTAGAAGCAAGCAAAGAAAGGGGTTATAGTTGTTTACTGAATTTCACAATAACACTTGATCGCTATTGTAATTACGTTTTCAAAAATGTTGTCTCCAAATATAAAGACCAATGGTGGGAAAATGGCATCAACTATCTATAGAGATTCCACTGATTCAAACCGTAGTCTTAAAGAGAGATTTTCCAATGCTTCCTTTCCTCTCTGCATTTTCTTTCTCTTGTCCCTTTTTCTTTTTTTATATATGAAGAAAATAATAAACCATTCTTAAAGCGTTTGCTTTACAGACAACTTCAACCAAAATGCTGTCATATTCAATGGTGAAGTGACACCCTCTGTCCTGGATTACTGAACAGCCTTTACGATCTATGGGTACTTGTGATTTTCTCCAACTTCTTACAATGTTCCAATACTCCAGTTGCATGGAAAGTGTTTAGAGGTTATGTTAACACCTGTGTGGGCCAACCAAGAACACCACACCCAACTCCCACCCATTTGAAATAAAAAACCACTACCCCTGAGATTATAAGTATAGACACAAGAGAGTGCCTACCCTCTCTTGCCTGAAGGCTTAAAGTGAAGGGCCAAAGTTTAAGGGCATCATGTTAGAGCCTGCTGTCTTAGGTCTCTCCCCATGAAGAGCTAACAGAAGAGCCACCTCGAGATTTTGCTAAGATACAAATTCCTATTGTCATCTGTCTACTCCTTTCCTTTTTCTTTTTTTCTTTTCCTGGTAGAAGATATTTTCCATCCAGAAAAAAAAAAATCTACTTTTGTTTTGTGTTGGTTCCCATAATTGATTATTTTTATATGACTTTTCCTTTTGATTTATACAATGATCAATGATCACTATTATTTTTCTATCCTTACTTTAGTAACCTGTCACTAAACTATTTATAGTTTATCTGTTTAACTTTATTTTCTGTTCTTTTCTTTTAAAAATATTTTATCTTTAGAATTTGATATCTATTTATTTTTACCTTTAACTTCTTTTTTCCAACCTCCATTCTTCATCTTCAATTTTGTCAGCTTCTACAACCTGCTGCTAAGAGTTGGATCAATTAGACCCGCATTTCTTTGTAAATAATCTGTTTTCTTTACAGAAACTTTTAGGACTTTCCTTTTCACCTTTCATGTTCTAAAATCTCCTACCACATAGCCAAGAGTGTGTGTGTGCCTGAATACATCTTGCTCAGGATTTGGAGGCTTTCTTTATCTGAGGAACCAACCATATCTTTATATCTGGAAATTCTCCTCTTTCCACCTAAATATCCCTTCCACTCTCTCCATTTTCTCCATCTGGCACTCATTTTGATAGATGTTAGAACACTTAATGCTATCATTCATGTCTTGCCTTTTTCTTATATTTTTGCTTCTTTATCCCTTTTTGCCGAATGCCATTTTACATCATTTCTCACATTTCTAGCTCATTAATTTTTCTTTTCAGTTGTTTTGTGCTGTTCTTCTGGAAATGGAGTGAGATTTCAATGTTAACCATTATGCCATATTTCTTATATTCACATTCTCTAATATTTACCATTACTATTTTTAATTGAGACATAATGTCATATAACATTACTATTTCTCTCTATTCTTGTTTCATAAATCCCTAATTGTATCTTTGGTTGTGATAGCTTGGTTTATAATTCTTCTGACAAATGTAATATTTATCCTAATTCCCCAAACTGATACTTCTGTTAAGTCTGTTTCTTTTTGTTGGGTTTGTAACCTCTCTCATGTAACCAGTGATCTTTTGGATGGCACTGTCTCTGTCACCAGGACATCTGTAGCAACTAAGAAGAAGAGCTTTTTTTTTTCTCTTCTACTTGAGTTTTCATTCAAACTTCTCTGGTCCAGAAGTAGGAATGTGATGTCTGCTGCCAGGTCGGAGGGGAATGGGTGGTGAGAGGCAGAGACCCAGAGCTTGACCCACATGACTGCTCTACCGCAGCATCCTTTACCAAATGCCCCAGCAGATGTCCTCGAGGGTGCTTCTGCTCCTGACAGCGTGAAGAGCACTCTCCCTAAACAAATTATTCCATTAGTCCATGTGGACCAACAGCTGGACCCTTCACCAAAGTATACGATAAACAACTGAGGTCCGCTGATCTGAGTGGTGGACACCAGAATGGAACTCCACTGATGTGCACACACTTAACACACACACATAAATGTTACTGATATATTTGTTAATATGTAGGGAAAAATTCACATTTTTAACATGAGTATGCCTGGAGAGTGGAAGTGGGTTTTGTTTTCTCTGTAACTTTACTGATTCATAGTACTTGAATTTTTTACACACATGTAATCTTATTTGAATTTAAAACAATTACTAAAATTGAAAGAAATAGAATTTTTTGCAATGCATACATTTCTCCAAATACTCAAATTCTACAAACCAGCAGGATTCTGCACCTGAATTGTCCCATTCCATTCTAGCTTCCACTGGAATAAATTTTAAATGAATTACTTTTTGGTGTTGTGCCATAAACTTTATTAAGGGAAGTTCCAAAAAATTCCTCTGTGATATCTGTTGTTTTATTTACTCTATGAACATCATTAAGAAAACAAGCCATTACATTCTAACCTGGTATTTTCATACCAGGAACGTTATATAGGTCTCTTGAGCGCTGGCCTTATTTATATCTTAATGAGTTTCTGAGTCCTATAACTAATTACATTTCCCATTTTACACTGGCTGCTAGAAAGCTCTAAGCCAAATAGCTAGTTCACTTTTAGCAAGTAGACAGAATCTTGCAGCAAGCATTTGTTAAATTCTTTCACCCCTTGCTTCATCTTGTGTTTTCCATAATATTTTCCCTTTACCTCAATTTCCTCACTCTTTTATTTTGTATGTTTTTGTAAGTTGCCTGAAATCCTTCCTAAAACAAAGCAGGGTATAAATAACTAAAATTATAAATATGCAGAGTAAACAGTGCCAGGACATAGTGACATTTCCATTTATGTCCTAAATATTACTAGTTTTACTCTAGTTCTAATACCCACAATACTTTCATTTCCTCTCCACAGCCCTAGAAGAGCCATTTATTCTTAATATATTGTGGAGTCTATTAAGCATCCAAGGATCCAAGGGAACTTTGGAAGGAAGACTGTTCAAGGAAGAGGCTAAACTTCATTATAATTTTCAATGGGGCCCCAGATAAGAAGTGCCATCAGGAAGATTATACAGGGAAAAGGCCATATTTATCACATGTCTAATAAACAATATGGAGTTTAAGTTATCATATGCATTTTCCATTAGTTAGATCCCAAACTAGATTATCATCTATTGAGATTTATTAAACTCATTTTCTTTACATTGTTGCTATTGAGTCTCATCGATGTGTAGAAGAGTTAACAGCCACATGAGTAAAAAGGAACTTGACTTTTGTTTTGTTATAACAACTCTGAGAGAGTGGAAAACCTGAAATATTCCTTTCAATCTCTTTTCTATTTCCATATTTCTGGCAAAATATATCAAGATAAAACTTTTATTATACTGTATACTAGCTGAGCTTACAAAATAACAAAGAACAAAAAAGTAGAAAACTCTAATAAAATTAGGACTGGTCATATTCCCAAACCATAAGTTGGGAAGGATATATGCCAAACCCAGGGACAATGCCAAGAATGAACACCTCCCTCTCCAGACTTCCTATAGGGGGTCGAGCTATAAAAAGCAAGTGACATAAGCCCAGGAAGCCACAGCAACTATAGTTTACGTGCATCAGTGAGGTCACAGGTGTCCAGTTCTACCCACAAAGAATCAAAGACTAAGAACCAAAGGAGAAACCATCTATACTTGCCATCTTTATTTACTGAGACATACTTGCCTCATTAAGCAGTTGGAGAGGGGACGAGGCAAAGAGTACAATCTACTCACAGTAGAAACTAGAGTCAGTTAATAGGAAGACTTTATAAATAAACACAAGTTCACAATCTGGAAAACCACTGATATACAGCTCTTCACTGTCCATTTGTCCAAGTGAAGAAGAATGTGCCCCAGGAGAAGACACAGCAAATATGTGAGGAATGTTTGGGACAATGCTCACAATTAATGCTGGCAGCTGCCCTAGATCGCGCTCCCTGTTTCTCTCCACACATTTTTTGAGTAAACAGCTTGCACATTCAAAACAGAGTAATAGCCAAAAAGAAACCAGAATAGAACCTAAATATAGATACAAATAGAGAGACAGACAGACAGACAGAGGGATGAAAGGAAAGGAAAAGGAAAAGGAAAAGACAAAGGAAAGGAAGTAACAAATAAGAACCAAATGAAGAATAGAGCAGACTGACTGACGGAGCCTCTGTCCGGACTTTCCTCTCAAGTACTAGAGACTGGAAAAATAAAAACCACATTTCCCAGATGAACTTGCTCATGGAGTTCCAGTATGATTTAGGTTCCACCAACTGACACGTGTTTTTGAGTGTCTGTGGAACTCAAATTTAGAACGAAGGGAGGAGAGAATCGTGGAGGGAAGCAGCCCCTTTGCTGGTGTGGGTCACGCCAGCTGCAATGTGGTTCTGGAGCAACCACAGTGGTGGCTTCCCAACTGCAGGCAGTTTCCTCACTGCAGCAGGACACCAACTCCGCTGGCAGCCAGTTCTGTTCTGCGGTCAGGGGAATCATTTCTGGATGCTTGGCCTGGAACTTGCTTCTTCAACTCTTCCAATAAATCCCTTTAGTAAACAAGCTACATTCTGGCCCCTGCAACTGTGCATCTCCACAACACAGTATCAGAGAAATGGCTGGCTGGGATTTGTTGTCTCATCTGAATAGGTTTCATTAAAGAAAATCTCCTACTAAAATTAAATGGTGGGACCCAGAGAAATGCATGGTACACACTGGTAGAATAGTTACTTAAATTATTACCTGTGATCACCTGGAATGAAGTGCCTTTTGGAGTCTGCTTTGACAGATCAAGTAGCTGCCATAATGAAATATTATGGTAATAATGAAGAATGTGAAGTTGATGGGGCTGCCAATAATGTCTTCTAACCATATTATTGAGGCTAATAAAAAAAGAAATATAGTCATGTGTCACTTAACGAGGGGACACGTTCTGAGAAATGCACTGTGGGGTGATTTCACCATTGTGCAAACATCATAGAGTGCGCTCACCCAAACCCGGATGGCGCAGCCTCCCACACAACGAGGCTGTGTGGTGCAGCCCACGGCCCCTGGGCTGCAAACCCACATGGCACGTGACTGTGCCGAACACTGTAGGCAACTGTAACACAATGGTCCATGTGTGTGTCTATACATATTCTAAACAGAGAAAAAGTACAGTAAAAATACAGTATAAAAGATAAAATGGCACACTTTCCTAGGGCAGTTACCATGAATGGAGCTTGTGGAGACTGCTCTGGGTGAGTCAGTGAGTGAGTGAGTGAGCGCAAAGGACTATGACGTATCTGTACACTACTGTTCAGAAGCTCTGGACTACAGGATGCATTGACAGGGCTCGGCTGAGATGGGAACCTAGCGAGGCTGCAGAATCATAGAGATCTGTGATACTAGGAAATGTCAGATACTACAGAGGGCAGGACTGAAAATTAGAGAATTAGTTAAAAATTTGTATATACAGAACAGTCAACTCCCAGCTCTCCTCTCCCCCGCACCCCACATACATGTCGCACATACAAGAGTCAGGTTGCTGCCCCACAGGCAATGAATTAGAGTGATCCTCTTAAACAAACTAGTCCTGAGCAAATACCCTCACATCATGATGTTTAGGGTTGGGTTATAAGTCAAATTATTACACTAAAACATTATTTATTGTTTACCTAAAATTCAAATTTAACTACGTGTCCCAAATTTTTATTTGCTAAATCTGTCAACTATAATTTAGAGGTTTCCCAGTTTAACATCAGCCTCTCTGCCTGTCCATCTGCACCCCAAAACAAAGCCCGTCTGTGGATGAACCTCTTATGATCTAAATAACAGTCCCATCAACACATTTTATTGTTTTATCATAATATATGGTGATAAAACCAGGGATTACCAAATATTTGAGGAAAGCTTCAGCATGAAAGTGTTAAACCAAGATTGAAAAACACACTGGTAGCTTGCAAGAGGCAGGGGTGGGGGTTGGGGGGTGACATGGGTGAGGGGGTCAAAACATACCAACTTCTGCTTATAAGATTAGTTAAGTCCTGGAGATGTCATGAACAATATGGTGACTATAGTTAAGAACATTGTATTGTATATTTGAAAGTTGTTAAGAGGGTAGATCTTAAAAGTTCTCATCAAAAAAAATTCTATAACTATGTATGATGACAGATGTTAACTTACTGTGGTGATCATTTAGCAATATTTAGAAATATCAAATCGTTATGTTATACACCTAAAACTAATATAATGCTATATGCCAATTATACTTCAATAAATAAATAAATAAGCAAAATCCTCCAGAACATATCACCCTAAAGGATATACTATATTTGCAGAACAGAACAGAATTTAAACAAACAAAATTTCTTTCAAAAAGCATAAAAGAAGTAAGAAAAGATATCACATCAACAAATCATACATGTTATTATAAAAAAGGACTCATTAGGGAAACAAAAAAGTGCCAGTTCTTAAAATTTTCACTTATGACTACTAAAATTTAAAAATTTAGTAGAATGTTTGGAAAATAAATTTGAGATTATCCTATAAAAGTACAAATGAAAAAAAATGGTGGTGGGAAGGCGGCAAGCCAGATAGAAAAACAGAGAATTTAGACAGTCTAAAACCAGAATAATATAAATCACAGAAGGAAACATCCAAAAATAAATAAATAAAATTATCAAAGCAATAATTCAAGGGAATATCTCAATGATAAAGTACATAAATCTATAGATGAAAGAATACACTTAGTGCCCGTTCAGTGGATAACAAAAGGGAGTCTAGACATAGCAATGTAAACTTTCAGAACAAATCATATTGGTATCGAATCTCTCATCAAAAACATTGGGTGATAGAAGACATATTTAGATACAGACTTATAAAATTTATTTCCCATATTCCTTTTGTTAGAGAGCTGTGGGAATAAACTGTAGCAAAATGAAGATGTAAACCAGAAAATATGCTGGAATGAATCCAGAAAAGCAAGGAAAGAGGCCCCAAGTGCTGAGATGACAGCTGCGGGGGAGACTGGAGAGGAGCAGGGCTGCAGCTCCCAGGGGAGGCTCTGGGGGACAAGAGGATTCCATGACATCAGCAAGCGCTTTACAGGAAAGCAAGGAAAGGCTTCAGTTCCAGCTTCTGATATGTAAAGAGCATGGAAGTTGTCACTTTCATGTCACAAGAGAAAAGACGTACAAAGTACAAACTGATGATCTTTCTTAGAACCATCAGCGAACTGAGGCCACTGGGCAAACCACCACGTTGAACTCTAGAGAGACAGGTGAACCACGCTGAACTCTAGAGAGACAGGTGAACCAGAGAATCACTGGCTTACTGAAACAGAAGCCGCTGGAGCCAGGAGCCAGCGGAGCAAGTCGCAGTAACTGGTAAATTGCTTGAGGCCGTGTGTGGACTAGCTCAAGTGTTCAAAACTCCTGGGGCCAAGTCTCAGCAGAGCCACCACATGTTCATGGGTCTGATCTCCAGATTTTCAACATGTTCTTATGGGTGAAGATCAAAGAACAATTCCCTGTTTGGGGGGTTTTGCGGGGCATGTTTTGGGCAAGGAAAGGGTAATGTCACCATTTTGAAATATGCCCAGAGTAGACTCCAGAGCAAAGGTCCGCCCTCCGGAGGGGACCGCCAGAGGCTTAGGTGATCTGAGGGAAAGGCCCTGGGTTAATTCCAGTCCCCTAGCCTCCTTTCTCACAGAAAGGGAGAGAAAAAAGGCTAAGAAATGCTTCTAATGGTCACCCCCACGGGACTCAAATCCACTAATGAAACTGAGATGTAATCGAATTAAGATCACAGAGCTGTGCCCTAAGACCTTGCTGCCACATCAACAGGACTTCAGTAAAATAACAGGAGACCACAGCTGAGAAAGCTCCATGACACAAACTGGATTTACAGAAGGAATTCTTACAGAAATCCAAAGACAACAGGGAGGAAGAGGAAAAGAAAACTAGAGAAAACGGAAACCGTTGGCATTCACAACTACAGGGAACATTAAACACAGCCAGCTCCCAGCAGATTAACACTGACCTCAACTACAGGCCTAATTACCAGAGTTTCTGGTACCTGATATATCATGTCCAGCTTTCAACAAGAAATTACAAGGCATGTTAAGGCAAGGAAAAGCAGTCTGAAGAGACGCAGCAATCTTCAGAACTAGGCTCAGGTGTGACACAGACTTTAGAATTTTCAGATGGGGAGCTTAAAATAACTATGATCAATATTTAATAAGGGCTCTAAAGAGAAAAGCAGACAAGGAGAGATGGTTAAGCAGTAGTGATGGCATCTCTAAGACAAGGTTAGGAATCAAAAACTTTGTAAGAGAAATAAAGAATGTCTTAAACAAAAAAATGAATGGAAAAGAAAACACAGACTAGTATATCTAAGAACCGTGAGAAAATTACAAAAGGTGTAACATATACATAAAGGGAATACTAGAAGGAGAAGAGAAAAACAGAAGAAACATTTAAAATAATTATGGCTGAAGATGTTCCAAACCAATAGCATACATTAAACCATATATCAGAGAAGATCAGAGAACACCCAGCAAGATAAATGCTAAACAACAACAAACACCTTACTCCTAGGCATATCATAGTCCAAGTACAAAAAACCAAAAACAAAGAGACTCTCCTGAAAGAAACCAGAGAACAAAGGCACTTTACTCAAAGAAGCCCTAGCACTCTCTACCCCTATAAGTTCTGTTCCTTCAATAAACTCCCTTGAATTTCTAGTTTTCTGTTTATATAGACTGGATGGTGACAGGACGTCCCCAGACCAATTTGGCTACCTTTTAGCAAGTCCTTTGAGAATCTGTCTCTGAGAATGTACAGATGGTTCATGATTTGTTATCATCTTTCAGGGCTTCAGTCCAAGTACTAAGAAACAGGAAAATTCCTATTGAAAGTTCAGTTAACATTTACATAGTTATTAAATAACTATATAACTATATAACATTTATATAGTTATTTAATAACTATATTTATATAGTTATTAAATGTTTAATTTTTTTCTTAGACTTGTTATTACCCTCTGACATTTATCCCCATTTAGGTAGCAACTAGTGGGTTCTGTGTCTCCAGAAGAGGATAAAATAGAAGAATCTACAGCATAAAAATGTCAATATTTTGGCTTTTGGTATTCAATAGCAAAAGTTCAACTATTAGGCAAAAATTTTATGAGAAGAAATGACCAGGAAGGGCCACACTGACAGCCAAAGAAACAAAGAAAATGAAAAGGTAGGAACCAGTGACGCTGACCCAGACCCGATGCCCCACCGCTTACCACCATCCAGTCTCCCAGAATGCAGAGATGATGAGGATAATGGGAGCTCCACAAACAAATTAAGTTCAGGTACAAAAATTAAAGTTAGATATTTTCATAATTGGAGATTCTACTTGATATTTGGACTTGACATGTATTTACTTAATTTATGTAGAAAATGCCTGGAAGATCACACAAGAAACTGTTAACAGAGTTTATCTCAAGGGAGTACAACAGGAAGTCAGTAGGAGGAATAATAACTTTTCCTCTTCCTTTAGAAAATCTGTAATGTTCATTTTTGGGGGAATTCACTTATTTATTCAACAAAGTATAAATATTTTTTATAAAAGCATAACTAACAATTAACAGAGAGCACAGTAAAAAATACATGTGAAGAAAACTACTTAATGCAAATTTTACTAAGTTCTATGAGAATGACAAAAAGAAAAAGAAAAAGAAAACGAAAGAAGATTCAGCAGAGAAGGAAAGCAATGGAGAAGGCAAGAAAGAGATAAGGACCCACAGAGAGTCAGCAAAAGGCATGAGATCAGGGCTTCGCATGTGTGTCTATAGCCACCATACTACTAGAAAAACACTGAGAAACACTCCGAAAGGAAATACACAGGACAGTTAAGGAACTGCTAGTCATAAGGAAAAATGACAAGCTGCTATTTCAGTATGAGATAAGAATCCTTGTGGAGGACTGTAGCTACCTGCGAATAACTGAAAGTTCATTAAATGAAAGAATGATTAAACTAAAATTTTGCCTGTGGAGTAAAGAATTAAAACTGAAGAGTTAATAAGATTTTCTTATTTTGTTGTTTAAAATAAACCAAATTTCATCTCTTTGAAAAAAGAATACAAAGAAAAAAATTTCTTTTTTTAAAAAAAGTCAGATTTATATTCTCCAGAGTTTCCTTAAAATTAGATACATTAATTAGAAAATCGCCCCTGATATCCTGAGGAGCAAAGTGTTAGACGTGTTTTGAACTGTTAGTCCTTCTGCTTTGCTTTGGACCTGATAGCTAATGTAGCTGCATGCATGCAGAAGGAAAACTATTAAAATAAATACATTACCTGAAAAGTGAAGGTGAGCCCAGCACAGAGGGGCAGCCTTCCACTGCTGAACTAGAACAAGGTGCTTCTACCTTTGACAGAAAAGAGGCAGACATAGCCAGAACAAGCTCTAGATAACCAGGGAGGGTTCAAGGATCCAGGAGAAAACCTTCTGCAGAGAGGGTATCCGAAAAAGAAAGCATGGACAGAAGGGTGATGAGACCTGAGAAAAAAGTGAAGTTTATTCACCTGATCCATCTCATGACTCTGTTTCGGGCCAAACTTTCCACTCCCTTCTTGCTGTCCTTTTATTCCCCCTTATTATCATGTCTACCACTGAGCCTTAACTCTAAATGTCAGTCCTAAATATTTATGTGTTAGCACAAGCTCCCACGCATTAGAGGTCTGATGGCTAAGAAGTGTTCAGGATAGCTTAGCATGCTAATCAAATGTCAGTATTATTTTAGTATGGCAAAATAACAGTCCAAAAATATTCTATGTCCCAGTTCTCTTCCAAACATTAATCATAAGAAAATGAGCACTAATAATTATCTTTAATTTAGGAAGGAATTCATTAATGACAGCTTGTTATTTGCAGGTCAGCATCAAGACAGCATGTACTATTTAACAATCTGGAGGCTGAAAAATTAAATGGATGGAACAGAGAGAGACTAGATACAAATCAAATTGGTGGTTGGTTCCTTATTAGGTGTTTGCAAGGAGCACTTAACTTAGTAGTAAAGGTCCTTATTAAAACAAAAAAGACTGTTCATCTGTTTGCTGTGGAATTAGTAGTAATTTGGAGACTTTGTGAAGTGTTTTTCCCTCAAAGTCAGGGACAGCATCAAGAGCTTGCGTAAAAGAGTCACAAGGCCGAGAAGTCCGGGCATTACTGTGTGGCACTACACAACTGTATAATGCTTCCTCATATCGTTGCTCATTTAACCTTCACAAGAACAGTCTTCTGTCCTCACCCTCTTTCCTGAACACCCTCTTCACATTAGAGAAGTCACAGTCTAACCAACGCAACAGAGCCAAGTGGCCAGATCATAATTCAATGCACGTGTGACCTCACACCTGTGAATGTTCCCCTTTGAATGGTGCCTCCCTCTCTGAAGTACTGGTTCTGTCATTAACAAGTTATTAGATGTCAGTTAAGTTGATTCATTCTCTGGATCTTAATTTCCTCCTACGTAAAATTCTGTTACTGAATTTACGTGAATTCCAATCCTCTTTCCTAATATTTCATCATTCCTCTAGTAAAAGTGTACCATAAAGTCAGAAATAAAGCATGTAGTTGTGCTTTTTTTTTTAATGCAGGTGATTATTCCTCTTGAAAATGTAAACACTACTTGAAGAATTAATAAATAAGTAATTCATTAAATCGATACTTATTGAGAGCTGACTCTGCACCAAAATGATGTTTGTGATTGACATAAAGGTTGCAATGATAAAATAATAATAATAAGACTCTTGCCTTCACAGAGCTTGGAGACACCTAGAGAAATAGGCAAGTCAAGAAAATATTTCGATACCATATGTTAGAGCAAGAAGCTGGGCCTGAAAGAGAGGCATGTGACAGAAACCAGGAAGGCAGGACAGGCAGGCCACTATGCTGAAATACACAGTGGAGGGTAAGAGGTAAACTAAACAAATAAACAAGGAAGAGAAAGATGTTTTATGCAGGGAGAGCTGCAGAAAAACAAATATTAATAAACTAACACCCTAAAAGCTAATTTGCATATAACTGTTCAACATCCCAAACATACCATAATTGCCATGAACCATAGGAGCTGATGTAGCAGAAGTCATCCTAAATATGCAAATCTACAGTTGTGCAAAATGATGTTCGTTGATGTTAAGTGGCATGATGACGTGACCCAATTGTGTCTGATTCCAAAGGACAAAGCCTTGCTCTAGACCTCTAAGCATTGCCATCTTCTTGTATATTTTTTTCTTGAAGCTCAACTGAACACAAATGATCCTGGTATAGAAACACATTTAAGGACGCTGGACAAATGAAGCAATACTGAGGAATTCAAGGGAAACATACATGAATATGTGTATGTATATTCAGGCATGACAGAGCCAGCACTCAGTTGCAGAGCCAGATAGGAACCTGCTCTAAAGCCATTTGGAAAGGCCTCCCTGAATCTATGCCACAGCCACACACTGGAGGCATCTGGAGGCATCTCAAAGAAAGAGACTTTTTCTGCGAAAAGGTAGTGAGAGAATTTTCTCCCAGCTGAGGTTTCAGAGGGCAAGCCATGAAGCCATCAAGCCCACAGACATGTAAGAGTACAGTTGGGTTCATTCTGCATAAGCAAAAGTGTAATTTTACTGGTGGCTTGGCAATAACTGGTGTTTTATGGACTTATATATTTTAACAAGGTATTAGCATCCTATAATTTTTAAACCAAAAAGGTAAAACAAATTTTAGTTTTCATTACTGATTTTTACATCCCAAGGAGGGAAGATCAATGATTCTTTCAAAAGTCCATCCCGGGATATTCACTTCTTAACTGCATGTCTGGTGTGGTAAGAAGAAAATAAATGTCCTTATGCATTGGAATATAAAGAGGACTTTATATTTAGCAGGTGTTTCCCCAGGCTTTGCTGGCTTTGAAAAGGTGGGAAAAATCATCCTGCAGAACTATGAGTCCCGTTCTCAATGACGCCCAAAATAAAAACCTAGTACTCCAGAAATTAAGGTCCCAAACGAGAACCCCAGAATCACGGAGAGCCCTGTTTCTTCAGGAGGACTCCTGGGAGGGACCCCAGTCTGACGGCCTCCCCGTCCTCCCAGCCAGGGTGGGAAGTGAGTTCCTCTAACAAGGCGCACAGCGTAGGACTCCCCTTCAGCATGGGAACCGACATTTCTACAGGCAGTTGAAGGAGAAAAGACAGAATTCCCACCATTAAAAACAGAAATCACTAATAACTCCTACTTCCGTGGTTTTTTTACATGCAACTAAAAATACCAAACACTTTATTTTTAACCAATGATTGCATTCTATGTATATACTATGGTTCTGACACTTTATGCATCATTCAATGGAGTTAAATATTTCTGTAAGCTCCTAAGCGACCAACCAAAAATGTTTTCAAAGTGTAAACTTAAAAGTACAGAATGTGGTCACTGACACTTAAGTCATGCCCACCAGTCACCTCTGCAGCTGGTCCAGCTCCCAGTTCCACAGTGACCAGGAGAGGATGCAGGTGCTTTTTCATTAGTTTTCTCACAACTTCTGACAAAATGTGTGTATACGGCAGATTTTTTCAAGCTGTGGTTCTCGAAAATGACTTCTGTCAGAGCAAGCCGATAACTTCCCAGTGACTAGACAACTGTGCTCTCTGACGGCTCAGGCTATACTGCCGCGAGAAACTGTCCAGCTGCTTATCCATTAGGTGCTTCCGCTGAAGGTCCCACGAGCTCCACCGTGTTGCACGGCTCCCTTCAACCTCTGATGACTAGTGACATCTTAAGTGGAGCATTTCATCTAGCATGCGTCTCTATCTGATAGTATAAACCATGCCTTGGTGTTTGTCCTATCTCAACCAAAGTCAGCTATACAGGTACTTTTCTAGAGGAAAAGTTCTCTTTCCAAAAGGAGCTCTATGCCAGCTGTTAAAAAGAAAAATCTGAGAAGATAATTTTTCCCACTAACGTAACATAGTAATTTTGTTAAATTAATTAATTTTAAAAATTATGAACAATAACATTAGTAAGGCAAATAGAGAAAGACTTCAGGTCTTGGGGATATGTTAGTTCTATAAATGTCCTCATTCCACACTCATTCAATAACCTTATACTGAAATGCCTGCTCAGTGCAATATCCTATTGTGATGAACAGCGAGGAGCCAAACAGATCTGGACTCTGAAAGTTAGAGCCCCCAAGGGGTGACAGAGCATTCTTTTAACAGTTAACACACACGTGCGGGAAATGATATGAAAAAACTAACTGAATGCAATGACGAAGAGCAGGAAGGAGGACCTACTTGGGGAGGATGGTCAGGAAAACTTGTCTGTAAGGAGGTGGCTCCCGGACCATGCCCTGTGGAATGGTGGTCACCAGTGCATCACTAGCAGGACAAGGCTCGGAGGAGGAAAAGGAGGAACTGAAAGGGAGCCAGTGTGGCAGCCTGGCGACTCGCAGATACCCACGCCCACAGGCCTCCTCCTCCCGAGCCCACCCTGCACAGCAGTGCGCACTGACCCTGCGGGGAGCAAGTGCGGAAGGCCGCGCATGCTGCAACGACTCTGCTGGGGCGCGCCGAGGAGGAGGAGCCCGTGTTCGGCCCCTTCTCTCTTACGCAGCGGCCCCTTTTCAGAAGAAGCTTTGAATGCCGCTGTGTGGTGGTGACACTGTGGAAACATCCAGCAGCCCTCGGGACATGTTGAAGAACTGTAAATGGTGGTCCATCTGCAAATCATTTCTGCCCCTTCAAAGAGTAGACAAGTGACAAACTTCTGACTGATGGCTAGTTTTAGTTTGGTTTTTAAACCTTGCTAATTGGTAACAGTCACTAAAAATAGTATGTTTAGGCAGGAGCCTGTGGCGGTTACTTGATGAAATACAACAATTAACATTGAGATAAGATTAAAAACCATCATATAAAAGCCTTTAGAAAAGCATAAGGACATGATAGTCGAAGTTTCTCCAATAAACATTATTTGTTCATGAGCTAGTGTGGTTCTGAGTTGAATTTAAAGGGGCTCAGAGCTACTTCCCTTTCTGTTCCAGCTGGTGAGCATGGCTGGGGCATCGGTGGTATAAGCTACCTCTCTGGTGCCACGAGTGAAGGTAGATGATAGTTACATGAGACAATTCTCTTTCAGGGTCAATTCAACTTTTATCTTCTAAAATCAGATACATTAATCGAAATGTCTCACCAAAATGTCTCCATAAAAATGAGCAGGAGAAAGTAGATAAAACCATAATGGCAGTTAGGACTATGCATATCTTTATGGTGATTCACTTCCAAAGAGTTTGGCAACACTAAGAAAGTTCAGACTCTAAGAACTGTGCTGTGAGAAGCAGGCACTCCGGAGCATTTGAGAAGCTGAGATCTGGAACTCGTTACCTCTGCCTCGCTGAAGCCTCAACAACTACCCCAAGTCTTATCTTTGAATGTGAGGTGGGCGAGCATGTATTCATCTGAAAAGCAATTTCCTTGCTTGTCCTAACCTATAAAAGAGGAAAGAGCTGACACTTGAAAAGTAGATCCTGCCCCAAAATGAGCATGTCTTCCCAGATGAGATTCTTCCAGCCATTACCTCCCCCCCACCCCTGCCCCTGCTCACCGATGTTAATTTCTCTTATAACAAAGATATCTGTTATGGCTTAGTTTGAAAAGGGCTTTTGCGTAGGGGGTCCATCAGTAATAAACTCATGACCTTACTCATGTGGCAATTAGACTTACAGCCTACCAGCTCGCACTAAACAGGGAGACTGAGGCTGTCAAGGGTGGAGGACGGGAGACCGAGGACCCTCAGAGGGGGATCGCCAAATCTCCAACTCTGTGCCTCACCTCAGTGTGCACCCCAGTGGGGCAGATCCTGGTGTGAATGAGAGGCTGGGAATTGGCTGGGACTATCACTCACTCGTGAGAAACGGTGCCAAACCAGAGCTGAGAGCCCCAGCAGACTGGGCCCTGCAGAGCTCAGTGCAGGGCACAGCAGCCAGCCCTTCCAGAAAACCATGGTCTGTGCGATAGCTCGTGTTGTAATTTGCTTAAGCAGAGATTATCCTATGACCATGGGGATGAGGAAGACCCAGACTGGGTCAGGGTGGGGAAATAGGGCCACCCACATAGCCCTTAGCAGGAGCACAAGACAGACTCAGGACTGCAGCACTGATTAGAAAAAACAAGTCTAGCCTCAGCTCAATGGACCTTCCCACAGCATCGCTCCACCTTGCAGTCTACATTCCCAAGTCTGTAAAGGGGGCGTGACGGTAATCCCCATTGCTGGGTGCTGTTTTTTAAATTTCCTTTTCTTTTCTTTTCTTTTTAATTGAATGAGCTAGCGCATATGAAGTCACTCTTTGAACACTGTCCTCTGAAAAATAATGGACACTATTTAGTAAATCCTTAGCCTGTACCCAGCATATAGCTGAGCAGTTTACTTGTGTGATTAACTCATTTAATCCTCGAAAATATCTTAGAAGGTATAGCCACTTAGAAATCAAGAAACTGAAGCACAGGAGGTAAACTATCCTACTCAAAGTCAATTAGCCATCAGTTAGACTTGAGTTTCTGTGTTCTGAACTGTAATGCAGAAACTCCATATGGCGAATTCCCAAAGATGCTCTGTATTAGTATTTCAGGGATCAATATTCTTACCAGTTTGTTTTTAGTCAATAAAAGAGTAAATTGCATCGGTTATAAGAACAGTCTTTTTAAATGAGATTCAAAACTATTTTTTTCAATTGGGAAAGAGTAGCATATAAAACATTTTCTTTCTGAAAAAAATTCTTTATCGAAAGGTTATTCACCAGCACATACTATCTCACTGTAAGATCACAACCAATCTAAACTACAGGAGAGGAGATTGAGTTTTGGAGATGTCAGTAAATTGTAATACCAGTAACCATTTACTGATGCTCTACATCCAAGCATTATTTCAGGTGCTTTAGGTTATGTGTAATTCTCATGATAATACAGGTAATGTCACCCTTGCTTCCAGAAATACAGGAAATCAGGGAAGAGTCACTTGCAAAGGGCCCAGACCCTTAAATGATGGAGCTGGGGTTCAAGTTCAGGTCCCTCACTGTTCATGCTGTGCTTTAACTGATTCAACAGACACTGCCATAAATAGATGTCTGTACACTGTTTCTTAATTGTGCCCCTCCTTTCCCTGACCCCATCATTGCCCAAGTTCAAGCCCTTATAATGCTTCACTGAAGCATTAAAATGCCTATGGGTTTGCATCTTTTGAATGCACCCTTCAGAACACTGCCACTAGAGTTATGTAAGCAGTGTACATTTGACTGTGACTATGATTAACGTACTTCAACAAATCTCTTCAATTATGCGCCAAAGCCCAAACCTTCATCCAGCCTGTGAAGCCCTATGTCGCTGGACCCTGCCTGAGCACCCAGAAACCCACATGTCACAGTTTACTTTCTAGTGACACAAACCCACTCAGAGTACCCCCAGCATGCCCTATGGCTGAATAAGCTTCTGACCTCTCAGTTACCACCTCTCCATTCGAAACCTGCCACACGTGGTCATCCTTTAAGAATCACCAAATGTCTCCTCCTCCAGAAACGCTGCCCACCCTTCATTCCTCAAGCTGAGTAAGGCGAATTTCTTTCCAACCCACAGTGCCCTGAACACACTTCTCTCATATTATCATGAAATGGTCCATGGACGTCTATAACTCTCTGAGACCATGTCTTATTTAGCTTTGTTTCTCTGGTACTTGGTAATACTAGGAATTCAGTAAAGAATATGTTGCAAAAAGCCGAACCAACTTGCCCAAGTATAACATTTAAGAAATAGAAGAAGAACTTTAACTTCGGGTCTTCTAAAACTAGGTCCAGTGCTCTGTTACATCTGAAAAAATAAAAAATACATCTGTGCATGAAGGGATGGTACTGCATAGAAACTATCCTAAAACAGAGATTGGGGCAGAAGAACTAGATCAAGGGCCCACCACAAACCTGTAATTACTGTCATCTTGGGAGCAAAGGACAGAGAAATATTTTTAGACAACTTGCAAACTGCTGGTATCAATATGTGGTAAATTTGTGCTAATTTCTAGTGTAGATCAGTATATTTCTAAAGTGTCTGTAACACAGCAGTAAAAGTTCACATTTACTGAAATATGTTCATACCAACAACGACCTTTAGTAATTGCATAATTACTCTACAGGCTGGTACTGTTTACAGACATGCAGTTATTAAATCCAGATTCAGAAGCAAGGAAAGAAATCACAATTTTTCTTGGTATCCTCTCAATCTAGAAGTAATTAAAGACTTAATTAAAAACAAAACATAAAAGACTTTCTAGAAACCAAACAGTTAAACATATAAATGAATACCGCATATTATCTTTAAATTAGGAAAATGAATATTTTGTTTATCTACTGCCTATAAGTTTATCTACTGCTGAAGCATATTAAACATTGAAAGAAATAATTTTAAACTGACTCCTTGAGTTTGATATTGTGTCCTCACAAATTTCAGATGAAAAGACTTTCCTCTATTGGGGAAATCCTTCACTAGATTCCCTCCTTCATTTATCTCTTCAAAGTGTGTACCTTTAGGATACTGCCTTTGGTTCACTTCTTTTTGTTGCACTCCCTGGGGATTTCATCAAGGAACTTCACTTTAGTTGCCCCTCAGAACCAGATCACTCCACTCCTACAACTCAATATCCAAACTACAAATAGCGTGGATAAAGAATGGGCAAAAAGACTTGGACAGACTTTTTAATAGAGGGCATACAAATGGCCAATAGGTATATGAAAAGGTGTTCGATATCACTAATCATCAAGGAAATGCAAATCAAAACCACAATAAGATATCATCTCACACCTGTCAGAATGGCTATTATCAAAAAGACAAGAAATAACAAGGGTTGGAGAGGATGTGGAGAAAAGGGAACCCTAATGCACTGTTGGTGGGAATGTAAACTGGTACAGCTACTGTGGAAAACAGTATGGAGGTTCCTCAAAAAATTAAACATAGAACTACCATATGATCTAGCAATTCCATTTCTGGGTATTTATCTGAGGA
>CM053512.1:1490843-1552483 GCA_028627145.1 Eidolon dupreanum | reverse complement strand
TTTAGTAGATACACAATGAATGAGGAATCTGCATTTTCTTTATAAAGCGGACTCTGGCTTTGTGAACACAGGTTTGTTTTCTGGCAGATTAATTTTGGGGAAAATCTACATACACAAACATCAGAAAATGTACTGTGTTATGACTCCATGCTTAGGTATCTTGGCATTTTTACACGTTCCTGGGTTGACGACCACTGCACTGTGCTATGCTATACTTCTAAACACTGGGAAGGATGTGCAAAGCTGAGGGAAATTATGAGTTATTAAAGTACTGGTTCACAAAAGTTTGTAATTCCTCAGTAAAAGGATAAAACCTATTCTCACTGTCCATTGAAAAACGTAATGAACATAATGTTTTAAAGGGGAGTGCCCTTAGGTTAATCATATCCTCCTCCCACATGCCCCAGGGTCCAGTCCTCTGGCCTGCCCCACTCCCTGCTCCTCTCTCCCGTCCTCTCGTCCTCTTGTCCATGAGCATGAGCGTCACTGAGGCAGCCGCATACATTCCTCACCAACTTGCCTGAACCAAGTGTGAATCAGTGAGTCCATTACTTTCATCTTTTTAGGGCATTTTCTCAATTCCTCTAGGCCGAGTCCACAAAACCTGAATGTGATAGGAGTTAGAAACTCCTCTTACTATCTCTTTTTTTTCTAGGTGGTTAGAAAATCATTAGAGAAAAACAAAGAAAGCTCCTTCCTTTGCCACCCTGAAATACTGAGCACCAACTACCCCAGCACTATGAAAATCCTGCATTGACAGTTTTCTAAAACATACTTGGATTTTAACCTTGTTGCTTATTGCATTGGGGAACTGTTTAGTGTAAGCTGGCATGTTTCATAGGTTCAAAGTATAACTTCATGGTGTTTGATGGGTAGACTGTACATTCAAAAACTCTGAATCTGCAAATAAAATATATTGCAATTGTGCACCATTCAAAAACTTCTTCAATCCTTAATTAGGATATGTTACCACCAGGTGGCAGGGGAATGTCTCCATTCCATGAACTGAACTACTTGGCAAAATCCAGTATTGCTATTTAATTTATTGGTTTTTATTGTAACCTAGACTCAGTTGGAGACTAATACTAACAATGTGCATTAATAATTTTTAGCACTAAGTGATATAAATTACTCTCCCTCTCTCTATCTCCATGGCATTTCGATTGCACATCTACTATAACTCCAAAGATCTTGTTCTCTAGTTCACTGATTGCCAAAGTAGGGTCTCCAGGGGTCCTCAAGACCTTTCAAAGGCTCACAAAGTCGAGAATAGATTCTTCATACCACTAAGACATTACTTTCTTTTTTCACTTTCATTTTCTTAAAAGCATACAGTCAGTAGTTTTCCAAAGGTTACACAAAATGGGATAAAACTATTATTCTGACAACTAAAGGAATGTTTTATTATACATTTGTATTTTAATTTTCTCAGTTTTAATTTCTAATGTGGTAAATATTGATAGATATAAGATTTATAAGCAAAAGTTTCTTGCAATCTTCAGTAAGTTTTAAGAATCTAAAGGAGTCCTGATATCGAAT
The DNA here is from genome assembly GCA_028627145.1 of Eidolon dupreanum. NCBI lineage: Eukaryota > Metazoa > Chordata > Mammalia > Chiroptera > Pteropodidae > Eidolon > Eidolon dupreanum. The sequence goes on along the minus strand of CM053512.1, from coordinate 1,550,944 downwards.
AATTTGATAAGTGCTACTTAATTCATTAATTAGCTCTAAATAAATCTTGATGTATTTTCCTGTCTCTCCTGAGGGCAGGGGTCCTGTCATATTTATCCTTGGATCCAATCCCATAGATAATCTAGTACTAATCATGCATAATACATACTCTACAATAAAGATGTGTAGAAAAACAAAGTATTGACATCCGGAAGATGTTATTAGAATAGGACAGCTATTAATGGAGACTCAGTACATTTCTTAAGTTTACCCATTACAATTAAATAATAAAATATTTAATGCAGATATAAGTCTTCAGGTAAAAGCTTAACTCAAGTATAATTTGGTCCCTTTCTCTCTAGTCTTTCACCACATTAATGAATATATTTGTCCCCTCTCCAAAGATCAGATTTTTAAAAAGACATTTTTCACATTTGTTAGAATTTACTTTCTTATACATAACCTTAAAATGTTAAGTTTTGGTCCCAACACATCTCTAAATTTTCCCTAACATCCAGTTATATTAAAGTTTACTGATAACATATATCTTCTTCTTCAGACATCAGTTTTTAGACATTACTTTTTATTCTAAAATTCTAGTTGTTCACATTTTTGAAATTAAAATATAATAGGACTTCACTGGTGAATATGACCTTGATGCCTTAAATATTATCTTTGATGCAAACTTTTTTTTTTAAGTTAGCATATTTCACCATGGAACATCATATTCTGAGTGTCTTTTTTTTCTACAAAAGTTATAAAGGTATTTACACAAAAATTTTAAATAGAACTATCATAATCACTTTACCCAAGTTCTAATGAAAATATATCAGAAACCATCAAAACTAAATAGGATGCCATGTGTAATTACGCACTGAGAGTGTTTAAAGTATCTGAAATACAAAGATATTCTTACAACACAGTATCTTCTGAAATTGGAAACTGATAGCTTAAAATAATAATTATATAAGATATCAAGAATTAGCATACTGAGATCAGCCTTTCAAACACAGGCAAGTACAACTTGCTTTGAGCAAAACCAGGCCAGGAAGCAGCTCAGCCACAGAGGAAGAGCCTTTCAAGGCCCCTCCAGTCACTTTTAGGAGAGGGTTGGGGAATGACTTAAAACTTCTGACCACTCTGGGCACAAATCTTGATTGAAATTGTCAGCTAGTTTCACTCAGTTTCTATTTCTAAGATACTTAAAGGAATACTTTTTTACTTTGTAAAATCCTGAGTTAAAACCTTGATAGTGACTGAATCCAAACTACGCAATGAGAAAAATGTAAAGTTTTAATGAGTATGATTAGGTATCGGCCAAAAGTTTATAAATAATATTGTGCAATTTTCCCATTTTCCTCAATTCTTTCAAGCTGAGGAACAGATTACACTCGTAATCTCAAACAGGATCTAAAAAAAACGTGTTATAAATCAAATAATTTCTTTCTTGTTTTATCACTCAGAGGTTTTACTGTAAGTTAACTTCCTCTGTATTCCACACTGTTCATATCTAAGACTTGCTAGAATTTTTATTTTTTTAAATCAGGAATTAAAATAAATACCAAGTATTTAAGTTATCCGATTGCAATTGTTCTAAGTTTCAGTTTTATTTAATTAAAGATTCTCCATAAACAATTCCTGTGGTGCTTGAAATCTGTGCTTAGTTGTATAGAATTTGTTGAGTCCCCATCCCATCAAGTATGTGCTGTAAATTCTTGCTGCAGCTGCTCACATGTAAGAAACAGCCCCCTATTTGTGTGGTACACGGCTCTTAATTTCTCTTTTTGCTCTCTGCAGGCTCTCTGGGTCTCTCTGCAAGGCCTGATGTAGTCTTTCTTTTTTATGTTTGTTTCTAGAAGCCCCTTGTCTTTTTATTTGCCCAATACTGCATCAGTAGAAAAGATTAAATAGATAAACCTTTATCTTTTTGGTGAGATTCTCTCTCTAAATGTTTAACATAAAGAGTCTCCCTCAGAAAGTCTACATGATATTGTGTTCAATTCAATTCCTATTAGTAATAAATTATGATTCCACGACATTCTCTTATTCGATCAAAAATCCTAATGACTGACATTATATGATCATTGTAGTACAGACTGTACTTAGCCTTGTTTCATCTTTCCCCTTCATAGTATGAAATTTGTGTTCCCAAAATGCACTTTTCCACATTTTTCAAAATTACTCATGGCAACTTAAAGACCTTTTAAAGAAATCTGAACTATTGTCTGTTTCTATGTGTAACAACAAAATAGCCAAACATATTGCCTGGAAATGGCTAAAGATTTTTCATTTTTACCTAAAAACCTGTGAGGCATTCTTAGAAGACATTGGGCACCACCTTGTTTCCTGAGTCAGAGTAAATGCCCTACACTCTGAGGCTGATGACAGGTTCCCAGCTGAATTCCTCCTTGTGGGTCTGATCAATGCCTACTGCCTTTCTCTTTGGTGCAAAAGATAAAGTCAAGATTTGGCACGTTTAATCAGGTTTTTCATAGGAAACAAAATTCTAGTACTGATAACAAAGGAAGACTAAAGACCGTTTATTAATTCAATTTTGTTTTATTGCTCTTCTCCCTTTTTATTTCCTATTGAGCAATAATCCTATAATTGTAGTACCCCTCTGGGGTACCAAATTCACCCAATGGCAGAGCTAGGAGGTGGGGACAGACAGACAGCTTCAGGCTAAAGCAGGTGGTCTTTACCTAATCCATTCTCTTCAAACCATCTTACTGCTGAAAGGTAGTGAAGGTCAATTGAGGATTCACATTTCCTGAAATCTCCCTTCCCTTCCCTTCCTGCGTTAGCCCCAAGCATCAGGAAACCACCCCGGAGTGCAACTTAGGGGCTGGCCTGCCCTTAGAGTAACTGAGCCCAGCAGGGTCTGCCTAAGCAGCAGCAGGAGTGGAATTTACTTGTCTGGAAGCACTGACAAGCCTGGAGAGCAGACACTGCAGCTGCCGTCTAATTGCAAATCTCCCCTCATTTCTTCTAGGGACATGTTATTAGCAAGTCATTGGAAGGATTAACTGTCCAAATTCAAAGAGACATGGTGGGAAGACAATCTAAAAGGATAAAAACAATAAGCCCTATGTAAATTAATGTAGATACTCAATAAAGGCTGTTGACTGACCTGTTAATGCCCATGTCTTTTGGTGTGGAGGGTCTTTAAGGGGAAGAAAACAAACTATTCTGTCGAAACAACACAATGCACGAATTCACTTACTACAAATGAAGAAAATTACAAAGAGGATGATAATAACTGACAGTCCATATAATTTAGGTACTTTCATCAAAAAATAAGGTACGTTACCTATCTCCACAACACAGAATTTTCCTTTTCCTCCCTTCATCTATTTCTAAGTTTATGAGTATATTCGGTCAATTGTTTAAAGAAATAAATAGCAAATGCCTGTTACATGCAAGGTACTAGGCTAGTTATTAAAAATGAAACAAAAATAGATCAAATAAGGTGATTTTTATAAAAGCACACTGATAGCTGTAACATGTTATACAAGTGTATAATAGTATTATCACTACAAAGATCTACGTGCTTTAACACTGTTACCATTGCAGCAATCAGAGTTCCGGTAACACATGTTATCACTACAAAGATCTATGTGCTTTAACATAATGTTACCATTGCGGTAATTAGAGTTTTGGTAACACACGCCACTGGGTCCTTATCACTAATGAAGAAGTGAATTTCAATCAGTGAATTATGAGAAGTATTTGTTTATTAAAGGCACATTTTGAGGTAGAAGACAGATCAAGCCTAGAGCTAGCTGGCTACGTGGAAATGAGGATATGTACGGGGGGGGGGGTGCATATTGGGTACAGCCAGAGAAGATAGAGAGCTGTAATCCCAGGGGAGGGGTCTGTGTTATATTATGGCTGTGATGGGTAGTTACAAAGGCATTCTTAGATGATTGGCAAGTGAGGTCATTTTGATTGACACTTGGTTGCTATATAATTCTTTGCCTAGTGCTCATGCACTTACCTAGGATTCAGTCTGTTATAATCAGATCTATGAACTTCCAGGCATAAACATGACATTATGATGATGGTATAATGAGGCTTAGATTGTGGGCAGGCATTAGGGTAGTACCTTCTGCGCAGGCATCTGCGGCCAAATTAAACCAGCTATAGATTATGGCCTTCCTGGCCTTTGTCTCTGGGGGTGCAGGAGGGATTCTCTAACTACCAATAGGGTGTTCTCTGGTTGGTCTCTAGACTAGGCCTCTATTCTTTCGTTCCTTTGTCACTCATGTCTGACTAGGTACCTAACAGTAGCACTGGTTAGTGAATTTGCTGATGACTTAAAGCACTCGTCTTTCAACCCAAGTTGAATATGAGAATGGAAATATTTTAAAAATCCACATCCTAGAAATTCTGATCAAACTGGTGTATTCTATAGCTTGTCATGAGTATTTTTAAGAAGTGACTCTAAGTCTCAAAGTTGAGACTCCTGATTTAAACAGCCTGTGTGGGGTTAAACCATGTGTCTCCATCTCTTACAATGATAAGAATCATGTACAATAGTTCTCAAATCCTAGTATGATCAGAATCACCTGGAGAGATCTAAAACACAGACTTCTAGGTTCCAACCGCAGAGTTTGTGATTCAATAGGTCTGGGGTGGGGCCTGAAAATTTGCAATTCCAGCAAGTTCATGGTGATGCTGATGCTGCTGGTCTGGAACTCCCCCTTGAGAACCACAGATTTAGAGCAGTGCCTCTAACCTGTATGAACGCCCAGGGTTACCGATTCCATACTTTAAGTAGTAAGAATGCAGGGTTCCTGCTAAAAGCATAAAATCCAAGATCCCATTCCAGGTCCACTGAATCAGAATCTCCAGGGAGAGACCTGGGTTATGTTACCAAATACCCCAGTGATTCTTTTCATGACAAGGAATAATTATAATCTTGAAAAGCTTAGTGAGTAAAAATTATGTGATCAAAACTGCACTTCCTATTAACTTAAATGTAGTTCCAGATACATTCTGTTTTATGATTCATGGTCAACTAGTAAGTCCCAACTGAAAGCTTGTGAAGGGTAGCAGAATGCGCCAACCCCCAAATACGCCACTTTGGCATAGAGTTATTTTGAGCTGAAAGCAACTGAGAAGCAGCAGATCAAAGAAAAGCTCTTTGCCCTCGCCCCATTTGCCTAAAAGCAGGGCATAAATTCTTTACTAGGAAGGGCAGTAATTAATCACTGGAGACAACTCTAGACCCTATCAGCCCAGAGATGGCACCAGAGGAAGCTATGTAACAAATCTTGCTAAAACTAGCCTTTATGTGACATTAGCTTCCCCATATATTTGCTTTCCTGCATTTTGCTGTCCTTAGAAGCTCAAAGTTCTTTTCCTTTGTCTTGCCACTTCTATAAAAATTTATCCTTCTTTTGTTAAGATGGTATATAAGCCCAAGTTCTAACCATCTTTCTGAGTTACTCACTGCTAAGTGCTCCCATGTGTGTGAACAATGCGCACATCATTAGAGTTCTTTGTTTTTCTAGTTAATCTGTCTTTTGTCTAATTTATAGGGCTCCTGCTAGAGAACCCAAGATGGGCGAGAAAAAAGATTTTTTTCCCCTACATCTGGAAAGAGGGAATTTAGTTCCTTTCATGGAGTCATTCTGAATGGGGGCCAGCATGGAGGCCAGGACTGGAGCAGCTAAGATCCAGCCCTGGAGAAAACTGGGCACAAGAGGATTGTATGGAAGTCTTAAATTAAAGGAGAACCCAGCTTCCAACTATAAGAGCTATTCAGAAAGATGTTGATTGTGGAAGCAGGAGGAGATGCTGAAAGGAATCTAGTAGACAAGCCAAACAAGCCAAGCAAGCCAAAGTGAGGAGACGAAGCTGAACAGACCAGACGGAGGGCAGGGCACAAGCTGAGGCACAGTGCACGCAGTTGCAGGAACATGAGGTCAGAAGAGCTTCCACTGAAGCTGTTTTGTGTGACCACTGCTTTAAGCCCAGGAGTACCCTGTCTCTCTCTCTTTAATAAAGGGTCTGCCAATAAATGCTTAAATGCACCAAGGCAACGTTTTGTTTTTTTTTTATAAATTTATAAAAGAAATACTTCTCTACAAATATAAATCAGCACTTCACAATGATGTTTGTGTTTAATGGATTTTAGAGTTGAATATCTTAAAATGCATTCACTGAGTCCCAATATTTAAAAGAAGAAAAAGGAAAAATAAAAAAGTTATCTAAACTATGTTTTTATTATTCTTATGATATTTTTACCATGGCTCCCTAATGTTCTTTTTTATATAATTTCTACCCTATACTTTGTTCATCACTGTGAGTTAAGAAAAAATTAAGCCTTTAACCTAACAAGCTAAAATAAATTTAAGGTGCTTTGAAGTTAGTAGTTAGAAACCAAAACATATGTCTAATCATCTCTAATGAACTTCAGTATTAAATATATATTAAACATGTCTTACTCTCAAAAGGATTCATTTTCATGCTTGACATCACAAATTTTTATTAAAGCAGATAGCAGAATGAGGCTCAGAGATGACTAAATATTGAAACACAAGTCTCGACTGAACATGTAATTTTAACAAATGGCTGATATCTGTGAGTACAGAAGACCATCTGTAGGATTCACAGGAAGAGTAATAACTCAGATGCAGCATCTCTACTGTGTTAGCGGGGTGTTAGTAATCCACTGCCGCCTAATGCCGTTGTTTTCTATGTTCCCCTCTTCTAAGTACCTTCCCTCAAGGATCTTACTCACTTCCCAGACTAGTCATTACTTCCATGGGGACTGCTGCTAAACTACATCCCATGCCAGCCTCTTTCTGGAGTTTCACCCACATTCTCAGTTGTTTATATTAGTTATTCCCTAGGTCACCTACTGAACCATAAATTTGGCTGATCCTAAACCAATTTAACAACTTTCCCCCCTAGAGATCCTTCTCTGGTGTGTAGGTAATAGAATTTCTTTTTTCCCCCACACTTTCATGTTCATAGTAGCTAGTCATTTTCAACTCTTCTCCAGGTCCCTTACATTCCAACAGTTATTAAGTCATGCAGATTCTACCTCCAAGTATCTCTTGCATTCTCACTCTCCTCCCACCCTCATTTCCTCCACCCTGTTTATGCCCCTAGGACTACTAACTGGAGAGGGAGCTTTCCATTCTCCTCTCCATCCTGGGCACTGATGCCAGATTATTCCTCCATATCCACACCTCTCAGCTCACACTGTGGCTCTGAAACCTTCAAGGGCTCTTTGCTGCCCCTCAGATTAGCACTTTCACCTTGGTATTCAAGTTCCTTCTAAATATGCAGGCCTGATACACATTCCCAAACTCATTTCCTATGACTTTCTCTCACCTTCCACATGTTCCAGTCAAACTTGGTAGCCTCTACCAATAGCACCTGTGCTTTCTTCCAAGGATTTCTTTTCTTCCTAAGACTTAAACACAGCTCAGCAGAGTGGCAAGAAGGGCCGTGAGTTCTGGACTCACTGCATCCATATTCCCACTTATCAGCTGTGCAGCTGTGGGCAAATTAATTTTTCAAGTCCTCTGTTTCATAATCTGTACAATGTACATTATTCCTACCTCATAGCTATAGTCTGAGCTTCAAATGAGGTAATCCAGCAGAGGAACCCCGTGCATATTGCTGTTCTTATTTCCTTTCTTCACACAGACAAATCTCAGACACTATGTTCTCATGCCATTAATCTTCTTCATCTTCTAACCCAGACGTGATCTCTACCTTATTTTTAACAATTTGTATGAGTCTTAGGAAACTAACTTTACTCTGTATGGAAATCATTTACTGAGTTACAAAATCTCTGATGTCAATGATTTTGTTTTACCCCTCTCAAGGTCTCTGTGGTATCCTGATTGTGTCTTGAATCTAGCTCAGTACATATCTATGCAATGGACCTGACTTGAATATATCCTCCCCCCTCCCCCCTGGAAAAAAAAATGGATACAGGAAAGAAGCCCCTGACTGATCTTGGTCTACAGAAACTACCCTCTAACAAGGGAAATAAGAGATGAGGCTGCAGAATGGAGAGACCACATACTTTACTACAGAAAGCAAGACTGCATGCCTCTCACAAAAGTCAAGTTATAAGGACATCAAACTAAACCTCAGAGCCATGTCTCCAGGGGGGTGCAGGAGAATAACTGCTCTGCCCCACAATTTGAAGAGTCCAGTGCCACTGTTGGGAAGCAGACACCAAAAATTGAAAACTTAAAAGGTGATGAGGAAGCAATAGAAGTGATTTCACTAACTGATGCCAAAAGTGACCTAAGACATAAACACTGTAAACAAAATAAGCATAAAAAGGACTGGGTGTGACAACCAGGCTGGACACACTTTCAGGCTGTTATTTTATGTAATGTTTTTCTTCATTTTTCTTATATTTTGTGATTAAACTAAATTTCACATGGATGAATGTACAGTATGGTGCAAGGTCATTTACTGTATTTAACTCAAGTTACAAATTCTTGCAATGATGATTATGGTAAAGCCATTTTCATCTCAACTAGAATTTCTTCAGATACACTCTTTGGACACTTTAAAATGCTTAGAAGTTCCCTCTTTTTTGGCATCGATTCAAAGGAAACTATTCCTACACATTTGCCCTTTGATCTGGAGATTATTGTGTTTTAATCTACATAGCCAATGATGCTATTTGAAGTGATTTTAATTGATAATCATAAAGGTAACAGCAACTAAGAGAAAAACGATAAATGTGTAGAGAATTTCTTAAGGTTTCTTTTGTAATTATTTCATTGTGGGAGATAAGAATAGGAAATTAAATATCAAGTGTGCTCATAAAATCAAAAGAAAGAAGTAACACTTTGTGCAGGAGATCCCTGACCCACCTGCAAGAATGTTTTGGTTCTCACCTTTGTTTCTTAATCGAGTCAACATTATTAGAAATCTAACTTGCAAAGGGTAGGTCTTGAGAGAAATGGAATTCCCTCTTCGAATGAGGCAGCCTCGGAGAATGTAGACCAGCCAGGAGCAGACCTCGCTCCTGGTTACAGAAGCAAAGGAGGAATCACTGAAGGAGGGCACACGCATGTGACCTTCTCACTCAGAGGACACAGCAAACACACGTCACACTTTTGGCTTTTGCTGAGATGGGGATCCTTGGCAAGGATGCAGCTGGAATCACAAATATTGGCTCCATCACCAGCCACATCTATCCCAGTAGGTTACACTTAATCATGAAAATGTCTTACCCAAGACCAAGGGTGCAAGATAAGAGGAATTGGTGCTCTTTTATTTTTCCTACTTTTCACTGCACCCAATGAGTAGACCCAGACTTTTTAAAAAAAATCTAATGGTAAGTATTCATTTAAATGAGTTCATACAAGTAGGTTATGAAGGAGTGGAATATACTTTATCTCCCTACTTTAATTGCTTACTAATTCAGCAGCCATCTTTAAAAATCTTTCATAATATGTACATCATAAATGAGTTACTCTTGACTACAGCATTATCAGTTTTAAGGGTATAAGGTTCTCAACTTCATTGGGTTTAACAGTTACTGAAAGTCATTTTAAATAAAGATAATATAAATTTCAAAGAGTCATTAATTAAAGTATCAATTTCATTTAGATGGCAGTGTAATGCCTTAGTACTCCTGTGATTGCAGGAATAAAAGTCACTGCAGTGCCTACAATGGTACTTTACATCTTCCTTTTCAAAATCACTCTCAGTCTTTCATGAAAGAAAAGACTACCTCTCACAGGTGCAGAATCTTAGTACAGAGCATTTCCACAGAATAGAAAAGTGATCAGGAAGGCAGACTCTTCAAAGCAAAAATAGGTTACTGGTGTTAATCAGCCTCTTTTAATTGAGTCACCATACACCCACAGCAGGAGTTTAGTGTTTTTCATATCTTTTAGTTATTTCTATTAATATAAAATCTGGTGAGAACCTGTGCTATTTGGCCAGTATATCTGAATTCAGTTTTATTCTGGAGTGACACAGTCACAGTGGTAAAAATTGTCTATGTTCAGTTAGATTTGCAAACAGCTTTCTAAAATTATATCCTTGTCAAAAATACAACAACCCATTAAAAACAGATACTCAAACAATTACTTGTACATGTATATTTATAACAATACTATTCACAATATTCGAAAGATGGACACAACCCAAAGTAGATGTATGGATAAACAAATTATGGCATATACATCTAACAGAATGTTATTCAGCCATAAAAAGTAATACAATACTGATTTATGCTACAACATAGATGGACCCCAAAGACATTATTCTAAGAAAAAGAAGCCCACAGAAGAGACAGAGAAGACCACATATTAAATGACTCCATTTATATGAAATATCTAGATTAGGTAAATCCACAGAAACAGGAAACAGACTGGTGGTCACCAGAATATGGGGCAGGGAAGGAATGGGGAGTGACTATGCATATTGGGTCTCCCGTTGGGATGATAAAAGTGTTTTGGAACTAGACAGAGATGGCGGTTGCATAACATTGTGAATGTACTAAATGCCACTGAATTGTTCACGTTAACAAGGTTAATTTTGTTATGCGAATTTTACCTCAATTAAAAAACATATTCCAATTGCTTATGACTTAGAAGGCAGAAATAGTTGTATAGGAATTCATTTTTTGTCTTTCTTACCATAAACCAAATTTTAAGGGAGAGAAAAATTAACATGTGATGAAATCTTATTCATTTATGGAAAGCTAAATTTCCATGACCATATTCATTTTAAGTTTTAAAGTTTTAAGAAAATTACAGAAAAGAACAGGACTATTGGGAGACAAAATCTATAGTAATTAATATTTGGTTTACCCTAACTAAAAAAAACAGATTAGATGAATCTGTGAGGTTCATTTTCCCACAACTCTTAAATATGTTTTTAAAAACTAAACTTAGTTAAGCCCTTTCTAATAACAATTAAGAATTAACTCCTTTGTCATTATTAAGTAATTTATATATATATATTTATATATATATGCTATAAATTTGAAACTGTGAAAATAGATGACTCAAGAATATAAAACATAAGATTCCATGATAATGATGTAATCAAATTTATTTGGTTTCAGCTATTAATGTTATCCCAAATAGCACTGACTTTGCTGTCATTTCCATGAAAAAATAGAACTGATTTTTCCATATGGAAAATTTTAAAGATTTTTTTTGGCACAAAATAACACACATACTTTCTTAGTAAAAATAAATGGTGTTTTAATAGCATGGGATAAAAATCGTGACTCCTTATATATGCTTAACTTATGGTGAAGATGACTTAGGCTTCCTAGAAAGTTGCACAGGGATATGCAGTGGACAGTAAGGTGATATTAAAATGTATGATATCATTTCTAGAATACTATTAATATCCCAAGAAAAACTGTCTAACTCGTGCTTTCTGTTAAGCCAGCTCAACAAATATTGATCCTTATTATATGTTGAACATTGTAATATGGGATTAAAAAATTAATAAAAACAGCATTACTACCTTTAAGAAACTTATAATCTAATCTAATGAGAACCACAGAATCCAAACAAGTTGTAACTGAACAGTTTTATGTATAATAAAGTATGGGCACATTACAAGAGTAGTGTAAGAAAAAAAGTAGTGGACTCAATTTGGAGAAACTGGAAAGAACAGTATGTGAACTGGCCTTGGTAGGATAAGTAGGAGTTCAGTGGTGGACAAGGTGGGAGAAGATGTCTCTGAGGGTCTAGGCCTACAAAACTATCTTGTCATCTTCAGAGAACTACAAACGATTTAATACTAAAAGAAAAGGAAGAGGAGGGTATTTTTTAAAAAAAGAAAAAGAAGCAGCAGAAGGGATAGAGGATGAAAAAAAGAAAGAGGAGGAGAAAAAGGAGTTACAGAGCAGGAAATGAGGCTGGAGGAGTAGGCTGGGACAAGATTACAAAGAACTTTGTTGAGCCACATTGCTCAGCTCTGGGTGTGTTGACTGAGGGACTTACAAGACCTCAGCCAAAGATACATGTTTACGGCTATTGTTTTTAAATAATAATTTAAGGCACAGAAGGCATGATATTATCCAAGGAGAGAATATAATGAAGACTAATAATCATGGAGAAAACCAAACTTAGTCATACTTCAAGAAAGGAGTGCTCTAAAAAAAAATGTCATAGAATAGGGGGAAATCAGAAAAGCATGATTTCATGAAATAGTTTCAAGGAGAGAATAATCAACACTGTTAAATGCCAAGAAAAATTAAGTAAAACAGACTGATAAATGTTCGTTGGATTTGGCAATTAGGTGAAACGTGATATAGCAGTGATTTCAGTGGAATAGGGAAGTCAGAATTCAGACTGCAACTGAATGGAGGGCAAGAAAACAAAGGTGTTTTATCAAAAGTTTTATGATTTTATAAAGATATTCCAGTATCCAGATGGCGGAGAAACAAATAGATTTCTTTTTTTTTTTTTTTTTTTTTTTTGTTTATATAAGCCATGTTAGATTTTTCTGTTAACTTAAAAAAGAAATATTCCTGATAGTGCAATTTACCAAGGCTATCATTACATGAGCTGAGTCACAGGTAGAGTAGTGGTTACTGGAAGGATTTTGGACAATAAAATAACTCCCACCACAATCCATATACTACACTTGACCAAATCCTGCCTTTTTTTAGTTTCTGTGTATTTACCCATTGTAAAGATGTTCTAATGATTATAAAAAAAAAATTTAAACAAGAAATCTGTTCTGAGAGAATTCTGGGAAGACAGTTATCAAATCTGAATGTCTTATTTCCTATCTGTCCCTAGCTTGAATCTCTTTGTCTGTCTTGAGTTGAGCAGCAGTTGGTAGTGGCAATCCACTGAGTATAGATAAGGTATCAAGTTCTGAAAAAGTCTTGGCAGAGGTGACACTGTGGGACCCTTTCCAACAAAGGCCGGCATGAGTCTCAAAGCCAAACTCAAGAGACCCTCAGGATCAAATTCACACTTGATGAATGCTGGCAAAGCTTCAAGGTTCTGTGCACCCCAAGCATCTAAGGTTGACTTAGTTCCTGGTCAGATTCTTTGACTGACTCCTTGAAGCCCAAGGAGTGTATCTGGTAGGCTGAGACTTTCCTACTTCTGAGGGTAAGAAAGTATGAGTAGAAAGAAGAACAGAAGGGCTCTCTCTGTTGTCTAAATAAGAGTCTGGCTGACTATTGGTTGCACAATCCCCCAAGGAGTTAGGCGAGAGATGCTTTGCTTCTTATTGCTGATAGGACCACTGACACTACAAAATCTGTATCCAAGTCTGGACCAAGAAAAATAAGAACCTGAAAGAGAAAGATCAAAAAAAAAATACAGGTACCCAGTAAAAAAGAAGTGCTGGAAAGACTTATGACAAGTTGAACAAAAAAGAATTTGAAGAGCATTTAAGTACAGCACACACACAGAATCTAAATATATATTTAAATCTAAATAGATAATGGGAGACTGTCTGGGAATGTGTTTTTAAAAGTACTAAATAAAAATTCTTGAAAGTGCAATGAGTTTAGAAAAAAGTATTTATCTCAGCAAAGCCTAGAAGTTGGGAATGGTGGCAGGGTGGGATGGGGGTGGAGAGACTGGAGGAATGACAGCATTCCAACTTCTCATCTGGTGGGATGAAGCAGGGGAGCCAAGCCACCGAAAGCTGCTAAAGGGCCCAACTTCTTCCTGGAGTAAATGGGACCACAGTCGGAAGAGGAATGCCTGGGTGGGGAAGAAAAGTCGGTACCTCCTTTCACAAGGAATCATGTGTCATCACATTGGATCATGTATACACATACAAGATCATCACATTTTATCATGATTACATGCAGCAAATCATCACATTGCACACTTTAAATACACTACAATTGTATTTGTCCATGATATCTCAGTAAAGCTAAAAAAAGAAAAGAAAAAAAAGAGAGAAAACAAGAGCATAGTGAAATATTTGACTTTCTCATCCTGCTGTGCCTCTTGGACTTCTGACTTTGAGTCACTATAGGTCTTATTTTGTTGAAATTTGAAAAAACAAACAAAACTAAGTATCTTGTTTTCAAGTAGTAGCAGAGAAATGTGTGTCTGACTTTGAGCAGCAGCAGAAGGGTTCTGAAAGTTGGATAAAAGGGAATGGGATGAATAGCAACTCGAAGAAACTAGGAAATAAGAATAAATTGCAAATAATTATGTAAAGTAACAGAAAACTTAAGGAAAAAAATCAAATATATCAGTCAATATGCCAATGTCAATGGATCATACAACTCCATTAAAAGTTAGTCATATCAGATTTTTAAAAAATATATTTAAAATAAATTAGAAGACTGAAAATAAATGATACCAGGCAAATGCAAGCAAAAAGAAGAAATAACAATATTAATATTGTACAATACAGAACTTAAGGTATTGTCTTAAACTGGATAAGTAGAGAAAAGCACTAACCTAGATAGACAAGGAAGTCATATCATAATAAAAGATACAATGCATGAAAAATATTCATTGTATGAAAGCATCAGCCAATACAGGTGCTAACCATATAAAACAAAAACTATTATAATGGAAAGAGAACTTGATTAAAAATACAGTTATCATAGGAAATTTAAATACATCCCTTTTCAAAGCAGACAGAGACCTAATAGCAAAAAAAAAAAAATCGAAACATGTAATCAACAATGAAAATATATATAACTTACATATCTCAAATGTAGAATCTAATATCCCTCTACATTCTACCTCAGTATAATCTCATCAGTGAGAGAAATGAGTATGTAGGAATGACCTGGCATCCCTCTCTGGCAGCCTAAGGCTGGAGGGAGGAAGGGGACAGAGAAAGTAGAGGAAAAGAAGGAGGAGGGAGGGAGGGAGGGAGAAAGAGAAGGAAAAATAGAAAGAAAGAAGAGAGTGAAGAACAAGAAAGAGATTAAGAAAGAGGATGAGGGAAGAGGAAAGGAGAGAGGAGGGGAGGGGAGGGAAACCACGAGTTAAAATTCCATCTCTGCCTCTCTGCGGCCTCTGTAACGAAGTGTGGCATGCTGAAATGAATGAATGTGTTTTTGGAGTAGTGTTTTAGAAGGTAATAGTATTTAGCATTGAGACAAAATTTTCTGCCTATTTATCACATAAAAAAAAAAAACAAAGAAAACATTGAAGCAATATACACAATACTACTTTATTTAGATTTTTTGATTCTGCACAGTCATTAACTTCTCTTCCTGGAAAAGCTATTATTAACAGTGCTAACTGCAGTCCAGGGCAACAGCCCTCAATGGCTTGTCATGTTTAGAAGGGCATTTTTCAGTAAGCTTTTGAAAGCCCTAATTAATAGAAAAGACTCAGACCCTTCTCGCTTTTTCTATAAATACTTAAAGGACAAAAGATGCTTGATGAAATCATACATACTATCAAATGATCAAAATGGATTTCTTTTCGCATCAAACAAATGTGGTGTATATAATCACAAATCCTAAGTCAGACAATAATGAGCTAAAACATTTACTATATCTAAGAATACTATTAATGCTTTCACCAGAATATCAATTCCTCCCCCTCCCATCAAAAACAAATTAGCTTTGAATATTATACTATTTAGATTCCATTATATTTAGTTATTTTTTCAAAATTTTATTATAAAAATGTTCAAATACGTGTAAGTTGAAATAATTTTATAGTGAAGACCTATTTATTCACTATCTAGATTCTACCATTAATATCTTACTATCTTGTTTCATTCTATATCTATCCACCCCTCCATTTACCCATTAATCCATCTTACTTTTTTATGCACTTCAAAGTAAATTGAAATATCAGTCCACTTCTTCCTAAGTGCTACAGCAAACATTAATTGTTTTTTGACATGGACAAGACACATATAACCCCACTATGTCAATAGTAAGATGTAAAGCACAAGTATTTGGTGTAGGAGCCTGGTTCCTGGGTATATGAAGTCTGCCCATGTCTAGAAAATATACAGAGAAATAGTTAAGTACCATCTTGAAGTTCTGTGGAAAAATAAAGCCCACAGAGATGTTAATAATCCTGCATTTCTGAGATAGAAAGGAAGGACAAAAGGCTCATTTTTCCTTTGAGTTCTTCCTCTAAACCTCCAATAAACATAAACCAAATCAATCCTCTGATTTGTCAATGAGGAAAATAACGTTTAAAAATTCTATTACTTAAACAATAGAGAAAAGTGTAAAGAAACAAAAAGTACCTGAAATCTATCACTGTTAATGTTTTGGCGACTATCCTTACCCAAACATCTGCATCATTTATTCACTCTTTCCTTCATTTGGCAAATAATGTTTGAGTGCCTACTATGTGTCATGTAACACAGTCTATATCCTCATGGTACTTATATTCCAGTCATAGATCAGGTGGTGAGATACTATAAAGAAAAATAAAGAAGGGTATTAGTATTAGAGTGACAAAGATATCATTATCAGGGAAATCCTTTTTTGACAAAGTGACATTTGAACAGTGGTATAGAGAGCGGTGAGGGTGGTAAAATGAAGACACCTGGGCAAAGAGAGTAGCACATACAAAAGCTCTGAGACGAGATGGTGTTCGGGGCATCTGAGGAACACTGAGGACCAGGACTGGTATAGCTGAGTGTCCTGAGGGAAGGGAAGAGTATGACGCAAGGTTTTTGAAGTTGCAGAGGCCAGATCCTACTCTGAATAAGATGGGTGGAAAGCCTCAGTAGGCTACTGATCAGAAGAAGATCAAGATCTGATTTTACTTTTCAAAGAAGCACTGGCTGCTATGCAGAGGATGGACTCTAAGAAGGTAGGCATAAAAGAGGGAAATAAGAAAGAAGATTCTAGAAAAAATCCAGGTGAGAGTTGATGGTGCTTGGACCTGAATTGAGATGGTTTAAATTTAATCACAGCTCTGCCAATTATCAATTTTGTGATCTTAATCCCTCAGCCTCAATTACTTCACCTGTCAAATGGAAATAATAATACTTCATAGGGTAGTTGTGAGAATTAAGTAAGATAATGCATGTAAAGTGTTTATTCCTGGGATTAGCAGCTAGTAAGCACACAAGAAAAATATGATTACTATTATTCTGATCCTCAAGGGAGCTGAAGCAGATTCATATACTTAGGATAATATACCTCCTACCAGAGAAAGAGCAAAATTCCTCTTGAGTCAAGCATTCCTTTCCAGAGACTAGATGATAAATGTCAGATATGTTGAAAGTTAAAACCCTCCTGTAAAACATTATTTTAATGATACTTTTTAAATTATTTATAATAATCAGAGGGAAAAGGAACTATAAATGAATATTTTTACTTCTGTGATTTTAAATGGTGAACTTTAAATAATATTGCTGTAAACTATGGAATATTTCAGCTGACTCCCAAATCCCCAATAACTGTGCAATTAGGCAAAGGGGAGGGCGTTCAAGAGAGTGCAGCCGTACACCCGATGCATCAGAGTGAGCACTGTGTTCCGGACAGGAGGTCGAACTGGCTCATTCATTGTTTTTGGTGTAGCTAATGAAGGGCAAACCTCAAAATGTTCAGAACTCCAGGACTTTTCAGATAAACACTGGATATGGTGAGTATAATTCATGTTAGAGACTGATTTACTGAAAAATACAGATGTGGAGAAAATTTCAGTATTTTAATCTTTTCTAAATATGGTCTCCTTGAAATACAGTGGGAAAGGTCTCGACAAAGAGCCAAGAGATGTGGGCTCCAGTACTGGCTCTGCCTTCCCTAGCTGTGTGGCCTTGGCTAGCCTTACTGTCGCAGTGTGCTTAGCATCCTTATCTTTACAAATGAGAGGATGGGGAGTCCAAATGGAGGACCCCCCAGATTCCTTCCAGCTATAATTTCTAATGGAATAAATGATTTGGTTTTTCTATTTACTTTTGGTATCTTTTATTTCTAAAGTGGATCATCACATTGAAAGCATATATTGGAATAAAACATGGGCTTATGGGATCCTGGAAAGGCCACTGGCTAGAGGAAAATAGCCTGCAATTAGCAGCTGGAGTCAATATAAAATTAAGTTACATAGCAAGCGTGTTCAAATATTTTCCTAGGCACAGAAGTGGAACTTTCAGGATTATTGTTTTTAAAATAACTATTTTAAAATGTATATGGTTAGTAACCATGTGAAAAAAATAAAGCACAGCATATTATAAATAAAATGTATTTTACATGTAAATCTCAACTACAGAAAGCAAGGTCTTCCCATGAATTATTTTCAAATATTCAAATTAGGTTTTAATTCATAACAGCCAGATTTTTCCGTTATAATACAAATATCCCATCCTAGTCCTGTCCTAGTGAAATCAAACAACTTAAAAACACCTCTCAACTCCATTATCTGTCCTCCCCACATTCTCAAGAGAGGAAGGACGGTATCTCATTGAGTGACAGGGCAAGTAAATAAGAGGGACAGTCTACACACTGGGTGCACACACGCACATACGCACACACACTTGTCTCTGTTCTGACCAGATGCCACATTTAGGAAATATTAGAAAAATTATATAGGCTATATAAGTGCTAAGCACAGTATTACTACAAATAATTAGACTTCTGCAGTTACCATTAGTCAAGGGTAATTGTGTGTCTTCTAAGTGGTGTGGACAGGAAGAGGCCGCCTTCCACCAAGAATGGTTTGCTACTTCTTAGCTCTTTACTTTCGTTGCTCTGGGACATGTATGGGTCTTTTAATCAACCTTAAAGTACTTACTGAACAAGCTCTAACTAAATGTTGTGATTTAAGTGCTGAGATTAGTGAGATATTGCTCCAGGGAAATTGATGTTTTGAGTGTTTCTAGGGCAACAGTTAATCTCTCCCAGCAGCAAGTCTGTTAGAAAATAGTGGATGGGAATATTGAAATCCTTTTAAATGAAAGGAGACACCATATTTAAGATTAAGGTCATGGAGAGATGTAATCAAACACACACTAATGATACAAAGGAGTATGCTGTTTAAGTAATGACATGCTCAGAAAAGCAGAAATCAAAAAAATTTCACTTGATTAAATAGTTTCTTGTTTGGATAATTTTGGTTTGGTCTGGTTTGCTGTGTTACTTTCTGTGGTTTTTAATACAGTTTAACTGCTGATCTGCCTAGAGGTTTGGCTTCAGGAGAATCTGAAATAATTGTGTAGCCATGATAGCAAATAATGAAACTAGGTGCAGGACTGCAAAACATTTAAGCAAATGCAGAGAAGAACAAAGGAGACCATTTTTCTATTTTCTGTGATCCGACCATTCTTAGAACTACCTTTCCTCCCTATTATTTAATCTCTATTACTGATAAATATAGAAAACAGTGATTCCTCTTTAACAGAATATTCTCAATTATAGTATTTTTTTAAATCTGCAAAAGCT
The DNA here is from genome assembly GCA_028627145.1 of Eidolon dupreanum. Taxonomy (NCBI): domain Eukaryota; kingdom Metazoa; phylum Chordata; class Mammalia; order Chiroptera; family Pteropodidae; genus Eidolon; species Eidolon dupreanum. The sequence continues at coordinate 1,531,644 of CM053512.1, read as the reverse complement.
TAGATCAGGAACTAACAATCTCTTAGAAATAACAGTATTCTTTTTATACATTTTTCCTCACATTCACAGTGAGGAGGGGTTATTGGTGGGGAGGAATCCTTTCTATCTTTAGGAATCCTGTTCATAATGCAGAAGTGGATCAGAAAGAGCAACTATTATCAACTGATATAACATTTCACTAACTGATGATACTCTAGAGAACAGCAGAAATTCAAAAGGCTTTACAGAACAATGACAGAAGCTATGAAAGGAAATCTGAGAAGAAAACTAAGATGGAACAAAATCACATAAACAATCATATAACCTGCCAAATACCAGATCAGTAATCTCTCTGGATGGGCAGTTTGTTTAATGTTTGTTTTGGTGGGGAGAAGTCAGACTGCCAAGAGGGTAAGGTTCTAAGTACCCAAGATACTTAATTCAAGGAAAGAAGAAAAGTTCACTGAACACTTAACACTTGTCCTTGTACCTTCAAGGACAAAAAAATCTCAGGAAGCTTATATCCGATGGAAACCACAGGTTCAGGGGTAAGGAGAGAACTCACTGGTTTAGTGTACCTGCTCACCCAACCTTCTTTCTTTTTAAATAAGTTCATGTTGTGCAATGGTCTCCTTCAATATCCGCAAGAAATAAAAGCTTTGTTTTTCCTTATTTTTACCAAAGTAGCCACAGATAAGGAGGTGCTTTATTTTGCTTAATAGGTTAATTTGAAAAACAGTTCCCTGAAGAATCAGAGTTTAATCTCAACATTCATAGAAACAAAAGTATAAGTGAATGGAAATTTCCAAATAGCACACTATATGACTGGCTGACTTCTGTAAGACAGGTTTCTGTTTGTTTTTCTTTTCAACGAATGTACCATTTTAACACCTACTCACTAATGAGAGCTATCCATGTTTCTAACTGACGAACAGCCAAAGCAGAAGGATTAAGGAGAACTGGATAATAATTTCCTTGTAGGTGGAAAGAAAATTTATCACTCACGGTGTGTTTAAAGGCAACCCTTCTGCCGGTCTTAAGTCCTTGGGGAAAGGAGTGTTTCCAGTGCTTTACAAAATAAAATTTTAAAAATCAATGTACTCAATTTGCTCTACTTATCCAAACACCTTTTGAAGCCTAATAAAGAGAAGTGTCTAAATGTTCTCTGATCCAATCATTCCTTTTATAAAACTACCCTGCCTCTTCATTATTCTAGAACATTGCCATTATGCCTCTCCTATGTTACAGCAAGCAACAGAGGAGAGTGGACTTGGCAAGTTATGAAATATAAACACTTAAAAAAAAAAGACTTGGTAAAGATTATTTGAATTTGTGTTCTTTAGTAAATCTATTTCTTGGCTATATCCAATCACACCCAAGCTCTATTTGAAAGTACGTTTATTGTGAAAGCACTCCTTATCAGCTGCCAATTGAAAAATATATCAAGAGGCAATGAATTTAATCAACAAAGACCTGCTGGGTCCCAGACCTGAGCTGCTGAAATGAATGAATAAAATTAAGATTTTACCGGTAACTTTCAATTTTGGCAGATTAAACAAACAGCTGCGTCTCTTTTCTCTAAATTATTAACATTTCCAGGTAAGGTGAGATTATTCGGAGGTTATTTTTCAAAAAATTCCCCAAACTCTGGCACAGGATTGGCACCGTCCCTATGTTTTCATTTAAAGAGTAGTGTTAAAGAAAAAAAAATTGTTTTAGTTATACATTGCAAACAGTCTAGCCGACAGAGTTTTCATAAGGATATTTATTTTAGTGAACTAAGTTGGCTTTGATGTGGAGAAAGTGATTTGAGGGAAAAGGATGCCAGTGAGAAAACAACAGAGAAATTTAAACTAAACAGTACTACAAGAAAGAAGTGTAGAGACCAACAGTAAATCATTTATTCATAGTCATTTTCTGATGTTGTGCTTCCAACAACATGCTATAATACTAAAATCTTTGTATTTTAGAGGCACGTTTAATATTTATCTCAAAGTCTTAAGGAAATCTTCACTCCATTTAATATACTTTTAAAATATATTTGGTGTAAGATTCTGAATACAGTAAATATAGTTAAGCTTTCTCATTCTTAGCCCTATTATAATATCCCTTCCTTTTTATCAGTATTTGGAAGATCATAAGGCAGAGTATTTGAGGTTTCATTTCCACGGCTTGTAACTAATTTAACAAACTCTTAAGTTCTGGGGATTGTTTTGTGGTCTATACAAATTTAGTCTTAGCCTGTGTGCTGGCACTGGCTCATCTTGCCTTGTGAGGGCCAATTGTTAAACGTTCAGGGTTTTTGAGCCAACTGGCATCCCGTTGGTAGTTTGAAATTGCCATGTGGGAGTATTTACACCATGTTTATTGTCAAATGCTATGGATCAGGATTCCCCTAACCCCACCCTCAGAGACAATTAATAAATATTTACCAGTAAACCACTGGCCAGACTATTCTTTGACTTTTTCACAAAATGCCAAGGAAAATAAAATCTATTATGTAATTCGGCTTTGACCAAGAAACCCTTTAAAACATTTTGTTTATTTTTTAAAATCAATAATTTAAGAATCTCAAGAATGATTACTATTAAAGAGTACGAATCAATCGAATCATATTAGATTAGGCTTAGCTATAAATAATTCCGTTTATTTTAAAGCTAGAAAGTATGTCTTTCAATGACAAATGTTTGCTTTATGCTAACACTTTAAGTTAGTGAGTCTATGCACTCCAGTCCCCTTCTGCCATTTTGAGGTTTTAGTTAGACAACCTGAGAACATATTTATCTTACAAGTATCATTATATACAAACAATTTTTTTTTACATTAGCTATTTAGCATTATTTTGTTGAAGTAATAAAAAATGTCCAAAGATAGCAGTCAAATCAATAGAAATTACGATAACTAGAAATGTAGAATTAAAATCCCCTGAAGAGGAGACAATTTCCTAGATCCAACATTATCTGGTGACAGCTATGGTCAGGGAGGACTTCCTGGATGGACTCATGTTCAGGTTGAGCTCTGAAGAGACACCACACCACAGTGACTGAGACACGAGTTCTCATAAATTGCCAATGGACGACCAAAAGGTATTAATACGGTTTGCCCATGAACCTAATAAAGTTTTCCCCAACTGAATAGTTATAGGAAAAACAAGGCTGTTTCATTCATTTTGGCTTCAGTTTCACATTTGGGCAAAGTACAATGCTTGTGCAGATATTTTCTTTGTCTAGTGAAAAGTAGGCTCTAGGTCTCTGCACAATAAATATTTAGTGCCTTTGTGGCAGTGTTCGGTTTAAGCCAGATTATAAGAGTGTCTCCCTGTGTTTAAACATGGAAAGGGTTCATGGTGAGGTGAGAAATCTTAAACTTTTCTTTTTCTCTGGGTTTGGCTCTTGCTTACTATCCCTCAGGAAATGAACTGTGAAGGGATGTGCTGCCACATCAAAATTCTGAAAGAAGATCCCCTAAAACCACCAAAGTAAACGTTCTTCTGTGGATAATTTAGCAGGCTGATTATAGCACATTTTACCACTGACCAAAAGAACAGAAATAACTAAGGCCGAAGGTTTGTTCCAGAAACATTCCTGATCAGTTTTCTCGAGCTTCAGTTTCATGGTTTCACATTTAATCACTTCAGAATTTTGCTGGTTAAACAACTGATATGAAAAGTGAATCTCAAAAAGTGTTGTTTCGTTCCACAGTTGGAATATTAACGGTTCTTTTTTTCCTGCCACTTGTTTTAGCTTCAAAAAGATCATTCCAAATTCCCACTATTTATACTATTCAACGAATTGTCTTGCTCTGTGGTTTTTCAGTATTGTTAAGCAGCGGTCCTAGTCTCCTTTCAGAGAGCTGCTTTCACAAGTAATCTAAGCTCAGAACCAATCTGTGGCAGCAGATTCAGTCTCGAGCCCTCAGATCACTTCTCTTCTCCATGTAGCACGTAAGAACAGTTTCCTAGGTCAGGCGGGACAAGGCCTCCAGATCAGTGAACTCTCCTCACCTCTTTTCTCATTGCATCATAACCAATTATTTACAATTTTTCTCAAAACTTTTTTTTAAATTATATATCTTTGTCAAACTGTATACATCATAACACTATTAATTTTCTTTAATTCATTAAAATCCTACTCCAATGACTTTAACTTTGAGAAGCTATGAAAGGCCAACAGCTTTTTCTTGGAGCATACGAGATGCCAGAAATACTGCTGCTTTCCTTCCACCAGTGATGTTCATGAATCTGATCAACATGTAATCATTTAAGATCCCATTAGGATAGGATGTAATCTGGCTGGTGTGGATATAGCTGTGTCCATCACTTTTAATCATCTGCGAGGGAAATGGCCAATTCTTAGTACCACTGCTGAGTTCTCTGCAGTGAATGGCAGTTACCCAGAGGGGGACTGAAACGCAAAGGTTTCCTGGCCATGTGCCATTGATTCTAAATAATCGAGGCAAAGTATTCTAACGCTAAAACCACAGAGTGTCCATGTATAAGGTGGTCTAGCCCAGAATGAATCCTAATCAAGTGAACCTCATAGTAGGCCAAGCAAAACCAAACCTTTCCGTCCCTTTCCCAGGGATCTGAGAACTGATGGTCTGGGAAGCACTCTAGCCCTAGCCTCTAGCTCTAATTATAGCTCCAGGTTCTAGGTCTATCTCTAGCTCAAGGCCCCAGGTCTCACTCTAGCTCTAGTTATAGTCTCTAGGCTCTAGGTCTAGCTCTCTCATCTCAAGACCCATTTTTAAACTGCTAGGAAACTTCGGGTTGACTGCATATCTCTACGGACTGCATATCTATATGATCATTCTCTGGATGTGTTTGGATTCTTCACTATGAAAAAGCCATCACTGATCCCATTTAGTCATGATTCCAGGTTGGTTTCCTGTTGGTTTCAGGAATTTTGTTAAGCAGAGGAAGAAGCCCCTCACAGTCAGTCTTGCCTTTTGATGAAGCATCTTAGTTCTAGATATCCCCATAGACCTAACCTACAGTAAGTCCTTTAATATTACATGATGCAAAGACCTTCACATTGCAGTGACAGTTTGGGTACTGAGAATAAGACTGGGTTTTTTTCTGCCTGTAATATTACACGTTTTATCAGTAACCCAAAAGTCACAACATCAATGTGTCTGTGCTCTTAGTCAATGCCAGTAAGTCTTCACTGTCAGCAATTTGCATTACTACTTATTCTTAATATTTTTCTTCCGATACACTTTTGAACATACACAAAAATAATTCTTCTTGTTTTTCCATTTTCCTTCTCCATCTCCCTCCCTGTCATTTGGGCTGCTATTTTACAGAACACTTTAATGTATAAAAGAATGCACTTTTAGAAGTGATGAAGTACGAGAATTTTGAACCCCCTAATTACTATGTTTGTTTCAAACCTTACAACACTAAATTTTAATTTAATGCTCAACATTCTAAACTAGCCTTCCAAGAATTATTTTATCTAGCAATAACGCAAAGTTGAAAATCAGTCACAAGAAGTAATAACATTTCCACACAATTTAGGGTTTATTTTGTGTTCAGGTGCCTGGGAAAACACTGGAAAAAGAATGTTTGCCATATTCAGGTAACTCCAGTTTCCATTATGCAATATACAACCAATTAAATAGTTTTTAGCATTCTTTTTATTACTTACTAGACTTTCATTTAATGAGATATAGTGTATATATGAATATGTCAACTTATGTCTCAATTTTTCCAAACTTATGATATTATACTTTTTAGTTACAGGCAAAAAATAGAATTAAGATTCACAAGCATTGTTTATGATTGCTTCTGCCTGACTAATGGTAGTTGTATCACTTGGCCCTGGTCAACACATGAGAAAAGCTGCCAAGTACACACAGACAGGCCAAACATCACTTAAAGATAACTAATTCACAATGCATGCTCTGCGGTGGCACCAGACATGTGCATAAAATAACTCCTCAAAATAAAATAAATCATTTAAGGGAAATGCAGCTTAGTTTAATAAACCTTATTCTGGTAACTGATATCTTCCGTCGAAAATATCAGAAAATATTCCAAAAATATCCTGCTGGATATTCACAATTGTTTTGGTAGCTTCTCATATGAGGGCCATAAGTCACAGGAAATACAGATTTGGTTCCCACTGCTCAACACAAAGATAACCTGGGACCCGTGACTAATGCATTGCTTTAAAATTAATGCTAAATTCTATAGTAATAACTTGGTAATAAATTAAAGCTACCATTATCAAAAAAAGAAATAATAGATTTTTAAAAATAATCAGGCTTTAGTTGAATAAGTTGAGCTGCAAAGTGTGGCTGTACTTACAAAACACTTGGGTGAATTTTACTCAAAGGAGTTACAACTTAATAAAGATAGATTAGATTACCTCAAAAGATTTCAAAAAAAAAAAACATTTTCTGCCACTTTTATGTAGATTTTTTGAAAATAGGGTAACTCGGTCTTTGGAAAATATTTTAATGTCTTCAATGACTATTTAAATAGCATTAGCATATAGTTACTAGACTCTTTTTAAGGTTAGTTTATAGAATAAAATTTTTATTTTAATCACTTGAATTGAGATGATTTTTACTTCGAGCACTTGAGTAAAGAATAAGAATGGCAATGCAAGAGAGAGCAGTGACTTAACCACTACTATATGACTGATTATGACTGACAAGTTTCCCTTGACTCTGTCACCTCCTCGCCTCATTATCTCTTGTTTCTAACCTTCATTATTTCTAACATGGCTTCCTCTCTAGCCTCTGGGCTCCAGTCTCCCACTGTCTGCATCCACCCTCTACTCTGTAGGAATCTGGCCCTTTTGACACCTTTCCTTAAAGCCTGGTGAATTGTTCAATTGCCTATCGTCCTCAAAGTTCAAACTCCTAATTGATAAGCCAATTTCTTCACAATTTTCTCCAATCTGCTTCTTTAGCCTTCTCTTTAACCACCCATATGTATTTCCAAATATCCTAAACTGCCACTTTCATGGCACTGGCTGGTAACATGAGTTGTGTAATCAGACTGTCTGGGTTCTAATCCCAGGAGTAGCACCTTCTAAGTGTGTGAGCTATAGAAAAAAAGTACTAACTTCTCTAAATTTCAGTTTTTCCATCTGCAAAATGGGGATCAAAGTGTTGTTGTTAATATCAAATGCCACATACTACTCAATAAGAAGCAACTAGTATTAATCACAGCAAACACTTTATTTATTCTTACTTCCATGCCTTTACCCAAAGTCACTGCCTGATATGTCCCTTTGACCTGGCATTCTTTTATCCATGATGAACTACTATTTGTCCCTCAAGGCCTGATTCAAATGGCAACTGCCTTTGAAAGCCTTCCTTTAGCATTTCACTTAGAAAAAGGTAATCAATCGCTCCTCCCTCCTGCAGTGCTCTTACAGCAGTTTGTGCATACTGCATGATTATGACCTGCATCTCCATAGGTCTACATACATGCTTTCTTCCCTATACAATAAGACCTACATTGCACCCTTGTATTCTGTTATGGGTTTAACTGTCCCTCCTCCCACAAAAGATATTTTGAAGTCCTAATATTCAGGACCTCAAAATTTGACCTTATTTGGAAACAGAATCGTTGCAGATATAATTGTTAAGACGAAGTCATTCTGGAGTAGGGTGGGCCCCTAATACATACTGGACTGGCCTCTTTATAAGACAGCAATGTGAAAACATAGAGACACAGAGAAAATACCATGTGAAGATGAAGGCAAAATGATGTGTCTACAGGCCAAAGAATGCCAAAGATTGCTGGCTTCACCAGAAGCTAAGAGGGCAAGCAAGGATTCTTCCCTAGAGTCTTCAGAAGGAATAAGTCCCTGCTGACACCCTTGATTTAGGACTTTAAGCCTCCAGAACTGTGAGACAACAAATTTCTGTCCTTTTAAGCCACCCATTTCATTACAACAGCCTTAGAAAAAATAACACATTTTCCCAGATTTAGGGAGAAAACTCTAGTATATTTGTGTTGAAGCAGCAAATGGCTTCTTGAATTTCACTTAATTAATTTGGACTGACACATGAAGCAGGGTTATATATAGGTGGCTAAAAAATCATCAAAAGTTCTGACTCTAAGAATCTATGATTCTATGTGATTTCACATCTTAGAGTCATATTTCAACTTCTCGGCCCATCTAAAAATTTGAGACAGATTCTTAAAACTTAGAAAATTTTGCTGTAGTCCTCTTTGTCCTATAACCTACACTGATTGCTCATAAAATAGAAATTACTGTTAACCATCAAGGTAGTAAAATTAAGTTTTTCAAGGAATGATTCATAAAAATCACACAATTATTCATCTATGTCATCTGTAATCTAAGGATATTATGTCTGGGACTTCATGAAAATTTTTTAAAAGCATTTTTATTAAAACATGTTTGCTCTTAGTGTTCTATTTATCTATTAAAATATAGTTATGCTGATATGGCTTACTTAGAAACATTGTACAGACAGATAAAAGTAATCTTATATTCTAGGCCAGAATCAAGGTCTATTCTCTACTTTAGTAACTGTATCTAAGAAAGAGGGGGAAAAAATTCTAGAAAAATTTGGAAAGAGAAATATAATTTTAGTCATTGTGGTTAGAAGGGACATTCATCATATAATTGAAAATTCCAAAGTATACAGAGAAGGCAGAATGCCATACTGTTTGGTGCCTAAAATAACACATTATTATAAAGAGAAGTGATTTCATTTCTGAAGCACGGAAAATCCAAGACTATGAAATTGTGTTTTCTGAGATCACCTCAGCCTTAACTTCAAGAATAAGCAGTGAAGGTTCTAAATCTGTCCTCAAATAGAAATCTCTGTCCTCCCAGAGTCAAATATCCAGTTTTCTGACACCTATATGTAATGTTGGTCCTAAACAGATGTTTCATCTCTTATTGTTCAGGTCTGCAAGCACCAGGCACAGTGTGAAGGAAGCAGCCCAGTTCTTCAACTATGGAGCTCTTGTGAGTGTACTTGTTCTAACCACTCATCCAATAATTCAACAGTCATCAATAACCACAGGTTATGTTTTATCCCAGGCCTATGGCAGCTCTGGGTAAGTTATTTTTCTCTAAAGTTTTCTCATTTGTAAGCAAGGATAATGACAGGATCTGCTTTCTAGCATTTGTTGTGAAGATTAAATAAGAGAAGGCTCAGTGTGCTTAACACAGAGCCTGGCATAGGCAAGTTAACTGTTACCACTATCATTATCATTACTGGGCTGGGTAAGGGAACAAATAAGCAAGCTGACGGTAGGACCATGCCTATTTCTTAATGGACACACAATACAAATAGTGTAAGCCAATGATTAGCAAACTAAACCTGTGGGGCAAATCCAGCCCAACATCTACTCCTGCAAATAAGTGTTTACTGGCACACAGTCACTCCCGTTTTAGTACATGTGGCCTATGTCTACTTTCCCCTGAAGTCCCAAGTAGTTGTAAAAAGGACTATCTTTTGATCCTAAAATATTTGTAATTTGGCCCTTTAAAGAACAGATTTGCTGATCCTGCACTAGGACCTTGATACCTAAAGCAGTATTCTCAGCTAATCAGAAATTCATACATTCAGGCCCCCCAGATATCCTGAATCAGAATCTGCACATTTTCACAAGATTCTTAAGTGACTCACATGCACATTAAAGGTTGAGAAGCACCGGTGTAGGCCAGAGGTCAACAAACTTTCTCTGTAAAGGGCCAGATAGTAAATATTTTAATTTCTGTGGCAATGTGTCTTTGTTGTGAGTATTCAGCTCTGGCTTCCTAACTCCAGGGCAGCCATAAACAATATGTAAATAAATGGACATGGTTCTATACCAATAAAACAATTTATGGAAATTTCATTCAATTTTCATGTGTCACAAAATATCTTATAATTTTTTTCAAAGATTTTAAAAATGTTAAAAACCTTTCTTAGCTCACAGGCCACACAAAACGGGCAGCAGGCTGGATGTGGCCACAGGCCTTAGTATGCAGTCTCGATCTAGGCTACTGGAACATCACTGCTTAGCCACTACTCTGCCCCTCCTCTCCCCCACTAACTCTCTCCAAGACTAAACACCTATTTATATTTTCTAGCAAATGTGACTTTAGAGAAGTTACATGTTACTCATCCAACTTATTCTAGAACACATTTCTGTTCCTTTCTCTTCCTCCTTTATAATTTCTATAAAGTTTCTGTAAAGTATCTTTATATCTAAAGATATAAAGTTTCTGTCAGATGGTGTGATGATGTACTACACATCCTTTTACACTAGATGAATAGAATTGAACAGAAAAGCTGAGCTAGGAAGATACACATGCACACACACACACACACCTACCTGGCTCTGAAGGAATAAGAAAGTGATCATAATGAAGAACTATTTTGGCCCTAAATTCAAACCAAACATATTGAGCATTCTAATTATATAGTCTCTTTATTGATACGCAAACCTTATGATATACTGAGATTCTAAACAAATCTGTTTCATAAAAAAGTTTAGTTCATAGAAATCTTTAATTTATATTCAAACTTTATTAAAGCTGAGCTCAATAAAGACCTGTCACTAATGATGGGTAGATAAATGAATTTTGTTGAATTAACACATTTATAATTTAGGCTTAGCAATTAAAAAACATGAAAGTACACAAGAGTCAGAATCATAACTATATAAACTATATAAACCATTTGAATAATCTTAGAGAGAACATTTATATATACATCCACATATATTATAATATATATCTTTTACATTTTTAATATGAATAAATTTGTTAGAATAGGTTCTAACTCCTAGTCTAGACTACTGCCACACCTTTAAATATTTTAAAAAATTTTTACCTTAACAAATCTATTTAATGTTTCTACCATCATATTTTCTCTCTCCTTTCTAAGATAATTTATTCTGTGGGACAGGCTGAGATAAAGACCTCTCTACTTAATCTGACAAATCCTTCAGCTGTAAATCATTCACTAATGAAGTATTTCCCCCAGTGTATTAATTAGAAAGGTTTAGCTACAAGAAACAGAAAATCCTGTCCTAGCTAAAGCCTTATGAAATGTATTATTTCATACAAGAAAATCTGAGGTGAAACAGTTCCAGGGTTGCTTAATTCAACTCCTCAACAACATCAAGGACTAAGGATACTTCCATTTTTCCATACTGCATACTTCAAGATGTAGGCTTGTCCTCAGACTACCTTATATCATAACCAGATAAGACGATATCCAGTAAAAATGCTGTCTTTTTCTGTCTCTCTTTTTAATTGTGACAAAAATTTTCTCTAAGTCCCCCCAAAGGATTCCACTTCATGGCCCATTGACCAGAAGTTCATCATACCTAATGCTAAAAACGAACATCCAAGAAAATGGGATTACCATATTTGGATCAGGAAAGCATATGGCCATGTGAAAGAGGTTAAATTATCTGAACAAAAATCAGTGTTAGGAGGAAAGGGGAAGGGGTGTGGAAGTTATTATTGAATAATAAAGCAATACTCAATGCTGCAACCAGAATTAGTATTTCACAAGTTGCCACTAATAAATCTTACCCATTCAACAGCCAGAGTTAATTTGAAGGTAGCTTATTAATTTTTATGAAGTATATGCCATTGGGAGATTCTGATGGCGACCATAAAACCTTAATTTTGGGAGTAATACAGATCTGAAGCAGCCAAAATCTAATTAGAAAATGAAAAGCACATACCACAAACTGAGAATCACTATAGCATTTAGCAAAACCTAGCTCTAAAGCCTTTCGGTAGACCAATGTCCATCATGTGATTCAGGCAGTTGGAATTCATAACCTCTACTCAGATTCCAGCCAACTTACTCCATGACATAATCAATTCTAATTAATATAATTGCTGACCAATTAGAATCTGCACTCTTTTTAGATCCCTTTTTGTCCAGCTCAATCAAAATGCTTGTTCTTTCAGTAACATTCCATTCCCTCCTGCTTTCCTCTCATGTTTTTGTTGTTTTGTTGGTTCTTGATCACTTCACAACCATTCTAATTTTCACTATTTGTACCTGTCAATAACAACCAACACATGCCTTCACAGGTACGAAGTAGTAAGGACTGAGGCAAAATAGAGAGCCTATGCTCCACTCAAAGGACCATTTGCTTCTCAGCTTAGTTGACTGATGTTACTGGAATATGGGCTAAATATGGTAAGATTTTCCTATTTTTTAAGAGAAATTGGGAATCTAGATGTTTATGTAGTACTCTCCCAAGCTGTCAGTGTTGGCAATTAATTTAACTGGGTGTTGATTACAGAAAAGTGTTCATTTTGTAAAAGTTCCTAAGCTATACACTTTGATTTGTGGATTATTCCTTATTAAAGTATACCATTCTTGAATACAAAGTTTACTTTAAAATAAGCAATAAATAAAGTAAAATTAAGTTAAAAATAAAAACACTCCAGTATGACCTAGAGGCTACCAGTTTGTGACTATGAGGGGAGCTGTCTGACAGATTCATTTCATGATGCTGTAAGTAGGAAGAAGTAAGACTTAGTTTTTTGGTGGCTGATGGGTGATAGCAGGCTGAATTAAGAAGACAGAAGTCTGTGCATTCCTTCCTTCTGTTCCTCGCTGTCAACCCTCAGTGTCTACGCAACAGCAGAAAGTCCAGAAAGCTTCGTTAGAAACAGACTGATGCTTGTTAATATATATCAGGACCTGATTTGTTTCAGAAACATGTATCTTACTTTCCTGCTGTTTTGCTCTTTTTTTTTTTTTACAGGAATACAGTTGTACAGTGAGTAATTTAGGATGGAATTATGTCTCAATAGGCTTCATAACAAGTAGTTTTGCTGGAGTCCTACTTTTAAATATTTTGCTGCTAAATATATGAGAGCTACTCTTTCCTTTTCCTATGAATGTTTTGAAGACACATTTAAACATTTAAGTCCATGAGAATTTGGTTACTTCCTCTGCAGAAATATTGAGGGGAAAAGTTGCTTTTAAACAGGAAAGAATAAAGCATTTAAATATGATCAGCTATCTACAAAGAAAATAGCACATTCCATGAAGAGACTGTGAGAAATAGATATACTGTAAATGAACAACACAGAAATTAGTGTGATAGGAATATAAGTGATGTTGTTAAAGTAACCTTGCTGGAATATATGATACCAAATACTACTGTTTTTTTTTTCTACATAGAATAGAAAAAAATAAGATAAAAATTGGTGGTATTAAATTTCTCCATTCTTTAACTTAAGGCTGAATTGTAGTCTGAGAATTTTCTGAAGGTTTAATAAATAATTACTTCACTTTAAATCCAAAGGTTTTCCCTAATAGCTTTTTGGAGTACTATCTGATAACTGATAGTACTCAGTCTTGTCTTATAAATAAGGCAAAATAGTTTATGAGGGATAAGAACCTTTTATGTATGGATGTGTGTATACACATGCATAAACTGTTTATAATGGAAACGTATCCAGAATAAGTATGAAATTACTGATTAGATTCTTAAATGACATAACTATTGCCTCAGAGCCTTGGGAAAACTGTTGCTCAAAAGATGTCAGGATTCCAAGAAATCTAAGAAGAAATGTGGGAAAATTTTACTTAAAAGTTCACTCCCTAATCTAGAGTGATTTGAGTACTTCTACAGATGCTTACGAGATTTTATGACATATCATTAAGGTTCATAAAACATATAGTTTATACACATAATAACCATATGAGTCAACTCTCATAATTTTCAAGTTACCATCCAGCTAAAACAACCAGTTACTTACCTTGATTTAGTAAATTGCTCTGGATTCTTCCTAGATGGGAAAAAGACTATATACTGGGCAAGTAGCTAAAAACACAGCCAAGCTCCTGATCTTTAATCCTTTCTCTCCAAAAAGGCAATTAACAGTATTTACCTGTTTCAGACATGTGAGATACTGGCTTATGCATACTTTCATTTACATAGGTGTTGAGATCCTAGAATCTGAAAGATCACTTTGGTCTTTCAAAAACGAGGGAAACATGGGGCAAAAAGCATTCTCCATATTTGTGCTTTAATCAGTTATTTTTGCTACACTAGCTTTTGAAATGGAAGGTGAGATCTTGTTGGAGACAGACCCTTCTCTTACCTAACCCACCCTTGAAGGCCTTTCCCATCCTGTGAAGTCCGTGATTCCACAAACACTTGTACTGACCCTGACTACAGCAAATTCAAATTGTTCCATCCTAATATGCCCTTCAGATAAATGACTCTTACCTTCTACCTGACTTTTACTCAAAAACAAAATGCAGGATATATTTTCCAAGACTTCAAAGATTTGTTGCCTACTATGAACCAATATTCCACATACCTTTAATTAAATGTTTCTTCTTAGATTGAAGATGAAATGTCCCCACCATGAATATCAGCCTCGGCCATGGAGCAGTAGATGAGCAGCCTGAGGTGTTCACAAAACACCTTACAGATCCTGACGTTCTTGATCACTCCTTGTTCGCCTGCCATAGACACTTCTGCCCAAAGAGATCAATGAAGAAGAAAATTTGCTGATCAACATTAATGTGTTAGTTTTAACTAAAAAGACATTTTGTGGTGTTGAGAGTATTTCACCAATATTGCAAGCCATTCCTGTAGAGTTCTAGAATAGAGAAAACAAAATCTGTATTGTTTTCATGATTGCAAATATTGACATGTGATAGAAAAAAAAATAACTACCACTCACATTGTGAAATCGAATCAAGACAAACTCTCTTACTTCGTGTATATTTCTGAAATTATTTCCATTCTAATCTAGTTCTGGTACTTTAGGCCCAGTGGACTGAGGGGACAAACACAAACATGAAGCCATCACCAAAGCACTAGGAAGAACATAGCTCTCATTTGTTAAGATTTCTAGAAGAATGAAAATCAAAACGGGGAACAATCCTCATAGTTTATTTACATACGGACCAAGCATGAGTTAGCCCGACTAGGGCCGAACTCAGTCAAATTCACTGTGAAAATGTTCCTTTGTCTTACCTAGCTTACGCTTACTCGTAAACTTCCACGTTTTGCCTTGGTGACATTCCTCCTTCTTCGTTGTCTCTCCACAAGGTGCACAGGGAACAGCTGAACCGGGCTTGCAGGCGGGCGAGCCGGGTCTCTCCCGGCTTGGCCTTGCGCGGCACGGCTTCTGCTCCCCCTGTGGCCCTCGCAGCCGCTGAGCCGAGCCGGCCTGTCCCTGCGGCCGGCGCCCCACGGCGCCCCCGAGTCCTGAAGCCCCGCTGCGGCTGCGCCTCTGCATGCACGCTGGGACCCGTTTCGGTTTCTTATCCTCCTGGTCTGTCTGAATTTTCCCAATTCGTATCTGCGAATTGAACGTCCTCCTTCTTGATGTAGCTCAGTTCTACCCCGGTTCACTGTTACAGCCCCAACTTTTTAAAGTCCCTTGCAGAAAACCAGTCGCCGTCAGTCACCGCGACTCGCCCACCTTCCCGGGATTGTCCAGCCCCTCTCTGTGCCGTGTACCAGACCCGTTGGGGTCCCCTCCAAGGGCAGGCAGGAGCGGGATGCAGGACGCACCTGGGCCGCGGGCAGGTGAGGGCGGCAGGACGGTGGACGGCGTCCGGCGTCCGCGGGGCTGAGGGCAGAGGGCAGAGGCCGGGGGCAGGCCGGACGGCAGGCGGCGGCACCTCCAGGCCCACAGCCCCCAGCTGCCGACTCTGGGAAGGCCCGGTCGCCCCGCATCGCCGAGCACCCGCTCGCGCCAGGCGCCGGGGCTCCGGGAGCCCCGCTCCCGCAGCCTCAGGCGCGAAGCCTCGTCACCCCGCGCGCCTCGCGGTTTCGCGCGCCTCGCACCTCGCGCTCGCGCATGCGCAGTCTGCGCCCGGAGCTGGTCCGTCTGCGCGGGTCTGACCCGGTGCGCACAGCCGGGCCTCAGCCAGCACCTGGGCCTCAGCCAGCACCTGGGCCTCAGCCAGCACCTGGGCCGCTGCTCCCGGCGGACCCAGCGGCGGGAAGGTAGCTTGACCCGCCGCTTCCCGCCCTCACCGCGTGCAGAGCAGCCGGACCCCTCGTGCGGGTTCACACACGGCGGGTCCTCGAGCGGCGCCTCTCCCGGCGCTGCTGAGGGAAACGTGATGGCCTCGCGGTGTCAGCGTGGAGGCGGCGCGGTCCCCCGTCCGCGTGGGGTCATCTCCAGGCCTGGGTCGCGGCCACATCCCACAGGTGTGCGGGGGGCGGAAGGGCGTGTGTGCGCGGCCCCATCCTCAGTCCTGACTGTGGCGGGTGTGGGGGGCCGTGGGTGCGGGGTCCGGCCAGAGCGGGGCCGCCGACACCCTGAACTGGCGTCCGTGGGCTGGAAACTCACTGTCTCAGCTCGTTTCTAGTCATCTTTCCGAAATGTCTGTACAGCTCGCGTTTCCTTCAGCGTTTCATCGTAGAAGCATTATGGGGTCTTCTAGAAGTTTGGTGGTGATTTTGTGACGAGAAATGTGCTGTAGGAACTTAGCTCTTCTTTCTATCAGTCTGTGGTCAAGTGGGTTCACGTAGGCATCTTTTCGCCCAAAGTGAGTTTCCAAGAATACATGGGTGATGTTAAGGGGGGACTTGCTCCGTGCGCGCGGACGTGTGTGTACACACACACATTTTTGTGTGTGTATGTACGTATGTGTGTATGTGTGTGTATATATGTGTGTGTATATATATACATATGGATTTTCACAGTATCTGGGTGCCTTCCTGCCAAGCTTCTTCTCTGAACCCTCAGTCCATCCATCCATGGTCCACGGAAGTGCAAGTAGGGTCAGGGGCAGAGGAAAATTGGGTATCTCTTGCTGGGAGAACAGGAAGAAGAGGCTAGAGAACCTGACATCCCCATCGCCCATACCATAGGAAAACAGGTTAGCAGACAGGCCATGCCATCCAGCCTAATGGCTGGGGGAGAGGAAGATGGTGGTAACCCCATCACAGCTGGGCTTGCTGTTAGGTGCCAGAGGGCAGGAAGGAGGTTGGGGCAAGAGCAAAGGAAAAGCAAATCCAAGAAAGGAAACTGTTTTTGGAACCAGAAAGAAAAAACCTTAAGACACCTTCCTCTACCCGCAGGATCTTAGGAGCAGTAATTGTTAAATTATCACAGTCTTCCTTCAAATAGTTGTATACCGATTCACATACAGCATATGAAATTTAAGAATAGACTTCCATTTCCTGCTTTCATTCTTTGTGCCATAATTTTCATACCATTTACATATACAGATTTAAAAAAACAAAAAACAAAAAAACACCACATTACCTTATTGCTTCTTCAGACACAGTGAGTCCTATGGTAAATGTGTATTTAATTTTTTAAGCAACTTCCAAATGGTTATCTAAAGTGAGTGTGACATTTTACATTCCCGCCAGTGATACGTGAAGGTTCCAGGTTCTCTACATTCTTGCTAACACTTAAAATTGTCAGCCTTTTCAATTTAAGCCAGTTAATGAGTACCTAGTGGTATTTAATGGTGATTTTAATTTGCCTTTTCCTAATGATAAAGGATATTGGGTATTTTTTCATGAGCTTGTTAGCCAAAGTATCTTATGAAATGTCCATTTTTTAATTGGGCTATCAGTCTTACTGTGAATTGTAAGTGTTCTTTATATATTCTGTGTTTACATGTATACATCCTTAGTCAGATATGTTTTGCAAATATTTTCTTCCATTTTGCAGCTTGTCTTTTTATTTCTTTAAATATGTTTTCTGTTCCTTACTTCTGCCTTTGGAATTCCAATCACACATATGTTAAATCATTTGTTATGCCTCATAGGTCACCAAAGACTAATTTTTTTCATTCTTTTTTCCTCTGTTCTTTATTTTGGATACTTTCTATCACTATCTAATATGTGCGTTGGATTCGTGCTGTTTTAAAGTTCGTATCTGTTAATTGTACTATCTTTTTCATTTTGGATTTGTTATACTGACTAGCTTTTCTCCAAGTTATGGGTCACGTGTTTCTGCTTCACATAGGCAGTGATTTTGGTTGGATGCTAGACACTATGGCTTTATGTTTTCACGTACTGCATTTTGTTAAATCTTTTAGGGCAGATCTAGATTACCTTTAATATTCATTTAGCTCCACTTTTAAGATGAGGCTTTCCTGGGGTCACTACTGAATACATCTTATCTTCATGAAGGTCTGTTCACTTTGGCTCATGGGAACTTGAATGAGTCTCAGAACTTTATGAGATCCAGGAATTGTTTAGCTTCAGCTTCCTGGTAAATTGTTCTTTGCTCTGAAATTGTTTATGTCCAATGATCTATTTGTAGATTGATATTCAGCCAAAGACTTAATGGGACTCCTATGAAGGTATCTGGAGCACTTGTGCATAATTCCTTCCTCCTAGGCAGTTTGCCTCTCAAATTCTAGTTGCCTTGGCTTCCCGGAAGGATAATTTCTATCTCCTCAACTCATTGACATACCCAAGCTTTGTTTAGATTCCCCTTCCTATATACTTCAGTGGAAATTATTTCCAGGGAAAAAGCCTGAGCAAAAGTAGGTCTCACCTAATTTGATTCTCTTTCCTGTGCTTCCTACCATCAAGTATCTTAAAATAGTTATTTTCTAAACTTTGTCCACTTTTCTAGGTGTTTATGGAAGGAAGGTAATTACATATCCTCATTATCTCTCATGGCCAACTTCTGACATAACTTAGAATGAAGTTTGGTTTTAGAAAATCCTGATTTAGTACCTTTGAAATATAATAGAATTGAAACATACATTTAAATATTTTTTAAAAAGTAGATGCTTATGTTATTTAATCTTACATATCCTTTGGAGTCCAATTTCTTCTACTAGCCTGAAAAAATAAAATAAAATTGGCCGAATAAAATTAACTCAACTTATTTTGATTTTAAAATATTTCGGGAGGAAAATCAGTCAAAAATCAGTCACAACTGTTTCTTCTTCTTGCAGAAACTTCTCTAGCTCTCCTTCCTCTACAGCTGGCTCTGGGTCCCGGTCAGCATAGTGGCATAGATAGAGATGTTTGGTTCACATACTCTCTTCTGCTGGAATTTTCCTTTCCTTCTCTCATCGCTGGATGGCTTATACCCATGCCTTCTGAGGCCTGACTGGTCTAGTCTTGCTCTATGGTGTCATCTGCTGTTGATGCCTCTGGATTTAGTCCTGTTCCCTTGTCCTAAGGTCCCCATAATGTCTCTTTTCTGTTCTACTGATTGTCTTAATCTTGTAATCCTTATGGGAGAGCCAAAATCCATCAGTGGATTTTCCTCTCCATGCCACAGTATGCAGAATTCTTTGAGGCTGCCTTCAAACATTGTCTCAGACATCACTCATCTGCCCAGAGACTACATAGCACCAACACAAGGCTGAATGCAGCGCTCCCATAAGGAGCCTACAGTATACCCTCTTCCCTCTCCCCAGGCTGTTAGTACCCAGGTAGGTGAGAAGTTCACTCATATGAATACTCTCACATTTCTCATTCTCTAGTTTCCAAATCCTATTCTTAGTGAAAGGGAACTCCTTGTCATGAGGAAGCTTCTCCATTATCTTCATGCTGTGGCTTCTTATAAGTACAGCCCTAAAGGAATTGAGCAAGCTGAGTCCAGACTTAATTATAACAAAAAGTTTTGGGAATTTATAAAACACTGTTATTTCTTAATAAAGCATGGCTTCATGACTAAATTTTTACAATTGGATTAAAAATGACATCTTGAGGACTCAAAGAGGAATAAAAGTCCTCTTTGTTCTGTACCTGCTTGCACTCTGAAGCAATAAATATCATTGATTCAACAGTAGGGTACCCACTAAACACCTAGGGACTAGGGAACAAAAACTAAAGAAAACACTGATTTAATACCTAAAAAAAAATTATCTCTTTTACCTCCTCTATAGTAAACCTTCAAATAAGGAACTTTCACCATATCCTCCTCCTCCCTACTAACATTCACATGGCCTAGTTGTAATAATAATAACTAAAATATACTGATTGTCTAAGGTACGTTAGGTACTGATCTAAGTGCTTTAAACTTACTTAATCCCCATAACAAGCCTTTGTGGTATGTATATCCACTACCTTATGTGTTAAACCACATGATCCCTTCACTGAGAAATGTAGATAAATTTTGAATTTTTAGATAATCATAGAGAAATAGAAGGCATTTCTTTTCTTTTTTCTATTTTTTTTTTCAAGGCTATTTTCATTGACCCCACTACATAGTCTGGGTAATACGAAGATACCAGAGATTTCAGGTTAGAAAGTAGATGCCTAGCTATAATGTTGGCCCGTAAAACTCCTCAAATTGCTTCTTGTAACTCTTGTCAGATGAGTTAATTGAAATGACAATATTAATTTAATGGTATTTTGTTTTAGTTCTTATGATGAAATAGTTCCAAGGAATATGTTTGAGTAAATTCTCAGGCCTTTTAACTGAAATCCATTCTATAATAATAATAGGCAGTTACATTTCTCCTAATGTCCAAGTAAAATACTGAGGTTTGGATAGGGCAAATCTTTGTTCAGAGTCATTTAATAAAGAGTAAAAATTTAGGGGGTAGGTGGTTTCTTTTCACCTTACGAATAATAAATCTAAATCAACTAAATAAGTTAAAGAATAAAAACATGGAATAAAGAGTTCATTTCCATTTCATCTTGTGTGCAGTAAACATTAAATTCTAATTTAGATGTATTTTCTTTAATTTTTTTAAAGAGATAAGTGGCATTGATGTTAAATAGTCACTTGATTATGAAGCATGTCTAATTTGCATAATAACTTTTAAATTAAAAAGTTTTCACAAACCTAATAAAAATGAGAAGAGACAGCATTAAAAAAACATGGGTGAGACATTCTGCCATTTCTTAGTTGAAAGCAACGACACTTCCTTTTCTCATGATACCAGAAGCTCCCTGGATGGTGGACCATATCTAATCAGAATATGTCTCTCCCTCCAGCAGAGCACTTGTGTTACTTTTCCCAGCAGCTGATTGGGTCAGTCAGCCTCAGGGCACTCAGTTGACCACCAGGTTATTACATTCCCAGGACAGGAAACGCTCCTTTTCTCACTCTGCACTTAATACATCATTCCTCTCTTCAGAAGCTCGGGCCCCTTTGAGAAGTAAAACAGGAAGACTTGAATTATGGCTCTTTCAAACTAGAGTGTAATCTGTTTTCCCTTCTTTAATTCCTGGAGAGGAAACGAAAAAAAAATATGTTTAATTCTTGATACAACTTTGACCTCCATTTTTCCAGTTAATAGAATGGACATTTGAAATTTTTGCACTGAAAAAAGAATTGCCACACAGTTAGTATATTTTAGCTTTATTTCAAAAAGATAAGAATTCCATTGGATTGAAAATTATAGGTGGATTAAAGCACCCATTAACCAGGAATTAGGTCACTAACCCAATTTACTTTTAATACCATAGATTCTGCAAAAGAAAGGCATTCTTTCCTAGCTCACGCAGGAATGAATGGGAGTTTGTATGGTGAGGGATCATATCTGTGGCTTACAAACTGGATGGTGGTGGTTCTGGCCTGTGGAGCCAGAGAGGAGAAATGAAATGTAAGGTGCTTCAACGTATAAATTTTATTGATAATTTTAAGCAAAAATAACAGTAACATGAGCTATGGAAATAGTAGTGGAAGAGGGAGGATGTTTTAAGAAAAATATTCACACAATTGTTTAAAATTAAGCTGATCAAACAAGATTGTGAGCCATTTTCTTGTAAGAAAGAAAAAAGGATGTTTACATTCTTAATTTTTCTTTTCATCCAAGTCCAACTATGAAGAATCTGAGAGTCTAAGGCTGGCTGGCTCTCCCAGTGATTCTCCTTCAGAGAGGCTTTCAGTGAGGAATTAAGAAAAACCATATTAGGGAAAGGAAGCTGTTTTGATGGGAATGTAGAAAGCTGGGGATATAAAACACAATAAGGTCAAAAAGGGAAGTACCTCCAAACAGTTAAACCTTTCTCTGTGGTTCTTCACCAGGCATAAGCATCAGAATTACTCATGAAGCTTTTTCATAACACAATTGCCAAGATGCCACCCTAGGCTTTCTAAATCAGAAACCCTGGAAGTGGGACATGGAAATGCGTGCTTTTAAAAAGTTATTCTGAAGCACATTTTAGCTAAAGAACTACTTTTCTCATGTACCCCATTTCCCACAGGCCTCACCACTCTGTACTTAAAAAACCACAATAACAGCAATAGCTCAAATCTCATGGCCCTCCATGCATAATTGTGGGTCTCATCCATCTATTTCTGGTGTCCCCAAATGCATAGCACAGGGACAGAAAGCACAGATTTTTCGGCCTGGTATCCCTTGCTGAGGTACCTGTATGCCAGTGAAAACAGATCCCGAAGATTCTTCTTGAAGCCTCTGTCTCCATCAGGGTTCAGACAAACTCCATGGGACCTATTTATAAAAGACAGCATCCTGTCAACTCATACCCCTTTCCATCTGTCTCCAGACACTCTCCTCTTTGAGACACTTTCCTACTATGTGAACTACTTCATCAGATAGCCTCTTTGAGCTTTTATCTGCACTTTTTTTTATCAAATACTCCCCAAAATTCCAAATCCCAGATTAGGATGAGATGAGATCTCTATTATACTACTACTTCTATGACAGTCCCCTTTCTCCCAACTTACTAAAATCTAGCTAAGTCCAAGGGGACCACAAGTTCTTAGGTCAAGTGAGTTGCTAGATGTCAACCTGTATAGTTACCCAGAAAATGTAAACCCAAGACCCAAGTACCATTTGGATTGCCACATGAATAAGGGGAGGGAAGAGGTAAGAGGGCATTTGGTAGCTAGTGTCTTCTCAAGATCTCCAGTCCCAAACACCACTTGAAGAAGTTGCCCATGTCATGTGAGCACTTCATGATCTCCTTGCTCCCTGCACCCCTTTTCTGCTCCCTGCCTCACCCATACTTCCCGGGGCTTCTTGTCAGGGCTTGTCATCTTTGCAAGTAACTGTACCCTTCAGCCAGTTTTTTAAGCCAAAAAGTGGTTATCTTCTTTTCTTTCACCCCTTAAAACAAATCAATCACTAAATCCCACTGATTCTATACTCAGTTTCTATTGATTCTATTATCTCCTCTGCATCCCCACAGTCTCTAGTTCAGGCTGATATCATGACTTACTGACACTAATGTAATAGGCCACAGCTAATTTCCTCACAACCAATTCTGTATCCTGAAAATTTGTTTCTGTGGTAAAGAATAATTTTTTTTTATGTCTGTTTACCCCCTCTTAAGAATCTTTCTAAATCCACCGAATGTCAAAGTCTATAAATTGAGGACTATAAATTGAGGATAATGATTTCTACACTGATGATTATTATAAGAATTTGAGACGATGTAAAAACATATGTGTAGAGAATATATATATATATATGTGTATATATATATATATGTATGTATATATAAAGAGCTCTATATAATAATTTCTTTGGCACGTGTCAGAAGTTACACTTATTTTTTTCCCTAAGGTAATTAAGGGTATTGCAATAAATGGAGGGAAAAAAGTCCATTCTGTCTCTAAACTCCTATGTTGTATGTTACCAAAAGAAGATGGAATGTACCTAAATTTTAAACTTAATGCTATATTCTTTACATTTTCTGTTGGTAGTGAAATACTGAACCAGATGAACAGAGATATGACCCATATTAGGCTATGTCGAAGGTGATGAAAGTCACTCTTCTCTACATACTGCACTTTGCCAGACCCAGCTCTCTCATCCGTTCTCTACTGTGCATGGGTTGCTGACAGATTGCTTAGGCTGGGGAGTCAAAAGAAGAGAGTCACACTTCAAGTAAAGGCAAGCTCTACAATGAACTGAAATAAGAGATTTAATAGAAGCACCACTCATCTCTTCTTTGCCTCAAATGGGCAGGGGGTAGGGGAGAGTTTCCAAAGGTGGAAGTGATGGGTCATGTTGACCTAGAAGAAGGACAAAAGGGACAATCAGAGAGGTGATCTTCTGAGAAAGAGAATACTTTTTAATTGAACTGAACTGATTGGAATTTAAGGAATCTCCTGGGTTCTCCTCCACTGGATTCTGAGGTTCAAGACACTGGGGAGTGAGAAGTCAGTAGTATTTCCTCTGGTTCCCAGAGCTATTTCATGTCTTCTGGATCTGTATGTATTGATAGCTGGTAAATAGGTTAGCTTCTAGTTGTGAAGTAACTGCTGGGAAAAGGAGAAGGATAAAGAAAATAGAATACAGAAAGAAAATGGTATCCCTCAGTGTCTGAGGTTCAAAATGAGGATGTAAAACATTTATACATCTACTTATCTAACTATACACAGTACCTTCTTCCAAATACACAAGTCTATGTTCTCCTTTTTCCCTAACACCCTTTTCCAGATTCTAAACATATCCTTCATCTCATTCTTGAAAGGGACCCCTTGGATTAGTGACCCGTCACATACTCAGTCATCTTTTCAGTGTCCACAAATGTGGGAATTGTACCATTTCCTTTCAATCTGTAGTCGACAAATATATCTTTCTCAATGAGTGAAGCAAGAGTTTATTTTCTTAAGATAAATACGTAAATTAATGAATGAAGCTTGAGAACTCACAAAGTTGTCTTTTACAGCTAGAATCTCTGTTTATCAGTAAATTGAGAGAATGCCTACCTTCTTAGTTGTTATAAGAAACTGAGAGTTATAGATGAAAAACTTTATATTCTGTTTGGCACAGAGTCAGCAGTTATCTTTTCCTTTAACAGTGCTCAATGATATCCCAAATTTTGAAGTCAAAATTGCAGGCATATCCACAGAATAAGCATCATAAGGATTTTTTGAATTTTCCATAGCTTATGGTCCCAATATAACATGTTTTAAAATTGATAAGACCCATTAGAATTCCAGTGATATATTTGACCTTCTATTATGAATTTCAATAGTTGAAAATCTTGGGACAAAGTTTTCTGTAATAGAGTATATCATATAAAAGCTTTGTTTTTGCTTATTTATACTAACTAGCCTCTAACCTCCAGTCCACTGTTCTGTACAACATTTATTTACAAAATCTTCAGCCAGAGCTAGAGTTCCATCAATTCTGAGTATACATGAACTTCCCTCCCTAAAATTATTTTAGGTCAGTTTTTCTGATGTGACTTTGATTTTAGCACATTTGTCTACTTATGTTTAGAAATACATAGTTATGAAGAATTTTTTTTTTCCAGTCAGAGCTATTTTTGATTAAGAGTATGCTATTTAGAAAAGAAAACTAAATTTATTGAATACATTCCCACATGGGTTATAAATTACATTTGTAGACAGTGATATGATCATTACATCCTAAGAAAGTCCAAAAGTTATATAATTTTCTAAATGTTTAGTGAGCTCAGTTGACCCATATTTTGGAGAGCATTCACATTTCTCCTCATGGAATAATATGAATCACACATAAACCCACATTTACCTAACTTTCCTATCTTTTAAAATGTAGAAAAATTCAAGTTCCCTTTGCAAGTAAATTACATGTTATTCTTCAAGATAATTGTCATGCAACTGCTTTAGTTGGCTTAACTTGTGTTTTTGCCAAGATATGTTATTATTTGACTAGAAATTGTTTTATATGTGGTATGGGGAAGTGGGTTCTAAAAGTACCAAAATCCTCATCTAGATCTTCAGTATTTGATCAGGTCTTTTCAACACAAATAAATGCAGATGTCAACAAACTCTGTGGTCAAAATACAGAGGGGAAAAACATCAAAGTCATATCTGAAATAACTTTTCTTAGCATTTACTGATAAGGAAATAGACCATTTTACAAGAAGAAATAAATGTTTAGAAAAAATGTCAGAAAGTATTTTTTCATTTAAACCTAAAAATGAATATACCACAACTATCTTATTTAGTTCACTCTTAAAATATATAACTGCATTAAAGCTTGAATGGGCTCAACTGGGGTACTGGCCAGGCACCACAAAGCCTGAGGACTAGAGCCTGCCATGTTAATGGTGAGCAATTCAGCAAGGAGCCAAAATCCAGAAAGGAAATGGAGGGTACAAACCATATTCTTAAGAAGCACAAGGACTCATAGCTGCGGAAGCCAACTATGAGTGAGTGAACCACGGCTTGGAGCAGGCTGCTCCAAGGGGCAGCAAACGGGTCTAGCTGGAATAGGGTGGGATTACTGGGTGTGCAGCGGGAGTGGGAATTGAATGCCCTTGTGGGTCACCTGGTACTGAAGCATAGGAGGTGGACCTCTCCTAAAGGTGCATGTTGAGAAAAATAAACTAGATCAAGTCGTGGTAGTCTTAACTATATTCCTGGTTATGGTAACAGTTGTTAAAATGTAGTTCTGCGTGGGGGTTGTTTTCTTATCCTGAATGCTTTCATAGGAGTAGTCATATGATTGCTGACTTCTTAGTGATTGAAATATTATTAAAACTGATGTTTTAGGAATCAGATTCTATAATTAACATTTATAAGTAATTTTATATATACGTAATTAGAATGATTGTTTTATATCTACTAAAGTCCAGATAAAATTACTTACATGCCATTTTGAAGAAGATGAAGCTTAAATACTTCATCCTGATAGGAAGAATAAAAGTATTTTATAAAAGCCTTGGTCCTAGCACTATGACTGATGTACAATAGATGTTAAAAATTATGTGTTGGTTGGGCATGAACTATTTCTGATTTGTTGCAATTTGGGGTGACTCATTTAATAGTCTTATCATGGCACTATTAGGAAGTAAAAAAGTTACTGCAATTCAATGTAATATTTTCGTTCTCCTTTTTACCTGGGTGTGACTATGTAACTCAAGCAAATCCATTTGCATAATTTTTAATTCTGATTTTGATTATATATAGAGAGTCTTTTTCAACTAAGAACTATACTTAATTGTTCCTCCTTTCGGTTTTCATAAAGGCTTTTTCTGCCTCATAGTTTTGATTTGTAATATATGTATTTTTCTGAAAAATGCTCTGGAACGTGTTTGTGTCTCATGGGATTAAGAGAAATAAACTCCTCATTAGAGGATGTTGGTTGATGCAGGAAAAATAACATGGTAAAATAGCTTCTCAGAGGTCAGTTTTCAGAATGCATATCTCTATTGACTCGATGTGCGTTTGATCCACAAAATCAAACTCTGGAACTAGTAGTAAGAAAAGAAATTACAGAGCATGCAAAAAGAACAGCATATGCTAAGGCCTCGAGGGAAATTTCAGGAATAAAGGTTTAAGAATCTCTAGGGCCTAAAAAATCAGAAGTTGTGCTCCACTACAGTTTGTCACCAAGATTTGCCTTGAATTAAATATTTGAACTAGCATTTTATTCAGAGACAAGCATATAAATTAAAAAGTAAAGTCAAAATTCCCACAACTGATACCAATATAAAAAATCCATTTTCTTTTCTTCTTCTTCTCACCCCTACCCCACAGTAGAAGGTTGACCTTCACTGTTTATTGGCCCAGAAAGAGAAGTCAGACATCACTTCAAAGGCTGACCTGGCCAGGGCAGGAAACAGTTCTTCTAAGAACCATACAACATTGGTAAGTCTCTTAATAATTGTACCTACAGTGTCATGATTTGCTTCTTTCGGCTCCTGTTTTTCCATGTACTGCCAACCAGTTCAAACAGAGGGGCTTTCTCTCTAGTCCCAGTACCACCAACAATGTGGGTACTATAGTCACAAGACACTGGGGAACATGGTGGTGTGGATTCAATTA
This sequence comes from Eidolon dupreanum, assembly GCA_028627145.1. Classification (NCBI taxonomy): domain Eukaryota; kingdom Metazoa; phylum Chordata; class Mammalia; order Chiroptera; family Pteropodidae; genus Eidolon; species Eidolon dupreanum. Next base: position 1,504,054 of record CM053512.1, on the reverse strand, counting down.
AAGTCTGATGATTAAGGCTGGGTTTGTGAGAGGGATTAGGGAGCAAGATTTCTCTTCTGTGCCCAGAACAATATGTTTTTGCTCTCTGAGATACTACATGTTAAAGTTGATGGAAATTTAATGTTAACTGTGTATGTGAGTGTGGCTGGGTGTTTTCCAATATCCTAAGAGATTGCTGGAAAATACATATACATAGACACACACACACTTAGCAGAAGGGCAGAAAGACCTGTTCAAGTTGTAATAAAGGTTAGTTTAATCTTCAAACTAGAGACAGGGCATCACCATCAATAAAAAAAAAAAAAAATACCTTTAGAGTGAGACCTCACCCAGACCTAAGGTTTTCATCATGGCAGCCTTGGGGATAATCAGGAAATGTCTCTGAGAGGCTTTGGCTGCTCAGCTCCAAATTTCAGTTGGGACAGCGATGCTAACAGCCCCTTCGTCTCACCCTCACCTGCTTCCACACACATTAACACCCACACACTTGTTCATGAATAGGAACTGTTTCTCTGCAGTCCTTAACACCTTCTGTCTTGAGGTCAGTGGTCCTGTGTTTGCCTTCCCTCTGCTCTCTCCTCAGACCAGAGCGTCCAGATTGGAGCATATGTACACAGAAACACATAGGCGATCTCCTAAATATTCGTTTGGCTAACAGTCCAGCAAATTCCAGTACTCTAGGATTAACTAGTCACTTTATTTCTTTTGGAAGGCTCCGCTCTAACTGAAGCCCAACATTTTGTTTATTTTCCACTATTTATCTTCCAAGGAACATGCTGAAATGCACTCATCATGACAAAGTACCTGCTGTAGAATTACACTTTAAAATTGTGAGATGTGAAGGCTCTCTAGGAGGAAGGGGAATATTTTTTTTATTATTATTATTATCCGATTTAAAAAATGTTTTGATCCTCTAGTTGTGGACAAAAGATAAGATTTTTAGAGATTTAAACAACTTTAGTGTTTCTAGTCCCTCTTTAGTGTAGAAAGTTAAGCAGATCCACCTTTGTTAAATGGATATTTGAAACTTATAAACAAATTTCATTTAAGTTAATTGTTTTCACTTTCTTTAACAATAGTTTTTTGAGAACTGCTAACAAATAGTAAAAGATTTGCATTTTCCAATCATGTGTGCATGTGGGTTTTAATGAATAATGCAAAGATCCTCTGGCAGTAAACCAGAAAGAGAATAAAGAAAAGCAAAGATGGAGATTACAAACAGCTCTACAAAATATCCCACTAATCCTTGAATGACTACAGACTGATTATTAGCGAGCTCATTTTTTGTTCGTTTCAATTATTGACTAAAGAGGGTAGCTTTACAGAGAATCATAAAGCATGATTGAACAGAGACTCTCTCAAAAGTCTCTAGTCCATATTTTTTCACTAAGTGAATGTCAACACTAGACTCATTTAGAGTGATATGTTGTTGAGAAAAGAAATTAAGATTTTAGTTCTCTATATTTTCATGAAGTAAATTGGAAATAAGAGAATTCAGAGACTTTATTGCTTGTCTCAATGGCTAGGTTTTTGGCATCTATATGTAAACAAATCACTCTAATGTAAGTGCTATATTCAAAACACGTGTTTTGGGAAGACAGACAGTAAATTATATTAATAGCAATTAAGATAGCAATGAGCCTTTTTTGACCCATATTTAGACTCATATTAGTGACCCAACTAACTTTCAATTTTCGAGAAATGTTTATTGGGCACATATATGCCAGATATTTACATTTTAACAATGCCAACTATTATTTCAAGTTTTCTTTCAAAACAAAGATTATTAAATAAATGGGGATTAATAGAGAGAGCTAGTGATTTGCCTTGGGACCATGAGAGGGAGACAGAATTCAGAGACCTGACCAGGACCAGAGATGTGCTGTTAAATAACGTTTAATAGCTGGTTCTCCAGGATGTTTAAAAAAAAAAAAAAAGTCTGATTTGCAGTGAATGCTAATTAATGTGGTGAAAATATGGCCACCATGTTTGATTTCAAGCTACCAACCTGATATCACCAAACGCAGAGTTGGGACGAGATGCACACCACCCATTATGTACATCTGTTAGTACCACCAGACGGTTGCTTTCCAACATCACCCTAAGAGCCTATTTATGACTACATAACAGGCCGAACTGGCAGGCTAAGTAGCTTTGCAGAGTGACTCGTAAATCCCCATAGATATATTCATATTCGCCCCAATTGTCTCTCTTCTAGTCTTGATTTTGGAGCATCCCTTCTGCTAGGCTCTCTCTCTAGCCCTCTACTACATTGAGCATGTGACCTCTGCTACTACAAAGAGAAAAAGAGCTTCTGCTCTGGGAAGCTGGCAATAATGTTGAACTACTTCAGCAAAATGTTTCACCATTTTGACACACATTCTTAAAAAGATGTGTGCTCAGAGGTGAAATCTAATAAAATTAATAAATGCTTCTGCTTCATTAAGGAAATTCTTAAGTAAAACATATTGTTTTTCACTGAGCATATGTTGAGAGGAAGAATTCAAATGACTATAAGCCTTAATTGGAGCAAAATTTCTAGAAGTTTAGCCACTCTTGCTTTTGCACCATCAGTGCAAATGGCAAAATAATTTAAAGGTCAAATAATATTTTAGTGTTACTATAAAAAATAATATTTACCTTGCAGCCCCATGAAAAGATTTCTGGGCCCTTTATGGGTCTGTGGACGTTATTTTGAGAACTTTCATTCTAGTTTAAAGTCACAAATATGTCTTGATTTGTTTATTGCAGTGAGCTCCCCACATTTTTCCTGGCCACCTTGTAATCCATTCACCAACAAACAGCCAAACTGGACTTGTAATAAGACTATTCTAATCACGTTATTCCCTACTCAAAACCCTTATGACTTCCATTACTCTTAAGATAAAATTAAAACCCTTACCATGGCTGGCAGAACCCTCTGTGATCTGGTGTCTCGCTACCTCTGCAGCCTGATCTCCCTCTGTTCTTCTCTTCTATTAGCTACAAACATAGTAGATTCATTTTTGCCCCCACGGTCCTGGCTCAGCTTTTCTTTGTACTTGCGTGCTTTCTCCATACCTCATTTACCTGATTAACTTCACCCATCACACAGCTGTCTACTTAAATCTCAATCTAAGAGGCTTTCCTTACCCATCCCTTATTACATTCAATCCCCTGTCATACTTTCTCACACTCTTTTAATTGTGTTATTAGTGTTGTCACTGTTATCAAGAAAGAGACTGTGTCTATTGTGCTCCTGACCGTGTCCCTAATGCACAAATTAAGGGTTTAAATGTTGTCTGAGTTTACAGAAGGTTGTCACCTAGCATGAAAAAGAAGGAATTAGGAGATTATCTACATGTAAAAGTCGATGTGTGCTCCTTTGACCATGTACAAGACTGGCCCTGTGGGCTCAATCAAAGGAGCGATACAGCACTTTAATCCACTGAAGTACAGCACAAAGACTTTTGTCACTTATTAAAAAAAAGTGAAAATTGAAGGTGCAGGGGACACATATCTCATTCCCACAGAAATCAAATCAAAGCCAGACCAGCATGGTTGCACACAAAATTGAAAGTCAACTCCAATAATGCAGGTTTTGTTATAGGGATACATTTGTTATACCTAAATTCCTCTTTCCTTTAAGATGATGTCTTTCCAAGGAAGTTCCTAATTCAGTTCCAGATGTGGACTTCCACTACGCTTTATCCAGTCTTTTTATTACCTCATTCATTCTTCCATTTCAGTAAAAATACTGAAGTATGTACTAGCTCTGAGTTCAATCTTTAACTTCTGGAATAATTGTCGTACACTCAAGCTTAATACCACAATAACTACTACCTCTAGAAAATATTGTAGCTTTTCTTCTAGTAAAGAAAAATGTGCCAGAAATGAAGTAACTCCAGGAGGCTCACATTTCTGATTTGGAGTATGCCCAACATGGCTTACCCGTGTCTTCTGCCAGGTGGGTGACCAGCAGGTGACTGTACACGGTAGCCTAAGAAGGTACCATTAGAAATTATAATTTTTAATATTTATTTTTTGCTTTGTTCAAAATAAGTCACCAAAATGATTTAAGATTTTCTGAAATATGCCAGTCAGTGTTCTTCATTAATTCTATTCGAGATGAAGTTGATACATCTTATACAATGTAATGTATGAACAATTCACAGTAGGTCAAAACTCAGGACTGCTTATTGATGAAAAGTGAAAGTTTTGGTTAATGGTTAAATATTTGATTTAAAATGGCTCAACCACATTTAGAAGCATGTGAGAGATTGTTTCCTTTTTCTGTTTCCTGCAGATTCCTCTCAAAGCTAGAGTTTGTTTTAAAAAGACAAAGATTAAACACTGCAGTGAATTATGGCTGAGTTCATGTGCAAACACCTTTTTATTTTTGCTTGTCTTTGTGAATTTTTGAAATCTAGTATTTATTTCATTGTGTTTGAATAAAAGACAGGTAAAAATGCAACTTGAGAAAGAGAAGATGGTAACTCTAAGTTATAGGTCAGATTACAGTTACGTACCACAATTGGGTCAGCAAGAAGCTAGGAATGAATGTATTTATAATGGAAATAGGGCCTTTTCTGGAACTTTTAAATAGTTGATACTGTGCCATTGCCTTGGAAACTCACTTGGATGTAATCAGTCATTTTTTTTTAGATGATGTTTGAGAAAGGAATCCCAGATGGAAAAGTTCAGAGTAGGTGCTTGATATCTGGAGAAGAGCTAGTGGTTGTGCTCAGAAACCTAAGTATCAGGAGACCCCTGAAAGGGCTGATTGCTGAAAGGACGAAGGCACCAGGAGTCCTGGTCCTGTAAGTGTGGGGGCATCCGGGAAAAATGCCACTTCTGCAGGGGTCAGGTGACATTGTTACTGAATGGTCTGGAATTTACCTGTGTCCTTTAATATTTGCTGTTTCTAATTTCTTTTTCTGTTTGTGCTTTTTGATCTTAATAGCACAAATGGAAAAAGAAATTAGATTTTAATCACCTAACTGATGAGCCGCATAGTACTCCACAGTTCTATTATATTTCCTTTTACTTACCAAAAGTTGTAGACTAAATGACTCATCTGTGGTGTCTTATAGACAATTTTCTTTATCCCATAAAAGCAAGGAATGCACAGATTGTGCAATCAGCTTTCCTGCTTCCTTGAGGCATGCTTTCCCATGGTTGGTGCCTTCTCAGAGATAGAACAAGGGGAAGGCAAGACTTCAAACTCAGGCCAGCTATGTTGTTAGAGGACCTTTAATTTTTTAAAGCTTAAGAACTTTGAGAAGGTTATGGAAAATAAGAAATTGCCAGCAAAAGTGAGGTTTGTAAATTATGAATGTAATTGATTCATATTATAAATTCTCTTTTTCTTTAGAATAGCACAGTCTGGTAGAATTCTCTGTGATGATGGAAATGTTCTGTATCTGCGCTGTTCAGTGTAGTTGCCATTAGTGTAACTGAGTAACTGAATTTTTAATTGTATTTCATTTTACTCATTTTAAATTTAAATAGTCACATGTAGCTAGTAGCTATTGTACTGGTCAGTGAACTCTTTTGAATATGCCATTCTAGTTATCACATTCAGTTGTACAATATCATTGCATTAATTCCAAAGCTACTGATTGAGAAACCATGATTATTTCATTTGTATTGAATTAGTTTATCACTGACTTTTTGAACTATTAAGAAAATGGTCTGCTATAACAGATAAACTTACAAATTTATAATAGCTCACACACAGTAGAGACTTATTTCCCACTCACAGTAAGTCCAAAATGGGAGTTAGTTGGCAGATGGTCTCCTCTGAGCAGAAATTCAGAGACCTGGGCTTCCACCAGTTTTGGCTCCAATATTTTCAACATATCCTTTCCAATAGGGCCATGCTAGTCTTCAATTAATCAAAAAAGGAAGGAACAAATAGCATCAAATAGAAAGCTTTCCTGGACAAGGCCTAGGAAAGAGAAATACACCACTTCCATATCTCAGTGGTTGGAAGTTAGTCATACGGACACACATCATTACAAAGGCGACTGGGACATATAGCCCGAGATCCTTGGGTGACATGCAACAGTGCCACACCTTCTTGATAATCTACAGCCTGCAGATTATAGTTTCCTATCAGTAGAGCTCTCCTAGCTTCTCCCATCACCTCTTAATTGCCGGAGGAGAGTAGTCTCATCAATTAATTTATAACTGTGTGTCAGCCCTGGGTGTACATTTTAAAAGCAGAAGCATAGAGAATGAATATTCCATAAGATGACAAATGGAAGAGTTTTGTTATTTCATTTTTGTTGTTGTTGTATTGTGGGGGGTTTTGGTAGAAGAGGATCAAAAAATACTTTAAGCAAGAGATCTTTAGTCTACAAAGAAGGCAAGTTCTAAAAAGTAGTCAATTTTCTTGAAAATGTAGAGGAAGAGACAAATTAAATAATAGATATTATAAGTAGCATATATGCAATTCTGGTTTTTTCCCCTTATCTCTTTAGCTATTCACAATGTAAAGTTTTGGTGGATTGGTGTCTCTTTGGTATCAGGTAAAAGCTGTCCTTTACCAAGTCAACAACAGTGACCATGTATCTTAATTCCTATACTGAATTAGCATGTATAAAAGGTTTAATAAAAATCTCAAATGCAACATGTTCCAAACTGAAATCTTTACTTTCTACCACAAACATGCTCCACCCATATACCCTTTTCCTCCTCTATTGATGTACCTCTATCCTAACAGTTGCACAAGTCTAAACTTTACAATCATCTTGACTCCATTTTCTTCTTTCACATCTCTTATCCAAGCCTCTAGGAAATCCTGTTTGACTCTATGCTTAAAGTACCCAGAACGTGAACACTTGTCCGCATCTTCACTGCTGGTTCCAGCCCCCATCCCCTCTTGCCTGGATTACTGAACTAGACCTCTGTTTCTACTTTTGCCTAACCCCTGTACTACCACAGTCACTTCCATCCCCTACCCCCTACACACACACACACACACACACACACACACACACAGCCTACTCCCAGCCTACAGGGTGAAAGCAAGAGGAACCTCCAAACTGTTTTCCATAGAGACTGCACTAATTTACATTCTAACAATGCACAGGGATTTCCCTTTTTCCACACCTTCACCAACACTTGTTATTTCTTATCTTTTTTATAATATCCATTCTAACGGGTATGAGGTGATAGTGCATTGTAGTCTGGACTTGCATTTCCCTGATGGTTAGTGATGCACCTTTTCATGTACCTGTTGGCCATCTGTATGTCTTCTTCAGAAAAGTGTCTTTTCAGATCCTCTTCCCACTTTTTAATTGGATTGTTCGTTTCTTTGCTATTAGGTTGTATGAGTTCTTTATATCTTTTAGATATTAAAACCTCACCAGATAAAAGATTTACAACTATTTTCCTTCATTTATTAAGTTGCTTTTTCATTTTCTTGATGGTATCCTTTGGTGTGTAGAAGCCTTATAGTTTGATGTAGTCCCACTTGTTTATTTTTCCTTTCGTTGACTTTGCTTTTGATGTCAAATATAAAAAATCATCGCCAAGACCCATGTCAAGGAGCTTACCTGATTTTTCTTTTTTATACAATATATAATGTTCTCTAACATACTTTATAATTTGCATGATTTTTATGTTTATCGTTTGCCTCTTTCAAAATGTAAGCTCCACGAGGGCAGAGATTCTTTTGTCATTTTTCCTCCATTGCAGTCTTTCCAGTGCCTAGAAGAGTACCTGGCATGTAGTAGACACTGTAAATATTTACTATCTATTAAGTAAGTTTTTCTAGACAGCAATATATAATTTTAAACGTGATGCTTTTATTAGTTTTAAGATTTCCTAGGTCAGTATTAGGTGATAGATAAGTTTAATCAAAATCCTTGGGGACTGACCAAATTACTCAAGGTGTGTTGATGGAAAATTAATTTCACAAAATACCTTTGCCAGATAAGTTTATAAAACATGGCATATCATACCTCCCTCTTGGAGATTTGCAAGATTTATTAGTACATTATATTCTTGAGATAGTCTGCTCTAAAGAAACCTATTTAACTCTGATGCAGCATTTCTCAAGTTTACTTAATGTACCTCTTTTCTCATGGAGCAGCTATGAGCATCTTATGGAATTGTTGCTCTAAAGCTCACATCAGGGAAACATGGTTTAGTCCAATGGTTTAAAAGTAATATCTAAATGGGATTTAACCAATAAGTGCCAGGTTGGATCAACATGTAAAAATCAATAATTGTAATACAGTACATTAACTAAATAACAAAGAAAGCCACATGATCACCTCAATAGATATGGCTTGTTTGATAAAATCCAAAATTCTTTCATGATTAAAACCCTTAAAAAATAAGGAATAGTGGGGAATTTTCTCAACCTGATAAAGGACATCCAAAAAAAGCAAATGAGCAAACTAAAAACCTCACAGCTTACTCAATTGTGAAAGACTGAAAGCATCCCCCTGTGATCAGGAATAAGAAAAGAATGTTCACTCTCACTGCTTCCACACAACATTAAACTGGAGGTATTAGCCAGGGCAGTTAGAAAAGAAAAAGAAATAGAAGCATCCAGATTGGAAAGGAAGAAGTAAAAACATTTCTATTTGCAGGTTACCTGATTTTTATGTCAAACACACACACACACATGCACACATACACACAGTATTAGAGTTAATAAATGAGTTCGACATGGTCACAGGATACAAAACCAATATACAAAATTCAGTTGCATTACTATATACTAGCAATGAACAAACTGGAAATGAACTTAAGGGAACAATTCCATTGATAATACCATCAAAAAGAATAAAATAGTGAGGAATGAACCTAACAAAAGAAGTATAAGTACACTGAAAACTACAAAACATCATTAAAAGAAATCAATGAAGACCTAAGTAGATGGAAAGACATATTCATGGCTGGAAAGATTCAGTGTTGTTAAGATGGCAATACTCCTCAAATTGATCTACAAAGTTAATGCTATCTTTATCAAAATACTAGGTGACATCTTTTTCAGAAACTAATAAGATAACTCATATGGAGATTTTAGGGACTCAAAATGGTAAAAACAATCTTGAGAAAGAACAAAGCTAGAAAACTCACACTTCCTGATTTCAATACTTCAGAGCTACAATTAAGACAGTGTGGAACTTTCAGAAGGAGAGACATATAGACTAAAAGAAAAGAACTGAGACTTTTCATAGCAAATTAATGATGAAGCTGAAATTCAAACCCAGTTCAGACATGAAAATCCATGTTTTCCTTACTACCGCATAAGTTTTTTTGTTTGTTGCTGTTCTCTATATTCTTCACAACATGTACTCCAGGACCACTAGTAAACACCCAATAAGTAACCAATGAATAATTGAACAATCGTTCTGGTGATGATAGCTATATGATAAGGCAACAAGTGGTATATAAAGAAGGATAACTACAGGCAGAGTAGGTAAAAGCTGTGCTTGCCTGCTCTCACTACCATATAATTACAACTAAACTACAAAACAGCTGTCATTGTGAACCGCCTGCAGTCTAGCTGAACAGAACTCCTACGACTAAGGACATACAGAAGAAACCAACTTGAGACTTATTGTGAGTGAAGGAGAGATGGAATGAGGGCTGGTCCCACACTCACATGTGGAGGTTAAAAATCAGGAGGGATATCTTGTCTGTGGAGGTCCCCCTGAGGATTAAGGTGTTTCACCCCACACAGGCTCCCCAGCCCAGGGTTCCAGTGACAGAAAGAAAAGTTCCCACAACTTCTAGCTGTAAACCACTGGGGATGGCAGCTGAGTGAGATGATGGGTGGCTAGAGTCCCAGGCATTCCTCTTAAAGGGCCTGCTCATGGACTTACCATTGAAGGACTCACTCTCAACTCCAGAGCAGGACCAGTAGCTTGAAAGGCTTCAGGGACACACAAGGAGGAAATGAGTTGTCTGGCTTCAGAACAAGGGCTGGCTTTTTCCCGGAAAGAGATGTTGGCAGAGGGCATTGTTTCTCTGTGGAGCCCTTTTCCAACCCAGCATTCAGATACAGGCAGCCACCATATCTGAGTCTCCATTAACCTGGCTGACACCATTAGCCTTGCCCAGGTGGTTGTCTGAGCTCCTGCCCCTCCTAACTTGCAGACCCACCAAAGCTGCTTCCACTGGCTTCTCCATACAAATGGCCTATCTTGGCTCATGCTGCAGATTTTCCTAAAATCTCTCAAAGGTTTACAAACCCCAGACAAGCAGCATCAGGCATCAGTGTGCCCTATACCTCTTGCTAAGGAGTCTCATGCTCGGCACTAGTAGCAGCTGGCCTCGGTTTGCAGCTTAGCAAATCCCAGGCACCTCCAAGCCTAGCACACATGGCAACCATCCCCAGATCAACTTTATTGCTTATACCAAGTAGCCCTGTGCAGGGTATGGGCAGCAGCTGAACTTGGCCTACAACAGAGCCCCTCCCAAGAGGCCCCAGAACCAACACACCCTATAACCAGCTTTAGACCACCCTCAGAGCACCACCCAACCACCTCCACAAGCGACATACCCAAAGGGCGACTGGGCAGGCACTAGAGCCCTGCTAAAGCAAATTCTGCTCTGTAGGGCCAGTCCCTACCCAACAGCGTCTCCACTGTAGCCATGACTAGCCCTCACAACTAATCAGCCTGAAGATCAGTCCCTTCCACTGACATGCAAACAGCAACCAAAGCTCAGCTACAACAGGAGGGCACACAAAGGACACACGTGGAATATCTGGCTCAGGTGACTAGGGAGATTGTGGCACTGGGCCCCACAGGATACCTACTACATAAGACAACTCCACTCAGACCAGGAGCTCTACCTAACACATAGAAACAAAAACAGGGAGGCAGCCAAAATGGAGAGACCAAGAAACATGTCTTAATTGAAAGAAAAGAACAAAACTCCAGAGAAAAGAAATGGAGACAAGCAATCTATCGGATACAGCTTTCAAAATACTGGTTATAAGGATGCTCAATGATCTCAGTGAGAACTTCAACAAAGAGATAGGAAATATAAAAATGGAGATAGAAAACAAAAAAGAATCAGTCAGAAATGAAGGATACAAAAACTGAAATAAAGAATACATTAGAAGTAATCAACAGTAGATTAGATGAAGCAGAGAATTCAATCAGTGATTTGGAAGATAATATAGCAGAAAACATTCAATTAGAACAGCAAAAAAGAAAAAAAGAATCCAAGAAAAAAATGAGGATAGTTTAAGGGACCTCTGGGACAACATCAAGGGTACCAACCTTGGCATCAAAGGAGGAACCAGAAGGAGAAGAAAGAGAGCAAGGAATTGAAAACGTTTAAAGAAATAATGATGGAAAACTTCCCTAACCTGGCAAAGGAAATAAGCCCAAGAAGTACAGAGTCCCAACCAAGATGAACTCAAAGAGGCCTACACCAAGACACATCATAATTAAAATGCCAAAGGTTAAAGACAAAGAATCTTCAAAGCAGCAAGAATAAAAGCAGTTACCTACAAGAGAGCTCCCATAAGACTGCTGATTGACTTCTAAAGAACAGCTCTGTATGCCAGAGGGATCGGCATAAAATATTCAAAGTGACAAAATCAAGGACCTACAACCAAGATGACTCTATCCAGAAAAGATACATTTAGAATCGAAGGACAGATAAAGAGTTTCTCAGTCAAGAAAAAGCTACAGGAGTTTATCAACAACAAACCAGTATTATCAGAAGTGTTAGAGCTACTTCTTTGAGAAGAAGAAGAGAGAAAAAAAGATATAAAATGGCAATAACTACATATCTATCAACAATTACTTTAAATATCAATGGATTAAATATTCCAAACAAAGACAGGATGGCTGAATGGATAAGAAAATAAGAATCTTACATATGCTGCATATAAGAGACTCACTTCAGATAGAAAGACATACACACAGACTGTAAGTAAAGGGATGGAAAATGATAAATCATGAAAATGGAAATGAAAAAACTGGGTAGCAATACTTAAATCAGATAACTTAGAATTTAAAACAAAGACTATAACAAGAGACAAAGAAGAACCAGTAATTCCTCTTCTGGACATTTAACCGAAGAAACCCAAAACACTAATTTAAAGGGACATATGTATCCATATGTTCATTGCAGTATTATTTACAATAGCCAAGATATGGAGGCTACCTGGGTGTTCATCAGTGGATGAATGGATAAAGAGATGATACATATACACAGTGGAATATTACTCAGCCATAAAAAGAGAATGAAACCTTGCAATCTGTAACAACATGGATGGACCTAGAGGGTATTGTGCTGAGTGGAGTAAGTCAGAGAAAGGCAAATGCCATATAATTTCACCTATATGTGGAACTGAAAGAACAAAATAAATGAGCAAACAAAACAGAAATAAACTCATAGATACAGAGAACATTTTAATAGTTGCCAGATAGGGGTTTGGGGGGTGGGTGAAAAAGGGGAAGGGATTAAGAATTATAAATTGGTAGTTACAAAGTAGTCACAGGGATGTAGGCTTTAGCATAAGGAATGTAGTCAGTAATATTGTAATAACTATATGGTGTCAGATGGGTACTAGATATATCGGGGTGACCAATTCATAAGTTATATAAATGCCTAATCACTATGTTGTACACCTGAAAGTAGTATAATATTGTATGCCAACTATAATTGAAAAACAAAAATTATTTTTAAAAAAAGGATAATTGTATTGTTAGGTACAACATACCACTTACCCTGAAGCCAAGGAAATTAAAAGCTATAATTATGTGCTGAATGAAACACAGCTGGAGTTTCTACAGTAACATCCTTCACACTTCAGAATGGATTGGTAAGAATGGACTTAAAAACTGTCAGTTTGAAATATAAGACACTACCAAAATTAAGGCCAAAACTAAAGTTAGAGTAACCAGGAGACATTTGCCTCATGTTCTCATTTTTCCTGCCAGTCTATCATTTTCAGAGATATTAAAATAAGTGTTAGTTATATCAGAGAGGAAATTTTCCACATACGCTACTACACATGAATTCTCCCAAAAAGTCCCGGGAAGCAATATGACTTTTAAGATCCTTGGAAATTTTTAGTCTTGGAATAGATTCACGAAACAAAGCAATCCTAAAGAGTTCAAGGGTCATCAGTGACTAATGTGCACCATCTCAAATCACGTCCTCTGACACAGAATAAAATGCTGCCACAGTCAAGCTTGAAGGTAACAGTGTTGGAGCACTAAGTGGCTTTCTAATTAATTTAC
>CM053512.1:1393044-1490343 GCA_028627145.1 Eidolon dupreanum | reverse complement strand
AGAGAGAGAGAGAGAGAGAGAAAGACTGTAGGAAGTGGTATAGGGATCCCACATGTATTAATGAAATATATTCCAGAACCCATCATCTCCAAAGCCAAATTGCTATGAATCAGAAACTCAAATATGATTGCAAACTATTGCGAAGACATATTTTTGCCTAAAAAGGGAAAGGATAGAAAAGAGAAGAGCGTTTCATTTTTCGAACATCTAGGTGTGCCAAATATTATGTTCGAGACATTTATCTTTGTTATTAAAATCTTTGTAACAGTTTTATAATGTAGATATTTTTATCTCATTTTTATACAGAAGTCATTTGACGTTCAGGAAGATTGAATACATGCTCAATGACACACTGTTAGTGAGAACTATCTGATGATCCCAGAACTCAAGTCTTTCCCAAACCGTTCCTGCCATGGGTTGCCATGGGCTGCACTGGGTGATGGTGGTGGAGTGTGTGAAGCTATGATGACGGGGAAACTTTTCACTTCTGACAGAATAAACCTCCTTTATACTCCCATCATTTGTGCTCTTTTTGTCCTAAGCCGCACACCCTCAGGAAGTAAATGTCCCATTTTTCTTAGAGGACCATTGTTCCCTTAAATGTTCTATAAAATTAGGTTAGACATCAGGCCCACAGAGACTGGTCTTTGTTTAATGTTTGATAATGCGTTTGTCTTAAGGTCAAATGAGATCATTACTAGAACTTTACTGGGACAAAAGGCAAATGGAAAAGTGACAGAGTGCAGGACTGGGTCAGAACTCCAAAAAAAAAAAAAAATGTAGAAAGGTTTTGATCTAGAAACAGCAAAACCCAATGACAAAAAAAAAGCAGTAATAGAAATTTATTTTACAAATGTCATAAAAATTTGTTTAAGAAAAGTCTTGTTTTTTTTGCTATAGAGAGAGAAAAACTAATAACATGACATTAAAAACATAGAGACTTTAAATAATTTTACTCCATATATTATATTGTTTATTGAAAGCATCACATAAACATAGGATAGTATATGCATTAGGCTACATATACATAAGTATACATCTCAGTGAATTTTCATAAAATGAACATACATAGGTAACTTCCCCAGTTCAAGTATATCTTTCTCAATAGTAAAATTTCTTATTTTTGTTGTCCACATCTCCAACAAAATTACATTTTAATTTGTGCCAGTTGGAGCTCTCATTAGGGGCCATAAAAAATTGTCTCTCCCTCCTCCCTCGAGAATATTATGCTTCTCTAACTAAAAATTTGAGGTAGATTATCTTCTCTCAAATATACGAGGAGGACAAATGAACAAAACTATGTGTTTTCGCAATTGGAATGAAAAGAAGTGATGTGCATCTCGTGACCTGTCAATCACGCATTCCATATCCTGAGGTGATTTGTCACACCTCTAATTAGCATGTACACCTGCAAAGTCTAGGACTCACAGGTATGTCTGTAAGTGAAAGGTCATATCCAGAGTTCCCACAGGTACAGCATCATTTGTTTCTGGTTGGATGTGCAATGCATCTCATATCTACAACCTATAAATTTGAGCAGAGTGTAGCACTGGGCTTGGAGGACGTGGTTTTATAGTTCCAGATGTTCTCTAATTTTTCTAATGTGTTTTATACTAAATGGTCCAATGAATACAGTACTATTAGAAAACTTTCCTTCAGTGCCAGTTGCATTCACTTTCTCTAAGGAAGAAGAGGCATCTTGACCCCCAAATAATAAATTCTGTGAGTTCCACAGGTCCTGTTCTATATCTTATGTCATCATATCACTTTCAACAACTTTAGAAGTCAAATATTTAAAGTTCCTCTCTCCCATATTGTTGGCTTCATTGGTCAAATTCTTATCATTCTAATGAGTTTAGAATCCAAATTTTAGTAGCAATATTCTGTAGACCAAGACTGGATTTTGCAGTCTGGATGCCTGGCTATGATTTTGGTTAAGCTACAGAGCCACGTAAAGCTCCATTTTTCTGCAGTATATGAAATGGACAATAATAAAACAGGAGCGCCTCCTTACCTAAGCAAGATTGATAGTGGAAGAAAAACTCACTTAAAATGAATGCATAAATTTTATAATGAACTGTGAGAAGTTTGCAAATTCACTTTTAAAAATTCAAGCCTAACTATATGAAAATGAATCCATTTTAATTCATAGTTAACATTGCAAAGATATGCTATTTCTTAGCATAAATAAAAGATGAATCAGGTATTAATTTTTGGCATACCTTTTTGCGATAAAACTACATGATAGCGTGATATGCAATCATCACTTCGGATTCGATTTTTAGAGCAGGGTCATAATCTTTTGATATTTAAATCCTTCTTTTTTTTAAGATCATAACCTTCAATGGTTTGCTGATCTTGTCTTTTTTAGTTAACTACTGTAAATTATTCTGGATTATCACTTGTTAATGCCTTTGCTTGTTGTGATCTGAACAGTGTTCTAACATATTTTTATCAACTTCATGAAATCTGCATCTTTTCCTAAATCTACAATTATGCTTTGTTGTTGGTTTTCACTGTGTTGCTGGATGTTTGACATAATTAACAGGAAACTGAAGGACAAAACCTTTGGCTCTTACTAGGGTGCTGGCATTTAAATGTAAGCAAGGTTGGTTTGAGTGGGGTTCGTCTGTAGGTGTCCAGTTTATTAGTGAATGGTTTGGGTTATTGTGACTTTTACTTTCCTCTTAACCACTAGGATTCAGTGAATGAATACAGATCTGAGGTCTCCTTAAGACACTTAGCACAATGCCTGGGATGTATTCATCAAACACACATATTAGTGATTGTTGCTATTATCATGTTATGCACTTCTCTAACAATGGCAGGGTGAAGTGACAGTGTTCTCACATGAGAATGTCCAGCTGTGTACTCACAGGAGAGGGAGAATATAATATCTAAGCTAGGATAGGTAAGTTTGTATAGAATGGGTGAATTAGTTTGTACACAGTTATATAAACATATGGTAGTTTGAAGGAAAGGCCAGGGAGGTCTTTGAGAAGATGATGTTTTAATAACAATAATAATAATGAAAATTACAGCCACACCACTGTGGATCCTGCTTGAATAATCTGAATGATTGAGGCATTTAGTCAATGACGAGGCTTAAAAGCCTCAAAAAAACAAAACAAAACCCGAGAAATGCTTAAAGTATATGAACACATGACCATTGGATGAATATTTACGTAAAAATGGAAAAAACAGAGCAACCACTCAACCCCCCCACCCCCACCCATAATATGTTTGTGCTGGAAGAGAGAAGGGAGGGAGAATGACTCATCTCTGCCTTAGGCAGGAAGAGCGGGGAGCTTTGGTTGTGTTGTTTCTAGCGAAATTGCGTTTAAATTGTAATGTTGAATTTGAAGTGTTTGTTCTAGGTATAGAAATCTAGTTGGTAGAATTTTGAGTTTGCAGCTTGGGAGAGAAAGTCTGAGCTAGAGATATATATATTTGAAGGGTCATTAGAATCTGCAGGAAGTAATGGGAATAAATCCGACTGAACAAGAAGAACCATCAGGAAAAAGAAAAGAGGGCAAAGACCAGAAACCATTAAAAACCTAGGTTATGGATGAGAGAACACAGAGCCTGGCACATGTCATTCAGTAAGTATTTGTCCAGTGAGTGGACAAGTGAACCTGATGTTTGGTACCAAGGGTAGAAGGTGGGAAGAGAGGATGGATATGGAATCGGATATTTTTCCTAGTTGTCTGTTTATCATAATGAGAAATAAAAGTGAGTTTTGTTCTACATTGGTTGGGCATATAATTTTGGAAGTTGTCTGCTCAGAAATGAGATTGCTGAGGAAATGAGTATCAATAAAAAAGGGGGCTGAAGACTGAGGCCTCCTCAGGAAGAGGAGGCGGATCCAGCAACTAAGATAGACAAGCAGCCATGAGATGGGGGGGAAAGGAGGTGAGAGTGTCGTCTTGGGAACCAAGTGAAGAAAGTAGAGAAGAGGGCAGTCACCTGCAACAGATGCTGCTGAGAAGTCATTAGATGACTGAGAATCTTATGCTGCAAATGGCCGTAGAGATCTGCTGTGACCTCAGCAAGCGCTCTCACGTGGAGTGGACGTGGGAGAAAGCCTCGCAGCAGTGGGTGCAAGAGAGAGAGAGTGCCGTGGAAGAGCAAAAGAAGCAGATTCAAGTGAAAGATCCAGACAGAGAATGAAAAGAACAGCAGCACATACGGGGGTCTACCCTCAAAGGGAGCAGAGAAGTGGGCGAGTAGAGTGGGTCTGAAGGCACGACAGGGCCTCTTCTTCATAGGATAGGAGATACTCAGTATGCTTTTGTGCTGATGGGAATGATTTAGTTCAGAAAGAAAGAACAACGTGGAAGAGAAGAGAGCAGCAGACTCATAGACGTTGAAGGGCAGCACAGCCTGGTACCCAGTAGAGGGGCGGGAGCCGTGCTCTTGCAGGAGGAGCATAGGCTCTGAGTCCAGGTGAAGGCACGGCGATAGATTTGGTGGAATTTAAGTTTGCAGATAAGAAAAGAAAAAGAGTAATAACTTCCCAAGAACCAGGAAGCCAGGATAATTAATTTAATTTGTCTAAAAATTAATGGGACATATGCTAAATGTTGGCCTAATTGGGACATAGTATCATTACTTAAAAATAATACTATTATTTTTGTAAAGTAATTTGTCTCTTAGTAAGTGTAAGAATAAAATGCTATAAAAGTTTAAATGTAGGAGGTAGTTGGTTTTTACATATCAAATAACTTAAAAGTGATTACATTGGAATCCATGTAAAGCAACATTTAACACAACTGAAAGATGTCTAGGGTTGCTTGACTAGCCTGACATTAAACAGGAAGCCATCAATAGCAATATTTACTTTAGGAAAACATATCCAAGTCAAACAGGCTCAGAGGGGTACATTTCCTTGAAAAACAAACAGAAAATAAATGGCCTAATAGCTGTCTTTACAGTAATAGTGTATTTTCATAAAACACTTTTAAATGACTACAATTCATTTTACAGAGGAGGCATTCAAAAATCCTTTGTCAATGAGTACATGAACGGATGAATAAACCATGATGAAAAATCAAGGAGCTTTGTGAATCCCACGAATAGTTATATTTCTTTGATACATGAGTTATCTCTCCTTCTAGAACATTGCCTGTTTGGGTCCAAAAGCAAAAGAAAAAGTTTTATAAACTCTAAATTAATTAACTTTTGCAGAAAAATAGTATAAGGGATAAATTTATCTGAATAGAGTCATATTTTTATTAGATGCTGAAAAAAGGTTTGAGCAGGCAAGATGACAGATTTCAAAAGTCACTCAGTGAATGTTGGATATGATTATTGTTTGCACTATTCATGTTTTCACTAACTTGTTTACAACTAGAGTTTCTTTTCAGTTAGTGATTAGGTTTTTTTTTCCTGTAAATAAGGCAGTTTAGATACTGTCTCCATCTTATGAGGTAACGATGGACTTAAACAACCTGGATTTTTACATCCAACAGAGAAGATAATACTTAAATATAGCACTTTGCGAATGCTGATATTCAATAAGTATTTATTAATTTGGCTTAAAGACTGTAGCTATTTCACATGAAGTAATCAATGTTTAACATAATACACTATTGGTCTAAGAATGAGTTGGAAATGTTAGTATAGGATCAGTTGGGACAATATTGTGATAATATATGAACAGAGTGTGACCAACAGAGCAGAAGTCCTGCTACACATTCAGTTTTTAAAAAACAACAGAATTATTCTTTTTTTTTTTTTTTTTTTTTTTTTGCAAAATACGAAGAAGAAAAATCTCTTTGGGACTCCCAGAGTGAGTCCTCTAGTTTACATAAGAGCAGATTGATTTACACTCCTTCACTCCAGATAAATGTGCCATAAATGCTATTCAGGAAGGAAAAGAAGCAAATTTAAGAAATCATATTTCTTTATATAAAAAATAAATGCTTTTTTATCAGTTAATAATGTGATTATAGACCATAAATATTCACTTAACAAATAAAACCATTTAACCTTTTAAGGTAAATTTGAGTCCTGTTTTATACTCGAGAGCATATTTATTGAAGTCCTAACATACATTTGGAATTTCAGTGTAAGTAATATGGTAATTCCTAAGTTGCTAATTATTCTTCCCTGCTAAGTCTTTAAACAAAATGAGCACATTATTTTATATTAGTGGCCTGAGATGGTCTCACTTTGAAGCCCCATACTGATAGTTTTGTATCATTTAAATTCAGAATGCTTTCCAGAAAGTAGATATATTGCTATCTTCTACTCAATGGTAAAATGTTCTTTTTAAGCTAAAAAGTACCATTATAATTTGAAACAAATTTTAATGGCTCTGATTCTAGTGATTTTCTTTAAATGTGCCTTAAAAAGTAATTCATGGCCTTTGTCTTAATGTGTTGGATTTTTAAAATCTGTTATTTTATATTCTGATCATTCCATAGGGTGTTAAAAATATGCAAAGGTTCTATAGCAATTCATACACAAATTACACACTCAGTTTCCCTCTTCACTTTCCTTTGCCAGGTAAATTATTACTTGGCCTTCTTGCTATCACAGGAAACATGCAGTTTCACAAAATATACAATGTACAATGTTAGGGAATTAAAACGTTGACTTCAGATAAATGGGAATATTTGAACTGGCAAGTTTTTTAACTAACGTAGCCTTCAGCAGGTGTTTATTTGGCTTGGCAGGCCCCTAAGTATAAACTTCTGGGTGTGCATGAGTCTTACCATTTTTGATACCATGAGCAAAGACTGTCTTTTTTATTTGTTTTATTGACTCAACAGCAGAATTGTACTTACAGAATAAAATGGTGGTGGTGTATAAGTTAGAATACTTTCAGCTGCAAATGACAGAAAACCCAAAACAGACTAGCTTAACAATCAATTATTCATTGGTTCAGCTAACCAAAGGAAGAGAGAGAGGAGAGGTCTTAGAGGTGACAATCCTGTTACCTGCTTGAAGGAGAGGTCTTGGAGGTGACAATCCTGTTACCTGCTTGAGTTCTTTTTCCTACTCTAAAAAGAAGCTTCATCTTCTAGCAAAATAGTTGCAGAAAAATCGTGACAACATCTAGAAAGAGGATAACTCCAAGAATCTTTGTGATGATAAGTCTTTCTCAGATGCCCCTTGAAAACCTCTCTTCACATCAGTTGGGCCACATGTTGTCCCCTGCACCTACCACTTGTTCTAGGGATAGGGTTAGCCTTAGATGCACCAGAACCATCCCTGGGGTGATTAGTGCAATCAGGTTCTCCCGAAAAAGCGGGAAGATACTTGAGTAAGGTGCGGGGATTGTTGGAATGAAGGAAGGGAAGGGAAGGGAAAAGAGGGGAGGGGAGGGAAGGGAGAAGTGCTTGTAGGCCACAGAAATGTCTATGTCAGATGGTGATTGGTGATCAGATATAAAATACGGCCCTCCAAAAATCAAAAGCAAATAAAATTGAGAGAACAGTACTCTTCCATATAAAAATGTTTTTCATTTTGTAGCTTTAAAATTATTCAGAGTCAAGAGACTTTTTGTACTCCTGTCTTTCAAATTCATTGTGTGTTTTCAATCTTTTTGCAAAAAGATTTATATACTAGGTTGGTTATTCTGTAGCTGCTATTTTTAAATCAGGTTGTAACTTTGGAATGGTATCAAACATTGTTTTTGCCTCCTCTGTTATTGTGCATTTCAGGTTATGTTTTTCTAACTTTTTATTCAACCAAACTTTAAGAAACACTTCCCATAGCGAAGGGATGGTGCTAGGTGCTTTTATCCATCTGTGATACATCACTGGCAGCTGTACCATTCAGGTGTTGGTAGAGGACATTGAGTTTAAGATGGATATGCTGGGATATTTGATGGCAGGATTTGATTGGAGTGACTGATTAACTAAAACAGAATAAGAGATATGCAGACTGTTGTTTTATTACATCTTATATTTATGTTAAATCTTGAATTTGTTGCTAGACTAGCTGTATTCAAGCATCCTAAATCCATGCTTGACTTGCCACATGATTTAAGTATGATCTTAATTGATGCTTATGAAACCAATTATGTAGTTAGAGATCCATCTCTTATAACCACCTAGAAGAAATTCCTGAGCTCTCTGAATCTATTTCCTGATTTATAAAATAGAAGGAAAACTTGCCTCACCAAATTGTGAGATGAGCTGTGTAAAATCATAGCTCAATGTCTGACATAAAGTAGGCCCTCAGTAAAGGCCAGGCAACTTCTGGAAAGTGTCTGTTGAGTCTCCCGATTACAGAAGCTACCACTCACAGGAGGCATGTGAGTGCAAACCCTTTAACTGCATAGTATCACAAGATTGGTTTTTCTTTAATGAACAGCAAAAATAAAGAATATAGAAAATGGCAAGAACAAGGACATGTAAAGAGGAAGCCAGAAATCTTTTAGAAAATTTTCTAACACAGCATAAACGTGTATCTAGTATGACCTGCTCCACAAATGCAGAGGAAGAAAACAGTTACGCATATCTCTTATTTCAGTCTAGCTAATCCAGTGGGTCAAAACAAAACCTATTAGCAGGTAGCCCAGGAACCTTTATACTCCATGCCACCCTCTACCTGCCCTCAGCTCTACAGGGGTCGTGTAACTGGCATCCCAGTTCTGCTGTTAGTCGGTTTCTTCACTTCTCCACAAAATATCTGCTTTTAAAAGATGGAAATTATCTCTGATCATGTGGTTCTTTCTTTTTGTCTGGGATGATAATGAAATTATACTTTTCTTTACCATATTTGAAAGGAGGCAGACTTCACAAAAGTGTCTGTGAGGACTTCTGAGATTTTTAAAATAAGACTGTAGAATCAACTAAAATAAAGGAAAGACAATTGATTCTCTAGACTAGAAATCAAGATCAATAAGCCTGTTTCTCTAGATTTTCTTTTTAAAATATACATTTTTGTTCCTTCGATCTTTAGAGTCTATTTTAAATGACCTACTTTAAAACTGGTTTTTAGTTAAGTGTGTCACACCCGGATGCAGTTGACTTAAAAGTGCGTCACTTCTTGTATTTCTTTCTAAACTTTTTATTTTTGTCATTCTGACTAGTGCAGGCTCTTTTCTCTAGATAATGGAATCTTTCCTTTAATAGAAAAGTGGATGAGTGTTTTATGTTGTCTTATGTGTCTGTGAGTGGTTAATATTATTTATCAATGAAAGCAACATAATCCCACTGTTTAATGTGCTCCCCACATGCAGGCGAAAGGGCAGTGAGGGGTCTCAGGCTCCGGAGGCCGACCTGCTCCTGAGACAGGACTTCAAAGCACTATCAGCGGACAGTCATCCACCCCATTCGTAAGTCTCTAGGGAAAAATGCCACTGTTGTTTGTCATTGTGGATCCTGCCCTGCACCCCTGTCATGAAAGTATGTCCAGTATCTGCCCCGAGTCCCTCCTGCTGTCATGTGAGTCCATCTCCTTGGCGTGTGGTCTCGGTTGGTACGAAGGACAGCTGCTCACCATCCTCTGTGGAATGTCTTTTCATGTGGCCCAGCCTTTGTTTACTGGACTGAACTCTTGGGTAGAAACCCCTGTGTTTGACTTTGGGAGTAGGGGGGAGGAAAGGGCTGTGTCATTGCACTATAATATTTCATTATGCATATGTTAGCTCTGACTTTGAAATTGAGAATTATGATCTAATTTAAATTCACCGAGTTAAAATATTGGGCTGATCCCTACTGTGCAACAGCTTGAAACACTTACTCCAACACTGCCCTCAGAAAACTGCTTCACACAAGCCTAGTGCTGCCGAGAGTCAGAGGTGTTCTTGTTAAGGGTGACAGGACTTCCAAAAGACTACTGAAAGCAATAACTCTTCCTCAGAGATCAGCTGCTGACGCGGTCATGTACAGTACACAACAGCACTGCCGCAGTGCTCTAGGAAGATGCCACATTTGTTCTACCGTTGACCCAGCAACGAGCTACTGAACACATGCCACGTATCTCAGTCACTACGCCTTATCACACAGCGTTGTCCTGAGGGGCCTCCACGGTCCCCACCTCCTGGTATCATCCCTTCCCCTGTGCGAAGACAGGACCTTGACTTGCTTCCCACGAACAGAATGCTGCAAAGGTGATGGATGGATGCGATTCTGTGCACATAACTGGGCTTATGTTGTGTAAAACCAGAGTACGCATCTCGCTGGGGTCTCTCTTCATTGCTGGCTGTGAGAAATCAGGTGGCCATGCTGGGAAATTCTGTGTGACAAGGGACTGAATGAAGGTGGTTCTAGAAGCAGAGAGCAGCTTCCAGCCAATGGCCTGTAAGAAAAAGAATTTGTCTCCAGCCAGCACCCAGTAAGTAAAAGAATTCCATGGTTCTGCAGTCATAAGGAACTGAATTCTGCCGACAGCCTGAGCGTGGCAGGGGACCCTCTCCAGTGCAACCTTAGGTGAGACTGCAGCTCTGGCCAGTGCTCTGAGTGCCTTGTGAGATGCCTCTTAGCAGAGGAGCCAGCTCAGCCAAGCCTGGACCCTGGTTTGCAGGAACTGGGGGTGGTGAATGTATGTGGCTTTAAGCCACTAAAATTGGAGTAATGTTGCATAGCAACAAATAATTAATACACAGCTCCTCAGTCTCTTTCTTAACCTTGAAATATTTGTAGACAGTTGCTCAATATGGGCATTTGTGTGAAAATCCCGCAGTCTAATCACCATGATTAGATTCAGATTTTTGGCAGGAATAACACAGAAGTCATGTTGTGTCCTTCTCAGTATATCCTATTAAATGTTGTATATTGTTAGTTTGTCCCAATATTAGTGATTTTAGATTGATCATTTGGTTAGAGAGGTATCCACAGGTCTTAGCAAAGATACTATTCTACCATAGTAATTAATTAGCAACTTGTGAGAAGATGCTTTATATAAATGTCCCACTCATCATCAAGCACTCACTCAGTTTTAGCATCCATTTATGATTTTCTAACTACATGATTCCTTTTACATTTATTAGCTGGCGTTCCACTGTAAGGGACATTCCTTTCTCTTCTATTTCTTTGCTTATCTAGTTATTTATTCGTATTAGTATGGAATCACAGTTTCTTATTTAGTCAATGGTAACAATAATTTGTTACTATCATTACATATTTTGATATTCAGATTGCTCCAGATTTGTCCTTTGGAAGCCCCTTCAGATACATCTTCTGCCCTTCCGGCATGCTGGCATCATTTTTAAGCCTTTCTTATTTACTGGCAAAACAAGATTTTACACTGAAATATTGCTTCTAGTATCTCAGTGACTGAGCTGTGTGTGTGTGTGTGTGTGTGTGTGTGTGTGTGTGTGTGTGTGTGTGTTGAAATATATGTAAGACAAGTACACTAGAAACTACAAGACATTGCTGGAAGAAATTTTTAAAAGACCAGAATAGATAGATAAAATGCACTATGTTCATTGATTGTAGGACCCAATATTATTAAGATGTCATCTATGAAAATGTCTTCTGTTTAGCATCTCACAAAGCTTCATTCGACTTATTGGCTGGGATTGTGGTCTTATCTGAGGCTTGCCTGGAGAAACACCTACTTCTGAGTTCACTTAGATTGTCCCTGTTCTGTTCCTTGCAGTTGTAAGACTGCGGAATTCATTTTCTTACTGGCTCATGCTCCTTGTAGGTTGTCAGCTGGAGGCTGTCCACAGCTCTTAGAAACTGCCTGCATTTCCTTGTCATGTGGAATTTCCCCACATGACATGTGCATGCACGTGTGCACACACACGTGCACACACATTTTAATTTTTAATCCCCAGTTCCATTTCAATATCGCAATGTACCTTCTAGTCTTTCCCCTTCAACAGTGAGAAACATGGATCTCATTTTATGTGCAAATATATTTACTCAATTTTCTCAAGCCTAGAATATATAGGATTGCTACAAGAAATCAGACAATACTATTTGGAAAAAAAAAAGATAAGCCAGGAACTATGTCATGATGCTTACAGTTTGTGTTATCCTTTTTTAGCAAAGAATTTGATCATCCATGGTTTTATTTATTTGTTTGATTGTTTATTTATTTATTTATTTTCTAGGTATGTGACCAACTTTTAACAGTAGAGACAGATAAAAGCCAAATCATGCAGAACCTTGTGAGCCATGTTTAGAGCATTTGGGTTTTATTCTCGTACAACGGGAATGCATTGGACGGGTTTCTGTTAGGTCGTTGCACATTTGTTTGTTATAAATGGCTTTAATGGCATTTTTTATGTTATTTCCTGGCAGTATGTATTATTTACTCATCCTTCAACTCATTCTAAAACAAGATTTGAGAGCAGTCTATACCAATAAGTTAAAATAATCAAGAATTTCAGGATAAAGAATAAAATGGAGCCTGGAAACAGGAAGCCAGCTCAAAATATGCTTACCTTTCAGTACTTGAAAGTTACAAGAAGTACTATTACAAATGTTATGTGAGTTTCCTAGAGACTGGGACAGTTTGAAACACCTCATCCCGCAGTCCTTTGTGCTATGCTCACCTCAGATAACAAGCCTTCCCACTCACCCCCAAACCAATGTCTACACCATACAGAATTGAGAGTCCCTTGTAGGAGAATCTATGACCTGTTTTCTTGCAGTAATTTTTCAGAAGACTTCCTGTTTTCTGATCAGTTAAATTCTGATACAGTTTGTTATATACATTACTTCACAGCCTTTGTTTGAGTGGTTGTGGTTAGTTGCATACAACAGGGAAGTTTAAGAGAAACTTAAGTGCAAAAGGACCGTTATTTAATGAGGGAAAGACAAGCCATTGCATTGGGGGATTGGAAGACATTTTAAAGGTTCTCTCGTTATCAATTATGTTTCTATATAGTAGTGAGTAATGCGTTGCATTGTTGCCAAGAATATTTTGAAAGGAGTTCGTTAAAAGTAGCAAACTCACTTTTGGTCTATCGCTGTGAATAGTGGTGGCGTTCGCACGTTGTGAAACATACAAAGCCAGATTTAATTTTGCGGAAAAAATCAGTTTATTGCAAAATATCAGATTAAAACTGCAGGTACAGGACAGAGATATGGGGACGAGGCCCCAGCAAAGACACGGATTCGTTTTTGTAAAGTGCCATAGGGATAGGACAAAACAGGGTAGGAAGGCTGAGCCCTTTTGAAGGGATACTGTGTGTGTGAATTCCAGTTAGATATTAATGACGAGTTAATGTATTTGGGGCTAAGTGCTGCTCTGTACTGTACCGGTAGCAACCGTGGTCTCTAGCTGATTGTATGGTGTTTTCTGACTTCATACACAAACCGTCATCCCTGATTATTCTTGTGTACCCTTTCTTTTTACATAAAAGCTCTTTCCAACTCATGAAAAGGGAATGTTTGATGCAAAGGCACTGAATTTATCATTATTATTGTTGTTACTGTTAAGATTAAGCACGGGAAAGACGGTTGGAAGTCACCTGCAAACCTGCCCTGGTGGCCCACGCCCTCACTCTGCTTCCCCAGGTGGGTTCTGTGTCTGAGGCGCTGTGAACCACTGTGCGGGCTCGGCCCAGGGGGAGGTGACCCCGCCGCTCCCAGACCCCTGCGAGCGCTGGGCTGGAGCGAAGCGAGGCGGACGGTCATGGTTCTCCTGGCCCGAGGAAGCGCTCCTGGGGTAGCAGCCCCTGTCACTGCAGGGGGAAGCTGCCCGAGCTACCGCTCTCTGGGCTGGGGCTGGGTCTCCACGCCGCGGCCTTCCCTTTCCTAGAATGGGACACTCCGCGAACACAGCCATCACCGCCGCGCGCCCCCAGAGCTCGCTCGGCGCGCAGCGCACCCCAGTGGCCGCGTGGCCGCCTTCAGACCCGGGCCACCGGGCTTCCGGAGAGCTCGCCTGTCGCCGCCGCGACCGCCTCGGAATCAGAGACTCGAGAGGCTGCAGGAGCGGGTCTGGGCCGGACCCCAGCGAGGCGTGGGCTGCGACACCAGCCCCGCCCGCCGCACCTGGAGCGGACCGGAGAGGCCGGGCGGGGCTGCAGGCTGGGCCGGCGCCGGGCAGCCCGAAGCCCGCCTGACCACAGCGAGGCAGGGGGAGGGTCTCCAGGCTGAGCTCGCTGCTGGAGGGAGGGACCCCAGCAGGGGTGGAACCGGCACCCCGAGGCGAAGAGGCGCGCGGCGCGGTCATGGAGCGGGCGGGCCCCGGCTCCGCGCGGCCGCGGGAGCAGGACTCGGTGGAAGCGTGGCTGGACGATCACTGGGACTTTACCTTCTCTTACTTTGTTAGGAAAGCCACCAGGTAAGAGGAGGGCCCGCGGCAGACGCGGCCGGGGCGCGGAGCGTGACCTGGGGCTGATCTCTGTCTCCTGTGGCATTGTCCCCTTCCTTCACCATTAAGCAGCCTCAGCTCACGGGCCTTGGCTTTTGAAGTAGGTCTGTGGTCCTTTTACGGTGCAGAGACCTCGACTTTGAGGCGAGCACAGTCTAAAAACCCAGCGTGGGCTTCGATCCAACTTGCTCTCAAAGTTCAAATACAGAAGCGTCCGTGCCGCCCCGGCCCCCTGCCGCCCTGGCATTCCCGGGGAGCTTGTTCCCATGCGCCCGCGCTCACGGGCCTCTCCAGCCCTCTCCACCTCCCGCTGCCCCTGAACGTCCCCGGCGAAACCAAAACAGCTTCGCGCCCCTTCGCCGCAGCTCCGGAAGCTCCGCTCCCAGCTCGGTCCCGGCGGCAGCGCTCTTCCCCCGACGCCCTCGCCCGGGCCTGCCTGCGGGGACGAGGAGCCGGGGAGGGGGCGAGACCTCGGGGCAGCAACGTGCGGAGCCTCCCCCCAGTGAGTGCTGGCGCCTTGTGCCCCCTTGACTGTCCCGCGCGTCGCCCTTCGCTTGCTCTTGCTCCCCAGGCGGCGCCGCGGAGCGGGCTCCAGGAGGGGTCGCGGGGCGGCGGGGCGCGGACCCCGGGGGGCGGGAGGGTCCTGCGCGGCTGGAGCGTCCCCAGGGCCAGCGCTGCCTGGTCGAGAGCCAAGGCCCGCTGAGGGCGGGGACGGAGACTGTCCTCGGGGAGGCGGCCGCGCCGCAGGCAGTGGGGCGCGCGTGGGAACCGCTCGCGGAGTTGGGAGGACCCGAGGCTGAAGCTGAGGGGCGGGGAGGGGCGAGCGGAGAGAGCGTGGCAGCCGATTCCCGAAGCCCGCGGAGCCGGGACGCGCTCGGGCCGAGTCCAGGACGACCCCTTGGGGACGGGCCCCTGTCCCGCTGCCGCGCGCTGGGGGAGCCGCCTTCGGGAGCGGGCGCTGGCCGCGGGGCAGAGGGAGACGCGCGCGGCGGTGATGGTGGATGAGCCGGCCGGGCCTCGGCGCCGGGCAGGGCGCGGGGCAGGGCGCGGGCTCCTACCCGCAGGCGCGCGGCCGCCGCTGTGCCAGGCGCTCCCCGCCAGGGGGCGGCGCGGGGCGAGCGGGCGACGGGGGCGCTAGGGCCGCGGGCTGGAGTCACCGCCTCACCTGGGCCCGGCGTCGCCCCCCGCGCCTGCTGCAGTCCGGGGTCAGCCGGGGCCTCACCGTCTGCACCTCCAGCTTCCCACGTCTGCTATGTTGCCCTTTGGAGACAGAACAAGGTACTTCCCAGCACCCCCTTCCCACGTCCCCGGGGCGCCGTGGGGCCGGGGCTGGGTGGCGGCGCCAGTCGCCCGGCGGGGGGATGCTTCATTGAAATGAACCGTGTGATATTTCGGTCTTCCTTGCCTCTCTGCGGGTGTGTTATTTTGTAGTTTTAGAGGGGGCCCTTTTTAACCTCGTTTCTCCTAACGAACGTCCAGAGTTGGGGTGGACTTGACCACTTTCGAGAGTTCTGACAGGCTATGGCTTCGGACACATCCTGTCTCCCCAGTTTAATCCCTCCGTCCTCCTCTGAAAGTCCTCTTCCGCGCGTCCGCCTTTGCCCTTCAGAACCCCACTTCTAGAGCAACCCGAGGGGAAACCGTGAGCGGAAAGGGTTTCTTTTCGAAGGGCGCTCTCCGCGAATTTGGGGTGAGGAACGAAGGCCAGCAAGGTCTGGAAGTGTCGATTGCCATGGACGGCCGTTTTCAGAGGTCTTCTGCCACTCTGAGGCCATCTGCCCTGTTTCCTGTCACCCTCGCACACCACCCTTCTGCCCTCTCTGAATTGTGGCGCATAGGGTGGGGAGTGGGCAGAACTGGGCTGACATTTTTAAGCGTGTATATTGGGGTGGGGGAGGTGGTTCTTTAGGCAGATTATTAGCGATTGAAAAAAAAGTTATTTGTCGTACAAATCAGCATAAATACCCTTTTCTTCCCCCACCACCCCCCCCTTTAAAGGCATAACCTCGAGATTGTTTGGTGGTGGTTTTTAGCCACACGTAAGAACCCTTAACTTTCAGAGCCTGCCAGAACTTTGAAAGTAGTATTTTATTGGACAATAAATTGAAAGAGTTATTACATTTCTTTTCACGTTATGTTTTTTTCCCGAGTAGCATAATTCTCAAAATTACTCTCCTCAGTGTAAAATTTAGACCATCTGAGACTCTATATAGTTTTGTTTTGTTTTTTGGGGGGTTAGGGTTTTTATATTACAGTTGATATTGATAGTTGGCTGAACGCTTTTCTGTGGGTTGTGTATACATATATATATATATGTATACTCTTAAGAGAAGAGTTTATGTTGAGTCCAAGTTGGAAAACGAAAGTGTAAAACATTTCACAGTAGTCCAGGCCCTCAGTTTTTGGAGTTACAAAGTTCTGAAAGTCGTCAGTTTAAAGAATATGATCTAAGAGCTTGTGTGTAGCCAGAGGTTCTTGACAAAACAATATTCCAGTTTGGGTTTATATTTGGTGGCATTAACTAAAGAGATTTAAAATAAGTATGAGAAGTTGGGCATTAGTTGCTTATATAATTACCAATCTGCTAAACCAAGTGTGATTCATTTGGTTGTGACAAAAACTTACTGCAGACATTTTCACTTTACAGCTAAGAATTTTTTAACTAGAAGCTCACATTACTTTGCTTTTTTTCCTTTTGTTACACTTTGTAAATGTAAAATGAACACTGTAGGTGACTCAGGAAACCCATGACAGCAGTTCTGTAGAGGCATTTGGTATGTTTTAAGACTTAAAGTAAATTTTAATTCCCTTAAATTGGCCATCTGTGCCCGTCAACAGGCATAATGATGGAACTCCTTCTACATTATTTGATTTAGATTTTGTCTTTTGACATTTGTGCAAACTTCTCTGTCCTTTCCCCAGACTGATTTACACACAGTAGTAGGCACTGAACAGAATGAAAGTTCTGGCCTTCCTGAATTCGCCTTTAAACACCTGTGAATTTGTGTTGACCTTGAAAGCAGTTATGCCACTATAGGACAGTTTCTCGTAACTGTCTTCAAATACGGAGCTAAGCACCTCATTGCAAGCCATAGCTTAGAGCACAGAAATAGATGCTATTTAGTAATTACGACTTCTGCGTGTGAATTTGAGTGTCAGCTGAACAATTCAGCTATTTATTGCCATAAAATTTAGAGACTTGTTACCACAACATGTGGAAAGCTCTCTCCCTCACCGCTGGAGCCAAGTTCACCGTCCTGCAGGCCCGAGACTGTGCTGATCAAGGACCCTAAACGCTCCTGTGTTCTAAATGATGTGTTCCCAGTACTAATGCCACGGTCACAGCTGCTGTGATTCTTGCCGGTGTGTTAGACTGTTACCTTTCATCAGCAACTAATCAGCTCTGTGATTGCGGGTGATGTTTTAGGTGGGTTAGTATTGTAGGGGTAGCGTGATTGACTTTTTATTGCTTTGTTTTGTACGGGGCAAAAGCTTGAGAATATTTGGCATATACCGGGGATATTAAGTGAGGACAAGTTTTATGACCACTTGGATCAAAGTCCAGAAACAGAAGTTTTACACTCCCATGGAGTTTTCTGTGATAGACTTTCTATGGCACTGCAAAGCTGGGCTGAACTGTTGACAATCTACATCCTGTGTTAGGATTCTGTCTTTTTTTTTTCCTTTTTCCCCTTCTTTTCTCTCGCCCTCTTTTCTTTCTTTCTTTTATAAATTTTTTTCTTACCTCTTAAAGCTGTGTTTTTATTTGCAAGATATTTATATTAAAACAGATGATAGACAGAAAATCAATATTGCTCTCCACTCTTTAAAATTGCTGTTTTTGTAATTATATAGGAATATAAACTTCACAGTTTTCAGACGCATGATTTGATAAGCATATTTGTTAAGTAGTCACTAGTGTTGAAGATAATAAAATACTGGCCATTGACTCTGACTTTGGTATCGTTTACAATATTTTTATGATGGTAATTCTGGTGCAGTAATTGCTTTTTTTGCTTGTATTGTTTGTAACCAGGGTGCATACAGCCAGCTCTACGCTGCCTTGTGCTGCCATAAGAGTACTCATGTGGAGTGAATGCTTTCCTTCTGGAAGAGTCTCTGGGAGACCCTGAAATGACATTTCTCATTGTTCTTCTATCTTGAGGTTTCAAGTTCAGATTCATTTAGATCCTAAAATTATGACAGAGTGAATGCAGTGACAGTTACTCATACATAGATATCTCCAAATATATTTTCTCATCATAACACAAACTTAAATATGCTTGTAGTACAATTCAGTAGCTTTTTTTTTTTCCAGTTTGTGATCTGAAGATCTATAGAAATCGTAAATATTTTCACAAGATCATATCTCCAGCACCTCAGTTTTTAGCGTTTTGATTATGTTGTGTAACAATTAAAAAAAAAAAATTCCAACTAAATGGATGATTTGACTCTAGTCCCTGATGTCATTCGAGTTGTGTAGGTAAAACCTATAACTTCACTCTTACCCGATGACAGAATATCTTACCCCGATGCTCCCCTTCCTCTAGATTTGAAGACACTAACTTAGAACTTTGGTTGGAGTTGCCAGTGTGTTTTAATAATACTTGGGAAAGATCGCTTTCGTAATTGACAAGGTTGAACAGAACCGCTTGGTATTGATTAGTTTACCCCTCAAAGCGTTTTCAACCCAAAATTTATAAGACCCATAACTGTTGTGTCAAGTTAGATTTGTTCTTTGTTCTCAGAGATGATTGTAGGATAAAACCTCTTCCTAGGATAAAAGACTTCAGTAAGGAGTGTGGGACAATTAAATAAGTCACTGAGTTGATTGATAGTGGAGGGTTGAAAATGACTAATTTCTGAATTTAGGATGCAGATTAGGCACTGACTTTGCAGGACTTCCTATGAAATTAGTTTAGCTGGACAGATGTAGACTCATTTGACCAGTGTTACAGCTGATTGATGTGGCCTTGGAAATATCTGTTATAGTATCAAGTTCTCAGCAGAAAATGCCTGTGAGCTGCAAACCTAGGAATAAAAATTGAAGAAAGTCTTTCCACATGAGTCATTCATTTGATATTTAGCTCTGCAATCTTATTAACTCACTTGATGTAAGTGCTTTTTTCATTTTCTCTAAATGCAGGAATTTTTACTTATTTCCAAACAAATGTTTAAAGAAAGTAAAGCAAACAGTGTTAAGTTTGTGAGAATCATTTTGATAAATACTCTAAAAAACCTTTAAAGGTATTTATTTCTCTGATTTTCAGTTTGTAGTGAACAAATTTTTTAGTCTTATGTGCCATTGTCGGCCTCTGTATTCTTTGAGACTTTCCCCTTGAATCTGAATTGTAAAGTAAGATTAGCTTTTTGCACATCATTTTTTTCCAAATAATTGTATTATACCTGAACTTGGGAGAGCAAAAAGCCCCATTTGATATCTTATCCTTAATGATCATTATTAAAAAAAAAAAAGAGAGTCATCATTTCTATTCTTTGATGCTGAGGTTATAAGAAAATACCCTGATCATTTGAGCTGATGGAATAACTGAAACACACACACACACACAGGATCATCGTCTAGTGGAGGTAGAGGAATCATGTGATCCAGTGTTTCTCAGACTTAAGTAATGTGCCCCTGTTAAAGAAAGACATTATCATTGGTCTCCAGTATATTAGTTAGAAGGCTTTTGGTCACAAGTGACAGAAACCAAACTTGAAGTCCAACAGAACTGACTCCCACAATTGAGGTGCTGGGGTTTGGTTTGGCTCTGAATTCAGCTGATCAAATAATCTCGTCAAGAGCTGTTTCTCTGTGTATCTATTTAATCCCTCTGCCTTTCCTGCAGTTTATTTGTCCATCCATCTATCCCTCCATCTTTGGGCCTAGGCTATGTTGGCTTTATTCCTCTGTATGCTTTCTTCATGTGCTGGAAAAGTTGCTTCTTGGCAAGTTTATGTGGATCTTAAACTTCTGATGTCAGAGAAGTACCTTCTTATCCATATTAGTCCTCTCAAAATTACTCTGGCCTTGCATGTGTCACATGCCTACTCTGAACCCATCGTGTGTCCAGAAGAATAGGGTTGTCTGACTGCTTTGCTGAGGCAGGTAATCCGTAGTGTGATATGTCCTTGGGGATAGGGGAATTCCCAAAAGGAAGTAATGTGGGCACACCCAGAAGTTCTAGACATCTGCCATACCTAGTATTAGCTTCCTTTTATGTTATCGTTATTCGAACATGGAATTCTTAAGAGTAGGTATAATTGAATCATAGTTACAGCATGTATGCAACTGTAATATCAAAATAAATGTGTAAGTTAATTATGAATAAAATGAAAAAACTGCAGCCAGATGCAAACTGACAGCATCCATTAAATCACCCTGCAGAGTGACACGGCCCGGTGGAGGAGCTGGTGGTCCGCCTGCCTCTGCTGCAGTCGCTCTGTCATGGTTCACTGCCCTGACTGGGTCTCTCTTTAAACTCTCATGAGACTTTTATTCCTGTAGCACAGCATGCCAGCTTTGGGGTTTTACTTGGGTTAAAAGCATATTTGCATATTGCATCTACCACTTTTATGTTCTCTTTACCCCAGAACCATTGGGTTGTGGCATGATTATAACAAGAATGGAAATCTAAGCATTAAAATTGCAGGACAGTACTTGGTTACAAGGTGGTCATCCCAGTAATGTCGTGTACTTCTTCTGCCTGCTTTCAGTTTCAATTGTCACCATTGTGAAGGCACAAAAGTAAAATATTTTCATGGAAAAGGTATATATCTTCATAACATACTCGATTTTGGCTCTCAAGGCTTATACTTTAGCCTGAGAATGGTCGCATCCAGTCTCTCCCGAATCAAAGCTGCAAAGCAAGTCAGTTGACATATTTACAGCACAGATTTCAGTGATTATGTTTCCTTTTGGATATAAGTAGGTTTTCCTTTAAGGGACATTTTTCATGCATGGGATCATGAATGCATGGAAAGTTACAAAGTATATGTCTTCCAACTCTGGGTCAAATTTGAATGTAAAACCATATGTAAAACCATAAAAACAATTCTGCGTTTTATTTATATTTGGTCCCAGTTAGCTTCTCAAATGTTTTCATAGCTGGAGAAAACTTAGAAACACTAAATAACTTCAGGCAGAGTATTCATTTTCTTCCCATGCCAGACTCAAGTGATCTCACCGCTATACCAGAGTGGGAATTTTGGAGGATGTCATATGAAGGTGCCCCAAACCGCCCCTGTTTTATTTAACACCCTGTAATTGTGTGTTCATATTTTATTCATCTCAACTGCTGTTTCTTAAAATCAGATGCTCTTGGCATTGAGTGCTGACCCTGATTTTGTTGGGAGAGACTGTTGGCGCATGGTGGGGTGTTTAAGATCCCTGAGTCCAGACATTGAGTGCTGGGAATGCCCCGTCTTTGTGACCCATGTTTCCATGTGCCCCCCACTACTTGGCTGGGAGCTACAGTGCTGCACGCTTTAGCATTTATTTCTGTTTTTTGTTAGTTAAGGGCTGTAGGTAGGACAGATTCAAGCTCTAACCCTAGGCTACCTCTTTCTGAGACTATGACCATGGGGACTTTATTTGCTCTCTCTGTGAAATGAAAACTATAGCCCATACTTCATGGGGTCATCAAGATATCTAAAGAGAATAATGCATTGCTCCTTATCTTTTTTTAGTAGTGGTTTTCAGTTTACTATTTTACGTTGCGAATCATCAGTGCCTTAAACAGACTAACAAACTTTGATAGTCATTGCCTTATTCTGATGAGTGCGGATTGGAACGACAGAAGGGTGCTTTTATAGACTTTAAGTGTCTTTGTCATTTTTTAGAGGAATTGTTATTAATGGTTTGAACAGAACCTTGTGTGGATTGTGTAAGGTGCTGGAAAGGGAATCAGAATGGGAGGCCAGGGCCCTGATATTGTTCCCAGCTTTGCTGTTAACTAGGTCTGTGCCTGGCCTACGTTAGCAAACCTTGGCTTTGAAATGGGAGGTGGGAAGGAGTGGGGAGTGGAGCAGAGAAGGCAGAGAAATTCGTAAATGAGTTTATGATTCTTTCGGCTCCAACCGTTCTTGATTCTCCCCAGGAGAGCGGAGTACCAATTTCTCAGATTGAATACTTTCCTTCTTTAAGTATTTTTCAAACACGAGAAATGGATCCAAGTCAAATTATGCAAATAATGTAACCAAAACTGTATGAAATTAGCATCCAAGAGCGAGAAAAATATCGAACGTTATATTATATGTAAGTTATTTGTGTGTTTCCTACAGTTAATTTTAGCAGATTTCCCTATAAGTTGTTAACCATCCCTTTTAGACAGGAAATTCGTACACTTTTTGTAATTCTGTTTTTTAGTGATTGAGTCACATGCCTGATGAAAAAAGTGCTGGAGAGGAAGAAAGCGGATTGACGTTTTAAGAGTGGACTTAACATGAAAACGCACTGTGTGCTGTGGGTCTTTCAGGGCCTGCAGCGTTTTGCTCTGCTTTGGGGCATCCTGCAAAATCTCCCCAAATACTGCTGCTCCAGGGATTTGCCGTGTGGCTATCCTTCAGGCCCAGGCCTCCCCCAACACATGGTGAACCCCCTTGGGAAGGAGCTAGATGAGCCAGCTTTAATCCCCAAATCTCCTGTGGCAGAGTGTTAAAGTGTTGTTTTATCAAGGATTATAACCATCCTCCAGTTTAAAATTATGATTAACATAAAATATTGCTGTAGTTTTCACCATAGGTAATCAGTTGTGTATTTTCTCACATTTGTTGTCAGTTTATTTGTCTTCGATATTTTTGAAAAAAAAAAGCAAAACTGTCCCCCAAAAATATAATTTATTTTTGGAAAAAAGTTAATTTTTAAGTTGTAATGGAAAAACAAGTTAGGTTCTTGGATTTATTTTTCTCAACTAAATGTTAGGCTCTTAATCTTTATGTATTATTCAGAAAATTATGTTATATGTAAATGTAGTTATTGGTCTAGAGAGTCTGTGTATTTCAGTTCTATTTTGAGAAAATACTAACATTAAAAAACCTTTTTTAAAAATGTGAATGTTCCTATAGAGAAATTAGTGTATTTAAACTAGGAGCTTAAGAAGAAGCAATGGTTAACCTCTGTTTTTTTTTTTTTTTTTTCTGTAGAAGCCTATCAAATAAATTCTTTTTATTTTTACGAAAAAAAAATCGCTTTTAAAAATGTACTCCATTTAATGTTCGAGTAACTTAAAAACAACATCATGTGTTAAACACTGTGTACCAGACTCTGTGCTGTCACACTATATGCATAATTTTTTTTAAGTTCTCAAGGAACCTTTGAAGGTTAATGTCATTGCCTCCATTTTATAGAGACAGTAAATAATGGACCTAAGGTCGAAGCCTTCAAAGTAAATAGTTCTGGGGTTCAAGCCCACGCCTTTCCCGCCGAGGGCCCTTGCCCACTGTGCTCGCCTGTCAGCGGGAGCCGGTGGGGGCTCCCAGCCTCATGTCCTGTAGAGGCTAAGTCAGCAGAGGTGACGCCGTCTCCTCGGGCCTCTCAGTGTGCTGGCACATCACTGAGTGACGTGCTTGGGGACTTTGCCCAAGTGGGTTTAGTTTCCATATATAGTTTTAGAGTATAAAAAGTGGCAGCTCTCAAATGGCATTTTAAAATAGAGTGGCTGAAAATTTAGGTGTTAGGCCATTACAATTATATTTTTAGTTTTAGAACACAAATACCCGAAGCACAGTATATTTTCAAAGGCTTTTTATCCTTTGATACATTATTTTAGGCAGGAGTACAAAACACATTAAACTAGTGGCTTTACAAGTAGGTTTCATCTAATATTTTTAACTCATGAGAGTTGCTCTGTTTATATCACTATTTTACTTTGCCTCGTAAATTCTTTTTTTCCTTACCTTCTAGATGCCAAGAAATATTCTATAAAACCCAGGCAAAGTACTTTAATTATTTTTCCCTTTCAAGACATCTGGAATATTGAATATGTATTTGAAGGCATTTCTGTCTTTCTTAAGATGCATTTTGTAAGATGAGTAAGTAGTTCAACTTTGTTAGCAAGAGAAGGTATTGCTGTGTGGAGCCTCATGGACATAGAGGGGTGTGTGTGTGTGCGTGTGTGCGTGTGTGTGTGTGTGTGTGTGTGTGTCCGTCCATCCGTGTGTGTCCATGTCCCTTTGGCTCGTCCTATGTGAAATGCTGTGCCAGAGCTTGCATCCCCTGTCCTGTCAGTAAAGTTCGTATATCCTATTTAATACTTCTAGGTAGTAGGCATTTGGAAGAAGCTGTGACTTGCCTAGATTAGTGGAAAATTTCTAGGACACAAACTATATATCATAGTTTTCTTTCCCGTGATAGGTTTATCAAAATTTTGACTAAAAATGAGAAATTGGGAAAGGGGGAAAGGTTTGATTCTTAACAGAGTACATGCCACAGAGTGACCTTCCATTTTTTCAATACATACTACTAATCAATTCA
Source organism: Eidolon dupreanum (assembly GCA_028627145.1). Lineage (NCBI taxonomy): Eukaryota > Metazoa > Chordata > Mammalia > Chiroptera > Pteropodidae > Eidolon > Eidolon dupreanum. The sequence goes on along the minus strand of CM053512.1, from coordinate 1,465,637 downwards.
TAAAATTTAGAAAGTAGAAGATGGCGTGTACCCAATATACAAAATTAAACCTATTTAAATATCTATAAAAAGGTATTACTAGTTTGGCATCATTAAATTTAATCATTAACTTACTTGAGTCTATCATTTTAAGAATGTTACAATTTTCATCTGCTTGAAAAATACGAGCACACAGGATGTGCAGAATGACATATATAGCACTTTATTTCTGCCATGTGTGTAATTTGATAACATAAACTCTTTGCTACAACCATTTTAGAAAAATGACAGTTCATCTTCTAAGCTTCCTATCCCCCAGAATCCCTTTGATAGTTTTTATCATTCACAGATGCATTTATTCATCTTTCTTTGTATGACTAAAGACGCCAAATGTCGGACACTGGAAATGTCAAGTTCAGCCTTCTCCTGCGGCAGCTGCTACACCCTGGCTGCCTGGCCCTTTGAGTCTGTGAGCTCATTTAGTTTTGTAGGGCGCTCCACCCACATGCTGTCAGTGCTGTAAAGAGGCCTCATGGAATCAAAATGTGTTAAACATTAATTATTCTTCATGACACTGATTTTCATATCAAATCGTCATTGCATGAGCAGTTTGAGCTGCAAGAATCTTCCTCAAAGTATTCCCTAATATCTTAAATATTCCTACATTCTCCAAAGTAGAACATCAAGATGATAAACTTCAGATTGGATTCATTCTTTAAAAAGATTATAGATTTTAAAATTCAAGTCACATTTATGAAAACTCATAGCAAGTTTTGGGCAGCCATTAGCTTCATTTCCTGCTGTCTAATTAACATCAGTCTTTGGATTCCTTTCTTGCTCATCATGGGTCCTGAGCAGATTTGTGGTGGGTGCAAGTTGGAAACCACAGGTGGTGTTTACCTGAGAGGAAAACTCCCAGCATTGACTTTGGTACCCTCTGGGTTCCTCCAGTTCTTTTATGACATACTGTAAAAATTGAAAAACAAAAAATTAAGTCTAATTTACTCATTTCTAAAAGGTGTAAATTTCAGCTCCTATATGAAGAAAGACATTTTTTGTGTAATAAATTATGGAAGAAAATAAGTGACTGGAGGATAATAAAACCAGTTTTGGTGAGGAGAGACAATGGTATGGGTGGGACGTTCAAACATTCGGATCTTGTCGTCGATGATAAATTCTGGGCATCGGGTTTCGTTGCATCTCTGTTGGCTGTGGCTGTATTTGAAGCGTCGTTCATCGACGGCCTTGTAACAATTAAATCAACTCAGAGACTCGACGAGGGCGGCCTGCTTCTGAGTGTTTTGGGTTCGTGGGCTGAGCGAGGACCTGCTCATCACGGAAGGAGAACCCCTAAGGTGTCCGTGCTTGCGGCAATGGGCGACAGGCCCTCATGGCACTCGCCGTTCCTTTCTCTCTTTTTTTTCCTCAGATGGCTAAACTGTAACTTGCGTAGAGTTATGATGCAACGCTTCTTTTCGGGAGTTAAACTTAGGCTTTGTAAGGAATGGCCTTCCAGAGGACCTGCTTTGGCCAAAGATTGCGAGTGCCCATCTCCAGACCCATCCGGCCCGCTTGGCCTGCGGGCTTGCACCACCCCAAACAGCCTTTTCCCTCGTCCTTCCCCTGATTCTCTTGGCAAAACTGTATGGGGCAGTGAGCAGCCATTTTCCTTATACCAGCCCAGCATCTCCATTAGAATGAGCACTAAGTGTAGGAGATGAGCACTAAGCCAGGAGCCAGCAGCAGCTTAAACATGGGAGAGGTTTAAAATGTTTCCATGTGCATTTCCCAGTTTGACACGTACGTCAGCCCTCTGTGGTGAGTGAAGGAACAAGGAGGTCCTTTGCCTGTTTAAAAATGAGAAAGCCGAGGGCAGAAAGAGGGTGAGTTGAGTGACCTAATGGTCCTCTGCCAGCCTGTTGATAACGCCACCCATTGTAGGGACTCCATGGTCATCATGGCCCGTTACTCCAGCTGCCTGTTTGCACAGCCGAAGAACTTGAACTCCAGAGAGGTGCTAATTGGCTCACTTCCCAGCTGCGTCGTCTTGTAGCTGGACCTGGGATCATCTCCAGAACTCCATTTTGGTGCTCTTGGCTCGGTCACCTGCTAGACAGCACCTCATGCCTCACAAAGACATCAGGACGCGTGGCATTTTCCCAGTTTCATGCCAGGGAATCTCAGAGGGAGAGAGTTGTTTGCACTGGCCACGCCTCCCTCAGAGTAGATGAGCATTTAGGACTCGTGGCCGAAAAACACAGCCATGTATATAAATTAACTTCTGAACACAATATAAACTTCGATTTGTAGTCCCGAGGACTTTGAGCAATCAGTCAGTCTCCCTTTTATCAGTAGATCGCCATTTGTTTTTTCTCTATTACATAGATTTTATTGTATGGTTTTGAGAGCAAAATGACAAGACTTGACTCAAGGAGGAATTTGGCAACACAAATCATTAATTTGAGAGCTTTCAAAAGGTTCAGTTACCACACACAGGAACGCAGTGTGGTTGCTACACAGTGTCCCTCGTGCCCTTGCAATGATAATATCAACATTAATGTTTCGATAGCCTGGAACACATTCGTATGCTGCACAAAACCTACCTATTCTCCGTTGTCTATATTCCAGCAACTTCAGTTAGGAAAAACAAAACATCGAAACTCCAGAGTGGCCACCTAACATACAGCACACCCAGTTAAATTTAAGTTTCAGATACTAGGTATGCTAAAAAATTATTCATTGTTTGTCTCAAACACAATTTTAACTGAGTGACCCGTATTTTTATTTGCTAAACCTCTTGAGCACATTTATTATACATTCTTTTCAGTGCATTGTTTTAGATTTATAAAACATGGCCTCTGTTCAGAGAAACATAAACATGGGATTCAGCAAGACTTTTAAAGGACAATGTCCTTACGAATCTTGTCATCTGAATCCCCTGAGACAGTGCGTCTACCTCGGTGGTGTAGTGTGCTATCCTTTTATGATCTGGTGGGAAAGAGTTAAGTTATAGAATGTGTTATTGTAAGTGATCTTTCTCTGCCTCGTGTGCTTGAATTTGACCCTTTCAGAGGCAGCTAGAAGTTATGACATGTCTTCATGTCAGGCGTGGTTTGCTAAGAACATCTGTGTTCTAGACCATGAGACTCGGAATAGGACACCTGGATTTGGTTCCTGGTTTTGCTACCGAATGGCAGAGTGTATTTGATTCAGTCGTTTACATTAGCTTCGTCGTTTTGAAAGTGGGATTGTTCATGCCTGCCTCACCAGGTTTATTTACAATGGCACCTCTTGTTCCCTGTCAATATCACTAATGTAAATACTTCTCAAAATCTCATAAAATCAAGGAAGAAAAAGAAGAGAATGTAGAGATCCCCTCCTGAGCCATGGCAGTAGTAGTCTGCCCCGTCAGAATTCCCAGCAGGCTTCTCGTATCCCATCCGATTCTTTTTATCCTTATATATGACGTGTTCATAGTCATCTTCTCCATCTTTATTCATTTGTATGCACTGACATTTAACTTCATAGGACAACAGAATCCAGTGTGTATATAAATTAGCTTCTGAACACAGCATAAACTTCGACTTCGGGAGGAGCGGTCGCTCAGCGACTGGTTTGGGATTGCTCTTTCTCACTCATCCAGTGCTCCCGATGTCCAGCACGGCGCCTTGCACACTCAGGGGTCTTCACCTGGCAGAAATTTAGCCTGGCGAAGAAGGACACCTAAAAGTGAATCCAATTAAAATGGAAAGATCTTAGTGAAAAGTTTTGGATTGAAACTTTGTCATGAAAAATGGAATTGCAGATTATAAAAGTAACTTCATCTTATTTTAGATTTCATAAGGTTTAGATTATAATGAAAACTCTATGCTAATTTTTAGAACAAACAATTTTCTGACAAAACTATACCATAAATAATACCTTTACTTCATGTTTGACTTTTGTAGCAGAATCGAGAAGAGATTTTTTTCCCCCAAAAGTAGTATTTTTGAATTCCTATTCGAAGACTTCATTAGTTTTTCCAAGGGCCTTTCTGAATCTAGAGTGTAATTTTTTTGAATAGAATTCTCTATTCAAGTATCTGTTATGTCATTACCCTGTTGATTGTTTACTGGTTAGCTGGTCTTTAATTAGGCATAACCCTTAATTGTCAGGGGCTTTGTGTAGTATTAGAACAGTTCTCCAACATGACTTCTGTCTAATTCTAGAAATTCTGAATCTTAAATGGAATTTAAATTTAAATTTGCGGGTGGTTTGTATTTGTATAGAGACTGAAGTTTTAAAGTGCATTAAGGAGAGGACAGACGTCAGCCTAAGAGGAAAGGCCCACGTGGGCCATGCACTGCCAACTCCCAGGGGTGCCTGAGGGGGAGAGGTGTGCAAGATGATTTAATTTTATCTGTAGTTGATTCCTAAGTGATTGTTTTAATGTTACGATAACATGTTTTCCTATGCACCCACGTAACCACGGTAACCACAGGGACTCAGGTGATCAATAATGCGGTCGTGAGAAGCCCCTTGCCTCTATGACTGGTGATTAACAAAAGTGGTGGATTGAATGACTAAATATATTAGATCTCCTTTTCCTGCGTCATTTAACCCCGAGTTCGTCCCTCCAAGAAACTATCTAGAGATAAAACATTTGTGAGACAATTAAATATAGCAATAAGAACACATAATAAAAAATTTTAGAGCACTAGCTCTGCAGGGTATCTGAGGATAAATCAGCAGCCGTGATCAATGAGGCTTACATCAGAGGGATGATGGACATTAACTGCTAAAACACAGTGTTGATTTTCTATAACAAATACACGTTCAAATATGTGAGAATTCAAAAGACGGCCATCCCTTTTGATGCAGTTAAGTTAGGAACCTTTGTTTATTCACTCAGGAAACATTGTTGAAAGACATACAATGTAACGCATTTTCTAAGTAAGGATGCAGTAGTGACAAGACAGACAAGTAGCTCTGATGGAATTCACACGTAGTTGGAGTGCACAGATAATAAACCAACAGACTGAATTCTCACTATTGGATGTTTTTCTTATTTATCAGATAGTGTGGGGTGGGAACCTGGCGTGTCAGAGGCCACTTTGGTGGGTGATCAGGGAAGATCTGTCAGGGCAGGGGGTGTGGAAGTTGTGATGAGCCAGGAGCCGGTGAGGAGGGAGGGTCCAGACAGGAGCAGGCAGAGCTTGGTGCTTGGGAGCCCCGGGGAGGCCAGCATGGGAAGGCATTTTGAAAGAGTGGTTTTATTCTCAGTTCAGCAAGAAGCCAAGTAGGGTAGTTAAGGTGTTAAGATCAACCTTGTTGAAAATTATTCTGCCTGCTGTGTGGAGAAAGGATTGAAAGGGGCAAGTATGATGTCAAAGAGACCAGTTAGGGGCTGTGGCCACAGTCCGGGGGGTGGGTGGCCGGGGCTTGGACTGGGGTGGTAGTACAGGAGGTAGAAATGAACAGATCAGGACAGAAGGTGCTGGGAGTCCAGTTGTCAGGGCTTGGACTAGATGTGAGAGTTGAAGGAAATAAATTTAGAGTAATTTCTAGATGTTTGGTTTGAGCAACTGGGGAGGTGGTGGTGCTATTTTTACTACAGAGAAACCTCCAGGGGGATTGGAACAAGGCGGGGAGGTGGGCGTTGGGAATTCTGTTTCCACCGTTTTACGTTGTTTCTGTAGACAGCTTCATTGAGTTGTCAAGTAGGTGATTTGATTTAAAAAAAAAAAAATGATCACTATTTTCCAAAGAGAAGATAAGAAGTAAATTGTGGCTGAGTTTTAGGTTCGTGGCTGAAATAGTTAAAAACTCATATTTTTATATTGATTTTCACAGTTTAAGTTACATGTACATATTTGAAAATCACGTGTTAATTTAGACATATTGCTTTTTTCCTATCTCACATTTTACAAGACAGTTTTCTTCAAAAACTTCCTGTATGGATTTGACATGCATTTTTGATATCAGTGTCTTTGGCCCTCCTACTGCAATTTTGGAGGCTTATATAAGTGTTTCTCAGAGTATGGCTCCCCATTTTAATCTAAGTTTTCAAGATACAGCATTATTTTAATCAGTGTATGTTGTTGTCCCTGAAAAGTTTGTCTTAAGACACAATATAACTTTATAAAACATCAGGACATTATATTTTTAAAAATTGTGTGTTGTAGGCATATAATTCTTGTGATCTATACAATGTACTTACCTACTATGTCACTTTTAAAGGAGACCTTTAAAAGACTTCGAGAATTGTATCCAGCACTTGAAATTATGAGTCATCCTCATAAGTTATCTGTGTTACCTTTTTAATCCATTTCATTCTAGGCTGGTAACATTACAGAATGACATAGGTTTACCAAAGAACACATTGTTGTTCCAAATAAAATAATTAAGGAAACATCCCATAAATGAAATACATAGTATAGACTCAGAAATAAGGCAGTCTCCTCTTTTCTTTTTTTCACTTAGTAAATCGTGTTGATTATTCATGTGAGTACACATGACCCGCTTTTAGTGATTGCCTTGTCTTCCCTTGTGTAAATGTGGATTTAGCCAGCCTTCCATTGGTGGGATTTGGTTGCTTCTTAGCTTTGCTGTAACTGTACTACGGTAAATAACCTGCTTGTTCCTTTGCCACATGTGTGAAATCTCTGGAACAAAGGATATATGCATTTTTAAATTTGTTATCTATTGCCTGTTTGCCTTCCTAAGAGGCGATATCAGTTTTTACTACAATCAAAAATATTGTAGTGTATGTAATATAGTCTGTGTCCCAACACTTTTCAAAACAGTACATTGCCAAACTTTTTATCTTGGCTGTTTGGTGAAAATATCAATGTTATTGTATAGTGGAGATTGCATTGCTCTCATTATTGCCAAATTCTTTTAAATATCCTCAGTGGTAGCAAGTGTTTTTATTTTGAAGATAAAGTCTAGTTTTGGAAAAAGCCAATTCTTATGCATAAGATTGATAATAAGTTAGCTGGGACTCCAGTTTTTTGGGGGGAGTGGGTTTTATTTATTTTGAGAGGGAAGCTTAGTGAAAAAAAAGTTCTAACTTTTAGATAAAAGTAATATGTGGCTTATGAATTTTCTTAGATGTTGGTTTCAAAAGAAGAGTTCTAAAAATGTCTAAAATAATGTCACTGTCAATTGGTATAAGATTACAGCGTTCTAAGGGGAATTATTTAAATTGAACAATCATTGAATGTGTATGGTATAGTATGTTTGTTTTAAAAGTCACCCACTGTGTAGCCTTTAAGATAAATAGGTGTCTTTCACAGGAAAGTACATTAAAAACAAATAATTTAAATTTTCTTCAGCTGAATTTTTAAATTATTTTTTTTTATTTTTAAGTTGTTTTCCTTTATATCAGGAGCACATAATCTAGAAGAGATCATTTTTACCATTATTGAACAAGCATTATTAGGAAATATTTACAGAGGTCTAGTCTTCCTACATACCAGATCAATTGTCTGTATTTTCCATTTCCTCTTCTACATCTAATCTGTATATAGTGATATAGACAAAGCTGTCTAAAATTAAGCATATTAACTAGCCAAATTTAGGTAAAGAGTTGTGTTTAACTTTCAGATATTTAACTGCAGAACAAGTTGTGCGTTTTCAACAGTAAATTAATTTTCACATTTGCATTTTCCTAAGACTTGTCCAATTTAATGTCTTTTTCTTTAATACAAAGTGATTTTGAGACACAGACTGGATGCTTGATGTGTAAATCAGATATCTGAAAGGCGTCATAGCCCTTAAAATGTTTATTGAAGCAAGTGTCCTTTAGAGTTTCCAAAATAAAACCGTTGCACATAAACCATCTTGTTTTATTTTCTGTGACAAATCGGATTATTATCTGGTCAGTCACTGTGAGAGAATTTGTAGCGGCCCTCTCGGGGGTAGCTCCTTTCCCTCCTAAGTGTGTGACGTGTCTGGCCGTTCTGTTCCGCAGAGAAATGGTCAACGCATGGTTTGCTGAGCGCGTGCACACCATCCCTGTCTGCAAGGAAGGCGCCCGAGGCCACGCGGAGTCCTGCTCTTGCCCCTCGCAGCAGAGTGCCCGGGCGGAGGGCAGTGCCCCTGGGACACCAGCCAGGAAGATCTCCGCCTCCGAATTCGACCGGCCTCTGAGGCCCATTGTCGTCAAGGATTCGGAGGGCACTGTGAGCTTCCTCTCGGACTCGGAAAAGAAGGAACAGATGCCGCTAACCCCCCCGAGGTTTGCTAATGATGAAGGGGACCAGTGCTCGAGACTCTTGGAATTAGTGAAGGATATTTCTAGCCATTTGGATGTCACAGCCTTATGTCACAAAATCTTCTTGCATATCCATGGACTCATCTCCGCTGACCGCTATTCCCTGTTCCTCGTGTGCGAGGACAGCTCCAATGACAAGTTCCTGGTCAGCCGCCTCTTTGACGTGGCAGAAGGTTCAACGCTGGAAGAGGCTTCCAACAACTGTATCCGCTTGGAGTGGAACAAGGGCATCGTGGGGCACGTGGCGGCGCTGGGCGAGCCGCTGAACATCAAAGATGCGTACGAGGTAAGTCCAGGTAAACCCGGCTGAGCAGCCGGGCAGGGCTGGGGGCGGGACACGGCTGCGGCTCTGGGCGGAGCCGTGGAGGGCGGCGCCCGGGGTGCACGGTGAATGGTGGGCGTTTCAAAACTGAACTGTAGCAATTTGCATCCTTATGAAAATGGGAATGCGTGGTAAGAACTTTCCTCTCTTTGAGATGCCAGAGTTTCTTCACTGCCGGTTGAGGTGAAGGTGTGGGCCTGAGCACAATCTTGCCTTGTTTTTTTTTTCCTAATGATAATTTAACGTGGCTCATCTCATAGCTGTATTCTCACATCTTTTACCCGAATCACTGTGCACACCTCTAGCCATGTTATCTCTATGTGATCTTCTGAGGATTTTACAGATTCTAAAATGACAGGTGTAGAAACTGTCAATGAATTAATTTGTTTTGAAATTGATTCAAAATCATATTCATTCAAAGTCCTATTGACCTCAAAGTCTGATTTTCTTTCTTTCCATGCATTTTATTAGGCAAATAAATGTATGGATATCTTTTAAAAATGGAAATTTTTGCTGTAAAATATTTCAATGGAAAGATTTGATGTTTTTTTCCACTACTGATTGCTACAGTGATGTATAGATTTTTAATTATGGACTTGAAGATTATGCTATATAATTCTTCAGATTTCCTACTTGAAACGATCCTTTTTATTAATAGAATTATGGGTTTTAGACAAAGTATCTTAACTGAATGGCACATTATATGTTTAAGAAATGTTTTCTAGCCCTTTGAGAGACTAGTAGTAGCCGCCTGCCCTGTAGTGTAGTGTACTATACTACGGAGGGTCCACAGTAAACCCAGCTCCCAGCTCCTGCCTGTAGTTCAAGGGGTCGTCACTGCTTTATTTGCCCCTCTATCCCTAATACAGTGCCTGACGCATAGTCAGGTCTTAATATCAATTCAGCAAAAACTGTAGTCGATTGAGATAGATAAGTAGCATAGAAAGCAGATGATAATAGATGGCTGAGGAAAATGTGGTGGGTTCAGGAAGGCAGAAGACGGCTGGCTGGCGAGATGGAGGAAGGTTTCTTTGAGGAAACGATGCTTGATGATGGACCTGGGCAGCAGGTACGATTCGAATGGGCTGAGTTGTGCACATGGTGAGATCCAGATTAAAGAGAAGTTTCAAGAAGGGACAGGGAAGGTGGACCGTGTGGCACTAGTACGGAGTGCTGTGGGTCACAGCCAGTTCAGACATTGGGGAGTCACTGTAGCAGGGCTGGAGGTGACTGGGGTTTTGAGTGCCAGGCGGGGAGGAGTGTGGTCCAGGGCCAGAAGAGTCATTGAAGATGGATCAAAAGGGGGCCAGAATGATTCACACTGTGCTTTATGGTGGCCATAAAGTGAATTAGAGGGGACAACACTGGAAGCTGGGAGGACAGGTGGTTTCCTTGGTAGGAGGACGTGGTGGCCTGACCCAGGGCACTGGCCCAGAATGTCCAGAGGGGGCAGCGGGTTTCGGATAAAGAAAGAAGTTGTGGGGCTGATCTAGGATGTATAAGTTACATTGGTATTGAGAGTGGAAGTCAGCCTCACTGATAGTTTGAATAATCAATTACTGTCTCATAGCCTTTGTGAAAGTAGTCATAACATGAAAATACATCCTAATGTTTTCTGAGTCCCAGTTTCTCAAATATGCATCTGTAGAAATGACACTCTGTAGCTTATTTGACCACAGAACACTTGAAAAGTGTGCAACGTAGCAGTGGTTGCAGTGGAAAACCACAAGTGGCTATGAAATATAATCATGCTCAGATTGAAGCCAAGAATTAAAAAAAGCCGCAGATAAAGTAATAGTAAGAAATGGTCACCATTTGATTCACCGTTTAAAACGTTGTAAAAGAATGATATAAATTGGAAAATTCAACTAATACTAATAAAATAATATACCTATATATTTAAAATATAAGACAAGACCTATAACTCAGGCCAGTAATTCTCAGTTAAATCACAGATGCCCACAAAAGGGTTAGTTGGTGAGTGCTGCCAGGTACTGATGTTCAGTGACACATCAGCCTGTCACTCATGCAACTTTCTTGGATGTGACACAGGATTTATTAATAATAAGATATTAACACATAATCAGAATAGCAATGTAAATGTGTTTGCTGTTTTCCTTCTATATTAAAACTAGGTATCACCTAATATCGAGATTGGATTGTATAATTGTCAGGGTTCTTCAGAGAAACAGCACCAACAGCAGATAATCTATATATTTATACCTATCCTTCCATCCATATACCCATCATCTATCTGTCATCTGGGTATATATGAAGAGGTTATGGTTATAGAGACCAAGACCTTCCATGACCTGCCTGCCGCCTGCCAGCTGGGGAACTAGGAGAGCCCCAGGTACAGTTCAGTGCGAGTCCAAAGGCCTGAGGATTGGGGGCCAGTGCTGTGAGCCTGGTCTGGGACCGGTCCCAAAGCTGGAGAACCAGGCACTCAGACAAATGGCAGGACGGACAGGACAGACAGCAGGACGGCAGAGGAGGACGGTGTCCCCGTGTTGGTGAGGGGACCTGTGTCACTCCAGCCGCCACCTCGAGTGCTCGTTTCCTCACAGACACCCCAGAAACGAGCTTGCCAGCTCTCTGGGCATCCCTTCACCCCGTCAAGCTGACACACAGAATTAACGGGCACAGAATGCCTCGAGCCCCCAGCTCCGCGTCCTCTGGAAGCCTCGAGCCTCTCTAAGGTTTCCCGTGTTAAAGGAGTCACATTGTCCAGATGCCTCTTCCGCCCAGGTCCACTGGAATGTCCCGCAGGCAGCCCCTCCCGGTGCGCCGTGATGTCCAGGGAGATGGCGCGGAGGGTCTTAGGGAAGGGGCACGTTGCTGCTCATGCTCTTCCTCCCACCCCCGCCTCATTCTCCCTTTCGTTTCCTTCTCCGGGTGAAGAAAACTTCACCATCTCCTATCCTGCAGGTCTCACTTCCTATTTCAGGTATTAAGGTATTTTCCTAAAGAAATATGAGCTCTTTCAAATGAATTTCTGATGAATAAAATGATTCTCAGAATGAGTTTTAGAAGAAAGAAATAACGATAGCAACTGTTTTAACTTTAATAAATCTACCAATCTGTCATGGCATGTGTGTGCCCCAGGGAACACAGTTTGGGAACCGCATTGCTCAGTGTTCTAATTTTCTTGAGGCAGTGTCTTAAAAATGCCACTCTGTCAAAAGAGACCAGCCTATAATTTGGCAAGTCTACTGTGTTCTTTCATTTGTTTCCTATTATTTTTATATAATTTCAAACTTACAGAAAAATTACAAGACCCATATAAGAAGCTGCAATGTGCCCGTTACCCAGATCCTCCAATTGTTTATGTTTTGCCCCATTTTATCTCATTTTCCATACATAATGCATATAAGTAATAAATGCATATTATTTTTTCTGAACCATTTAATAGGTTGGAGACATTTAACTAAATAGTGCATGTTTTCTCACAGGAACACCACTGTGATACATAAATGAAAATTAGGAAATTTTATGACACAGTACTATTATCTAACAGTCTATAGTGACATGTGGTCAGCTGGCCCATTAATGTGTTTTATAGTTGTTTTTCCCTCTGGTCAGGGATCTAGTCCACGATCACACCTTGCACATACTGTCATGTTTCTTTTGCCTTCTTTAAATATGGCATAGTTTCTCAGCATTCCTATTTCTTGACATGTGTTTTAGAAGAATACAGGCCAGCTATTTTGTAGAGTACCTTTCCTGAATAGATGGCCCTTGCTTTTAGGGACTGGCCTTTCTGTGTCTCAGCTGAATGCCAGAGGTGCCCAGTGGGCTCTGTCCCCTGGCTGGGCTGAACCCCACTGCCCTAACCTCCCCCTAACTGGTGTTGCCATTCAGCCTGCAGCAGGTGCTGTTTCCTCGTTCTAGCGTAGTGCACTGTGCCTGTCTGAAGTCGATGGCTGCCCAGCCTCTGCCAGCCCTCCTTTACTCCCCTCTCCTCATCCTACCCGCCCCCCGACGGAGCCTTGCCAATGCCAGCCGCTCTGGAAGCCCTGGATTCCTTTCACTTCCACGTGGAACTGTCGCTCCACTTGGGGACCTGCTTCTCCTCAACAGGAAAATGTCTCAAGAAGAACAGCATTGCATGGCAATCTTGTATTTTCTCTCTTTAGTCCCTGTGCCTTTCTCGTCTCATGTATATGATGTAGTCTTATATTTTCAGCAGGTGGGCAGGTGGGTACCAGTTGTTTATTATGGAAGTGGATAGCCAAGGCTTGTAGTTTTCTTGTTTTTGTTTTTGGTTGTTTTTTTGTTTTGTTTTGTTTTGTTTTGTTTTTTTGACGTGTTCTCATACACAGTCAAAGGAATAATCACAATCAGAATTGTGCTCAGTTTTTCCTTTTGTGTTTCCTCAGCCGAGAGGGGTTAGAAGTTCTGTGTTTACTGCCTTTGCACTGAGTGTGTTGTTAAAGGAAGATTCTTTCTGTAAGATGCCAAAATTCACCTGAAGTGAATTTGAAGCATTCATTACTCCCACCTCCTTCAATGAAGAGAGAACTCCAGGGCTGTTGTTGATTTTAACTTCTAGTATGCACCAAAAGCTGTGAAAGGCCTACTAATTTCAGTTTGTCAAACTCTATTGCCTTGCTCAGATAGCTGGGTTTAGTCCTCTTCTTTATAAGTTGGTCTCGTAATTAAAATCTGCATTAATGAAGTAATTGCTAGGTATGCATTTTTAATCATAATTTGGCATTAGCTTATAAATTAACTCACTTTATACTTTAGTATTTTTTTACTTCTTTAATTCATCAATATCAGTATCCTGTCTTTCATTAAATACTTTAGTATGTTATTTAAGAACCATTTTCTAGAAACATTCAGCCAAGATTTTTTTATCCCAATATAACTTTTGAGCATATTTGCAGAAGAAGCAAACATACAGTAGTGTTTATTTAAATATAAAATATTAATTCTAACTTTCCACCATTTTATAACTTTTCTGTTGAAATTGTCTGTAATGCCAAGTTTGGTTCTCTTAGGCCTCATTTTTGGCCTCATTTTTGACCCCAATTGAGTGAATCCAGAGTAGTCATTTACTTCATTCACAGCTTTGGCTTTGCATGACTTTAGACTAATTAAAAAAAAAAAAATAGAAACGACCTTCAAAGATGAGGATTTTCCAATGTGACTATTCCATATTCTCTGAAGGGAATTCCAAAAGCAGAGTTTTGAGAGCAATGGTACTATTATTAGATCGAGCATATAACTTCCCAGGGCAACGGCTTGACGGGAGCAGCGCTCATGCAGAAGTTTATGCTCTGGCGTGCTTGTTTCCATTCTAATCTTATCTCGTTGGTGTTATCTGTCCATTTCCTCTGGTGAGCACCCGCACCCCCACCAACAAGGTTTGCTTTACACGATAATAAGCAAAAAATGATCACGTTAGATAACTGTGGTGTCATTTGCTAATGAATTCCTTCGTTTATTCAACGGACGTTTTTGAGTTCCTGTGCTAATATTGGGAACATGCTGGTGAACCAAAAAAAAAAAAAAAAAAAAAGCCCCTCATCGAGTTTACAGCCTAACTTTAACCTTTCCAGTCCAAAGTTCAGCAGAAAATAGCCTGTACCTCTCTTTCTTTAACCCACATTTAGAACTGTCATGCTTCTCAGAGCCCTTTTGATTATTAATGTGTGTGATGTGCCTTGTAAAGAGAGAAAGAGATTCAAAGATTAAGGCGTGGTTTACAGTCCAGTTGAGCCCATACACACATCAATATGTGTGTATGTATGTGTGTGTGTGTGTGTATATAGATATGTATAGTGTATGTATGTGTATGTGTATGTACATATTCCATATATATATATATATCCGCATATATATATATATATATATATGCGGATATATATATGGAAAGAAAGATAAGATTAAGATTAAGTTCTTATGAACGCCCGAGATGGAGAACAGACCACCAAGGAAACATAAACGATCACAAGGGAGGTGAAGCCATTCTGGGAGTGGGAGGTTTTATAGGAAGAGTCTCCAAGCAGAGACACTTTTCTTCTGCGTGGCACAGAAGAATTGGGCAGTGAGACAGGAGCAGGCAAACTGTGTTACAGAGCGGGGCAGGTGCCACTTTTCCCCAAATCCAGGTAAGGCTATTTGAAATAATATTTCAAATTTCCTACATTTCCAGACATTTGTTTGAGTGTGTATTTTTTTGGTTCTTAGAAACATTAGCTTCTAAAAAATAATAAATAAAATGCTTAAATTTATCTTTATCAAAGATGATATGTACTCATATGATTTGATGCCTATTACAATAAAATTGTCATTCAGAGCAACAAGGGAAGTCGAAGGTTAGATTTCTCTAATCTTATAAATCGGAAAAATCAAATCAGTCTTTGAACAGGTCAGTCATTAAATTGAATTTCTTTTTCCTTACTAGGATCCTCGATTCAATGCAGAAGTTGACCAAATTACAGGCTACAGGACACAAAGTATTCTTTGTATGCCAATTAAGAATCATAGGGAAGAGGTAAGCCAATTTTCCATTTCATAAAAGGTCATTTGGAAACATTTTTCTTTTTGAAAAAAAGATTACTTTGTATACTTATGAAATAATACTATAGTGACAAGTTAACTATAAAGTGCTTGAATGTTCTGCTTGGTATTTTTTATTTAGATTTTAGTTATAGCATTGAATCCTGATAGAGACTTTATTGTGACTTAGAAATAAATTCTAGATATTTTATTTCCTTATCCCCCATTCCCTTCAGGACCTTATTCTATCCAAGATATATTAATTGTAGTTGTAATCAATTTATTTCACATTACATTTTAACTGTCTGAATAACATTCCTTTCATAAATGGTTATCCAACTGCAGTGATCATCAGCTGATTTTTCAAATTAAAAATGAGATTTTGAAAAAAAAAGGAAATTGTAGCTAATCCCAAGTAAATTTCATTGTGAAGTTAGGATGAGCAAATGAAAATGTGTTGGTTTATACTTCACCTAACTAGAAGGTTTAGATTCTGTTAGTACCGAATTCCCTTTTCATTTTATATGTATTCAAAAAAATAGTTAATAAATTATTGATTAAACTGAATGCTTCAGCTGAGTATTCTCAACCCTGGCTGCACATTACATTCCACTAGGGACCTTCTAAAATATTACCAGTTAAACCAAAATACCCTAAGGGCAGAGTCTGGATACTGATATATTTTTAAAGCTCCCCCTGCAATTATGAAGTGCAGCCAGGGTTTAAAATCACTACTCTAAGTGAAAACAAATAGATTTAAAAAGCCCCTGTCAGTGGTTCCTCACCTGAGCTGCACACTCATCACCTGGGGTGTGCTTCTGGTGCCCAAGCTTCACCTCACATCAGACTCAGGGCCTCGGGCCTGGGGCCCGGGCAGCGGTGCTGGAGAGCCCAGCACTGGTGACCACAGTGTGCAGAGAAGGCCGAGAACCACTGCCAGTGGAGCTGGCGACACGTGGGCGCTTCTGCCGGATTTACACTCACAGTCTGACGTCTTTCCTTTCTCTCCTCCATCTGGCCTGTTACCAAGTCCCATTGATTTTTTTTCCATTAGAATGTTTCTCATTTCATTTCCTTTCTTTTCATTCCCACTGCTTGAATCATAATTCAGATCTCGAAGTAATCCCTGAACTTTTAAAATATTCTCATAAGGGGTTGCTCTGCTTATAGTCACTTTCCTTTCAATCCACTCTGCATAGATCCTGAGAATTCTCATAAAACGCCACTTTGGAAATCCATGCCCCTAAAACATTAACATGCATCCTAGTCACGTGGGGATTTTGTTAAAAGGCAGATTCTGAGTTCAGGAGGTCTAGGGGGAGAGGAGGTTCTGTCTAAGAAGCACCAAGCTGATGCTGACGTCCAGGTGTGCAGATCAGAGTCTGCTGGACAGAACCCTCCATCTGTCCCTTCTCACTGGTCCAGTCGGTCCTCAGTGCCTTAAAGGTGCTGTATGGTCTCATAGAGAGTGGTTACAGCCACAGTTATTAAAAACACCTGCAGCGAAAACATGAATATGAGATTACTTATGTGAATAAATAAATAAAATTGAAAAGGCTATGCATGGACTGATGATGATAACATTACTAATTGGGCTGCCAAACACAGCAAATAAAAAGCACGTCCCGTGAGATATTTGGGACACAGTTATACTAAAAAAGTATTTGTTCTTTGTCTAAAATTAACTTTGCCTAGATGTACTGTTTCCATCAGGCAGCCCTAGTTATGCACCCAGGACTGTGATTCTGTGCATGGAAGAACACAGTGTCCGGCTTTGTTCAGTAAATATGCTTTAAAACGGCGGCCCCCCCGGGGCTGCAGGCCAGCTTAGTATCGGCCAGGAGACTCAGCCCAAATCGTGCTCTGATTAGACTTCTCTTTTGAAATAATGTGAACAATCTCGCCAAGAGTGGGGGTTGAGGGAGCCCTTGTGAATGTGCAACAGTCACCAGGGCGGCGAGCGGGACTGCCGCTCTGTGGGAGCGTCTCGGGAGTCACGTGTCCTCTCGCGATGACGCGAGGACGCGAGGACGATTTAGATTAAAACACAACGGCAGTTTTATATGTTTATATCCTTTCGTGTTTGTTGGCCATTTGTATGTTGGAGAGGATGTGGAGAAAAAGGAACCCTCACACACTGATGGTGGGACTGCGAATTGGTACAGCCACTATGGAAGACAGTACGGAGGTTCCTCAAAAAAACTAAGAATCGATCTACCACACGACCCAGCAATCCCTCTACTAGGTTTTTACCCCAAAGACTTGAAAATATATTTAAAAAGATATTTGCACACTGATGTTCATAGCACTATTCATGGTGGCCAGGATATGGAAGCAACCAAAGTGTCCTATGATAGATGATTGGATAAAGAAGCTGTGGTACATATATACAATGGAGCATTACTCAGACATAAGAAGAGATGAAATACTGTCATTTGCAACAATGTGGATGGACCTCGAGATAATCATGCTAAGCGAAATGAGCCAGACAAAAAAAGTTGAAAACCGCAAGATTATCACTTATATGTGGGATATGAACCTGAAAGCACCAAACAAACAGGACAAACAAACAGAGACTCATGGACATGGACTATACACTGGTGATTACCAGAGGGGAGGTGGGGAGGGGAGAGGAGGGAGGTAGATGAGGTAAAAGGAGTCAAAAATGTGGTGACAGAAAGAAATCTAACTATGGGTGATGAACATACAATGCAAAATATATATGACTTATTGTCGAATTGTACACTTGAAACTTACTGGATTTTGTTAACCAATGTCACCATAAAAAAAAAAAAGCTGGTTAAAAAAAAACACACAACAGCAAAAACCCCAGCTGTATCAAGGTATAATTTACATACAGTAAAATTCACCCGTTTTAAGTACACAGTTTGATGAGTTGTGACAAATGTGTGTATAGTAACATAACCACCACAATAATCAAGATGTAGAACACTTCTGTCACCTTGGTGTTTCCCTGTGCCCCTTCGAAATTGGTCTCCTCCCCGTCCCTCAGCCCCCAGCCCCTGACAGTCACCCGTCTGCCCTTGTCACCATTGTTTTGCCTTTTCTAGAATGTCATGTGAACGGAATCCTGCAGTGTGTCATCTCGTGTGTCTGGCTTCACTCAGCATGCTGCTCGTGGGATTTATCTGCATTGCTGCATTTGTCAGTGGTCTGTTTCCTTCTCTGGCTGAGTGATTTACTCTGTGCTATGGATAGACCACAATTTGGTTGTCCAGTCCTCAGTTGATAGACATTTGAATTGTTTCCAGTTTCTCCCTATTATGAAAAAAAGCCCCCCGCAATGTTTGCATAGAGGCTGTTGTATGCGCATAATGTTTTCATTCCTCTTGGGTAAATACAGTTTTACTTCGAGCAGCCTAGGGTTTAGGGGCACTGAACCCCACACAGTTGAAAATCTGCATATCCCTTTTGACTCCCCAAAACTTAACTACTGATAGCCTACTGCTGACCGAAAGCCTTGCTGATAATATAAACAGTCAGTAAACACATGTTTGTATGTCGTATGTATTCTTACAATAAAGGAAGCTGGAGAAAAGAAAAAGTCTTAAGAAAATTATAAGGTTCATCTGCAAGTTTTTTCAAATTGTTGCAAATCTCCAAAAAGTTTTCCAGTCTACTGAAAAAAAATCCACGTGTAGGTGACCCACACAGTTCAGACCTGTGCTGTCCCAGAGGGGAATTGCGAGGTCCTGTGGCGGTGCACACTGTCTCCTTTTGCAAGAAACGCCCAGCCCTCTACAACAGCGGCCGTGCCACGTGCTCTCTTACCAGCGACGTGAGTTCCAGTTGCTTCACGTCCTTGGCAGCGCTCGGCATTGTCGGCTTTTAAAATCTTAGCCATTCTAGTGGGGATGATTTAAATTCAGTTACATGAATATACAACTCCACTCACAGCCAAGGACCATCTGCTGTCTTACAGATCTGATTGGAGTGGGTTGAGCCATAGGTCCCCAGACTGTGACTGTCCCAAGCTCTCCCTGAGGTGCCTGCTGGGTCCCTGAGTGTCCCCCAGTTTGCCTGTCCCCATGCTCCTGGACCCTCTCTGCTGTCTCTGTTTTACCTTGTGATGACTCATTTTGAAGTCTCTTCACCTGTTTCCACAGAAGTTCACTCACACCACGCATTTCCTGAGATGAGACACCGTCAGCCCCCTTCCTGCAGACTCAGCACCTTCACTGAAGGGAGGGTTTCCAAGGCGGCTTTTACACACCTCCCCGGCCCTCCCCGTTCCCTGTCCGCTCCCCCTGCTCCACGGTCACACCACCCAGTTCGAAATGATTTCCTGAGTTATTTCTTCAGAGAAAAAGAATGAAGAGAAACAGAAGACAAGACATACTCTCAGCATGGCTGTTGTAGTATAAAAAAGTCATTTGGCTGACCTAGAAACAAGGCTGCTAAGAAGGTGCAACCTACAGCTCGAGCGTTGTCTTTCATTTATGATAGCTGCAGAAACAGACTCAGGGCAGTTTGCTTTTGTGTTCACACAAAAGCACTCTTCCCCTCACGAAGATTTGAAATCAGAGTGGAGAGTCACAGCAAGGCTTTTGGGAGCAGTGGTTAAGGTTTTTTGCTGTGAGCTTGAATGCTGTCCTCACCACGTACTTGATGAGCACCCAGGATGAAATTGGTTAATCCCTTTGATCTTTACTTTTCTCGTCTGCAAAATGGAGCTTATAAATGGACTTAACCCCATAGGGTTGTGAAGATTAAATGCATCTTTGCCTGCAAAGGGCTTAATAGTTCCTGGCACACTGGAAGTGATTAATAAATGTCAGCTGTTATTTTCTGAAAGAAGACAGAACAGCTTTTGAGAGAGACAAGGAATGATAAAGGTGTACGAACAGGTCATCAGCCACAGACTCAGCAGCCCCCTGGAGTCGCATGATAACCAGCACAATTCCTGACTTAACTGGTCTGTGACCCTCTAGCAAACTTTAAACTTTCAATGAAAATACTTTTACGTTTCTTCTCAAATGAGGCCAATGAATTTAGTGTCTTCTCTGAGTTAATCCATCTGTACTGAGTAAGCCAACACCAATTCCAGCTAATCACCAAGGAACCTAAAATGAAAGGGGAATATTGGCTGTTTATTGATTGTTTACAGAGTGTCCTGGTACCTTCCAGGGACCCCAGCTTCTTAAGGCGCAGGTGCTGACTCTGAGAAGCTACTCGTTTGGAGCAGCTGGATACTGAATACGACATCCTAAAGGTGACATCGTCTGGAAAATTCAAGAGTTTTAATATTCAGTAAAACATGTAATCTCCTCATTTGCTCCTCTACTTGTGAAGCATTTCAACTAATGAAAAAAAAATTCATTTCTTTTCATTTGTTTTACTCTTAGATGTGGTAGATATAGCACTACCTTTTTCAGAATTGCAGATATTCCTAAACTTCTATGGCAGAAATATTTTTTTAAAAATCATAAAGCATGAATTGTTATATTCTTCCTCTCTCCCTAATTAATCCTTTCTACGAGAAAGGGTCTTAATAGGGAAAATGGTGAAGGAAAACTGGAGAAGCTTGAGAAGACTAAAATAATTTATTTTGGGAAGATCAAAGAGCTAATGGTTAGAGAAAATGAAGACCAGTAGACAAAAGGGTCAAGGGAGAGAGGGGCGCTGGCCCAGGCCTGTACCAGCATTGGGGCCAGACCTCCATGGTAACTGCCGACCCTATGGGAACCACCCCAGCGACCTAGCGTGCATTAATCCGCTTAATCTTCGTAACAACCACAGGAAGAAGTCATTACTTTTTCCCGCTTAACAGATGTGGAAACTGGGAAGATTCGGGGCACTCACCCAAAGTCACATAACTACTCTGACCACAGGGTCATAATATGAGAAGGAGGGTTTCTTAAAATTCCACTGGATGATGACCTCGCTCCACTTCCGATGTGTTTACCGTGGCTCCATGCAGAAGCCGGGCTCAAGGTGGAAACGAGGAGACTGTCTGCTGATGGCTCTTCAGAATTAAGCGTGTAAAGCACTCTGCACATGGACTCTTTTTAAAATGAAAAAGAAGAGAGAGGGCAGGAGGGACCAGAGTCCCACCCTCTGTGATGTCCTAAGACATTAATCACATTGAGTGGACGAGAGGAAACTCTTACCAGGGGTGAAGGAGTTACAGGGGCCTGTGCCCTGTTAATCAGGGCCAGAGCACCCCGCAGAAGCACCGTGACATAACTCGAGCCTAATGAAAACATTTGCAGCCAGTGAGCGTGTGAGCTTTCAGGGCTGCTGCTAAATTTCTTTCCTGGTGAATGCTGGATTTTGTGGACCTGGGCAGTTGGACCAGTTTTTGTTTTTGCCACTTGCATTAGTTGTTTCTATAGCCAGACGGTTCTTTTGTGTTCGGTAAAAAGGTGTGGGGAAAGCTGGCCCTGTCTCTGTAGCTCACATGACCCATTTCTGAAATGCTGTCCTCCCCGAAGCATTGCTCGTTATGACGCGGGAGGGATGAGTGTTCTTTTATTTATAGGGGCAGTACTGATGAGGCGGAAGGCAGGACATTGTGAAATAATGCAGATTCTGTGAACATTTCTATTGATCTGAGCTGGAGATAATACCGAGTCATGTCTTCCAGGCTGAAACACCTGTTTTTTCTTGGCGGAATGTCAACCCCACTTATTAAGTAGAAATCTAATTTGAAATCAGAGCTGTTTTCCTCATTCTCTGTTTTTATTTTAGCAACTTGACTCTATTTTGTCATACTTGATGATAGAATTCTTTGATGCAAATATAACAAGAGTTATAAGTTTTTTTACAATGTGATAAAAAATCGTTTTAGCTAATTATGTAATTTATGTCTTCCTTTAAAAAAACCTGAAAATTTTCAAAAAGTATCAGCTAATTTTTATGAGATAAATACTTTGATGAACCAAAGAGATTTAATGCCTGCTGAAAATCACAAGATAAAGTATTAATGGAATCAGATACATAATTCCAGCTATGATATACAATAGTAAATCTTTTCTAGAATTTAAACTATGTGACTCTAATTCGCTCATTTAAAAATATTCTCATTTTCCCTCTGAATTATCTCGTTCGGACAGGTAATTATTGAATCACTGTGACATGTAGATTATTGGTCTTGGCAATGAGGATATGAAAAATAGGGAGTTAGGAGTGTACTTGCTTTAAAATCTTTTTCAATTGTAGATGAAGATGGTATACACCAAAAATTAAAGAGCAGTGCAAGGTGACGAGACACACGTTAAACGAGACGCAAGCTCAGAGGAAAGGCATTGGCTCTGGGGAGCTGGCCCTGTCCCAGAGAGTGGGCGGGAGCTGGGGTTTCGCGCCACAGGTCCCTCCCGTGGTAGACATGGTGTGAGTGGGTGGCGGTGGCGTGGACAGAGGCCGGCCTGTGATCATGTGCTCACGAACCAGCGGGGCCTCTTAGATTAGACATGCAAGTGTGGAACTGATAAACGTTATGGCTTCATGCATTCCTAAGTCAGGCTCGAGGAAAATACAGCTACAACAATTAACAGTTTAATTGAGTCAGTTGATCTGGATCTATTTTAGTCTTAAGGAATTGGCTAGTTGGAAATTATTCATTGCATTTATTCCCCTGTGATAGTCTTTCTTGTAGCTTTGTTCTAGACACAAAACAAAGTACTTGCAAAGTTTCCGTTTGTTCTGGACTGGATGTCACCATGCTGACAATCTTTTCTTTTTCCTTTCCCACATTGCCCTTCAATAATAAACAAATGTGCTTTACAAAGGAGACCATGACCACTTTCCCAAGGAAAAAAAACATTTCTTAAGGGCTGTAGATGACAATCACTGTGCTAGTGGGTTACATCCCTGAGGCCTCACTCCTGATGCAGAAGAACAAAGGGTGAATGACAGCTTGAGACTGAAGAGTGAATTTGGGGTAGGCTACATTTACCCAAATCTTATTTTTATCAGAAACTTTGGTTCAGACAAAAATGCTATGTTTTACATAATATGAAGTTTATTTTTATTGGTATTTTCAGGGTAACCATTTCAGCGTTTGCTGGAATACATTGCATTTTTAATTTAATAGATCATTTATCCATTTAATCTCGAGAAGTTGTATGTAGTCTCAGAATCATGATATGTAGGTCAGGATAAACAATTTTTTGTGTAATATCTGACTCAGAATCACATAATGAGATATTTGAATGGATTTTGAGTATTAAATAATTTTCGTTTTTTCATGCATTCTTAGAGTGATTGTCAATGAAATTTCTATTCTTAATAGCTGTATATGTGAGTATCTTCATCTATTAAGAGCCAAGATTACATAGGTAAAGTGTTTTATAAACTCTTAAATACTCTATTTCTTATTAAATCCTCATCCAACTATTCCCACTTGTTTCTCTTCTACCATAGAGTGGAAGTTAATATTCCAGGCTTAAGTCAAATTGAGAGTGATGATGATCTTATAAAGTTTTTAGGTCATATTTTTCTTTTTCGCATCACTTCCTAGTGGTGAAATAAAGTGAAAATGACTTGCATTGAGAATTCCAGATCCATTGGATTCTTACAGATTATTTGATGACCATGAATTCTACGTTAGTGATCTCCTGCAACATAACAAGTTGCTCTGAGCTTACTGATTTTGGACGACAGACATTTATAGTGTCACAGTTCCGTGCTTCAGGAAATTCCAGAGGGCGTGGCAGGCCGGTGGTTCTGGCCCAGGCTTCCTGCAGGGGCTGCTCCCAGGATATGAGGAGGGCGTTTGATTCCAGCACGGGCTTCCACTTCCCAGAGGGCTCACTCCGTGGCTGTGGGGCAGGAGGCCTCAGTTCCTTGCCACGTGGGCCGCTCCGTCGTCTGCTCTATGTCCTCGCCACGCGGCCAAGGGAGGCCAAGGCGGAAGCAGCAGCACCTCGGGAGCCGTCCACCTTCACCTCAGTGTTCTGCTCCTCAGGAGGCTGGCATCAAGTCCAGTCCAGGCTCAAGGGGAGGGTCAGAGAACTCGTGGAGAGGTTTGGAAACCACCAGAAGGACTGAGTCTACTTCACGGCTTTGTTTTCTTTCCTTCAAACAGGCCAGATACTACAAGAGAATTCTGGTTATTAATTAAAATAATATTTAAAAATTATTTCTCACTCTTTCATATACTAGAAAATGATATGAGCTGCCCAAGGCAACATGGACTGGGTTTACCGAACGGTGGCAGGTTCGTGTGTGTGCTGGGCCAGACTGGCGGGCGTCACAGGGAAAAGAGGAAGTGCAAGATTAAAGCAGGAAGAGGGAAGAGGAAGAGGCAGCTGCCTCCTCCTTGGGCTTGGCAGGTGATGGAGGCATGCAAGGGCTTCCAAGTGTTCTGTCACAAATTCTGGCCTATGCGAGATCACTGTCTGCACGTAGTTTAAGCCCTTTGCTTCTTAGTGTCCACAGGGAATTGTCACAGCCGTGTCCCGTTATCTCTGCTCCGTGTTTCTGTGTCCCCGTGGGCCAGGAGCATACAGATGTGCCGGTGCTTTGGCACAACATTTGCTTGAGTGTAGGGAGGAGGGAGAGGCCTGGCCACGAGGCCATGCGGACGGGCAGACCAGGGAGACCCGTCTGATGCTGTTGGTACACAGATACTGATTTTATTTTATTTTTTTGAAACTGGAAACATTTGCCATTATTTAAAGGTCTGTGTGGCCACAGCATTAAAGATGAACGGCTTTCTTCATTTACCGTCCAATCCAGAGCCACATAATTTGACACTTGACAGATTTTGATAATTAAATAGTTTCCATGTTGGTTTATGCACAGAAGTGCGATGTCTCAATGCAGGGCAGTTCGTAGGGGTGGTCTCCATTGTAATCCGAGCAGAGGTAGGCCCGGGCTGAGCCAAGGGAGCTGGAGAGGGGAGTGGCTACATTTCTGTTTGGGAGGCTGAAGGATTGATTTGTTGGAGGAATGAGTAGAAGGAAGAATCTGGAATACATTCTGGCTTGTTTAGATGGGGTGTAATGGGGGAGAGTTGTGATGGTCCCTAAAATCAAACATGCAACAGAGAATTCGTTCATGGGGATCAAAACAATGAGCTCCTTTTTTGGACGTTTTTCTGTCTGATACTTTTTCCTCCCCTCAAATCTCCATGCTGATTCCTGATCCTCACTTCCAGCCGATGGCCTTGCTTGCTAGGTCAGTGCAAACAAAGTTATTGGAAGAATTTTTCACAAGAGAATTGTCTCCTTCCCCCACTCCGGCATCCGAGTCCCTGTACTCCAATTTCCCTTTGCCTTCTGGGCACGGACCGTCTGTGGGATAGCAGGGATCAGTCTTCACTTGTGACCAGGTCCCACCCCGTGTCGCTTGCTCGCAGCACAGCTCAGCACTCTCCCACATGTCCACAGTCATCGGATTTCCCTCCCACCGACCCATTCCATCAGCATACAAGCATGCTGTTATTTCTGCCACCTAAAACCCAAAATAAACAGCCACTGGACTGCACACGTCCCTTCAGAGGCCGCCTGTGGCTCCGCCCGCTCTCAGAGCACAGCTCTTTGCTGCGGCCACATGGCCATCTCCTCTCTTCTGACCCCCGCCCCCAGCCTTCACCCTCACCCGCTGTTGGTTAGGTCCCGTGGCCTCTGGAGGGCGGGGGCATGATCATTTCTCCGTCCACATCTTCCAGCCTGTCATGTGACCTTGCTCATGGGACTCATTCATCCCTCCAGAACAGACTTGTTCACTTGCCTTCTGGGACCTCAGGCTGCCCAGTTACCTCGTCTCCCTGACGGCTCCCTTGTCTCCCTGGCTGGCGCCTGCTCATCACAACGGTGCTAGGTGGCCCAGCCCTGGACCCGCATCTCTGCTCTGACTACTCACTCCCTTAATGATTGTTGTATCCACTCTTGTGGCTTAAATACCACTGACATGCTGGCCAGACTCATACTAGCAACTGCACTGTGTTCTCAGTTTAGACTCATGGTCAACTCTTACTTGACTTCCATAGCTGTGTATGTCTTCTTTAATATTTATTAATGGTTGTACCTGAAAAGCCACCAAACAGTTCCTTTAGTATTTTAGTTTTTGAAAATGCAAATTACGGACTGGAATAATACAGTAATAACATCGGAAGTAGCAGACTGGTCTCCACACGATCTGGCACAGCTGTGTGGGGGATGCGTCTTTTGTGCTGGTAACACCTACAGCTAGGAATTTGCTAGTGAGACAGATATCTGCGTCTGAGCTTTCATATGCAGTTGTCTTTTCAGGCTAGTCTTCCATTTGTGGGAAAAACACTTAGCCATAAAATTACATTTTGGCTGTGATGACATAATAGACTGGATCTCTATGAGAAAGATTCGTTGAGTGTCAAAATTATAAATGCATACACCCACACAGACATATTTTTTTCCCGGATCTCTTAGGCTAGATGATGTGGGTACCCAGCTCCTCACGGCTGCGACGTGGTTAGCTGGGCCCGTGGAGGCAAGAGCAGGCATCTGAACACTCAGTTCACCCTCCAGTGGAGAAAATGCTCTCTGAACCTCTTTGATACCAGCTGTAATTTGTAAATGAGATTCAGCCTGTTCAGTGTTTGGATACAGGAAATTTGCCGTTTGACATTCTCTGTGTTATTTCCTTTCTGTTTACCTTAGTGGAATATTACGGGTACCCCCGTTACCCTATAATTATCAGGAGCTTTATTAGCACAGCATCGTCCTGGGCTGTAGAGACACACACCCGTCATAATGCAGGCAGTGCTAGAGCAAACTTGATCCTGGCTTAACGGAGTCCAAATCCAACAACAGTGTCCAGGGTGAGCCCGTGCTTTGCAGGCCAGCACCTGGCAGAATGCAGGACACCACCCTGAAAACAAATCTTGGTTATTAAATAGATCCAAGGCTCCGAAGTCATTTTTGGCAACATCACGTGTAAAGGTAGGAAAAACAGTGGTAGAATTATTTCGATACAAAGTACAGTTTGTACAGTATATATTCGGTATACAAATTTTTTCTTGTGATTTTGGACTTATTCTCAATTAGGCAGACAGACAGAATTAGAAAGAATTCTGACTTTGTAGCAAAAATGACTTGGCCTTGCATGCTGGCTAATGACGGCGATTCCTTGCACGAGTTCCTTCACCTCTCTGTGCTGTAGGTGACTCATCTGCTGAGTTTCAACATGAAATGCAAACACACAGGCTGGCTTTGAGACAAGGAATGTGACAGCGGCCACCACAAGCTCTTCACTTAGTGGAGGTTCAGAAAACCGCCCTCTTCCTCCCGTTAGAGTTGTGAGGCCAGACAAATGGAGGGATGGGAGGTTAAGTGGCCCTCGTAAGCTGACCGCGCCCGCCATGCGCACAGCAGGCTCTCTTCTGCTACGTAGCCTCTGTGTCTCTGGCAGTTTTCAAAGGGCACCGAAGGACACCACTCACCGGGCTTTGTGCTGCTCTGCCCCAGGACCAGAGCTCTGTGTCCCAAAAGACACAGAGGTCCAGAACGAAGGCAGCAGGTCTCTGTGGTTCTCGGCTTAGGGTCCTCACCTCCTCGCTTACAAGCTGGCGTGGCAGAGTTTGGCATTTGGCAGGGAAGAGGCGTTTTTGTGTCCAAGGTAGAAATAAACACTGGGATCGGGAGTCATGCCCAGCATCCCCTCGTCTGGACGGAACCCAGGCTCAGGTTGGCACCGTTCCCACTGGACATTCCGAGGGCAGGACAGCTACTGACCCCAGAGGCAGGCTGTGTCATGGCCCTATCTGGGGACTGTCCATCCTGGTTTTCTTGGTGGAGTCAGGTGTTTGGCTCAGGTCAAGGATGGTCTCGTGTCCCAGCACAGTGCAGAGACATTGTGGGGGCGGGAGAGGTGGCCGAGGGGTGCAGAGTCTGCTCCTCCTCGCCCGCTTCTGCCCTGCGAGCGGCGCATCCCCTGGGACTGGGAGGGAGATGCTTTGGGTGAATGTGTGGCCACAGTGAGGGCCTGGGCAGCTGCCCATCGAGGGAGAAATTGCTCACTGTGGCCGTGACCGGTGCCCTGAAAGGCCCAGCTGTGGCGTCCCGTACTTCTCACCCAGCGAGAGGCGAGTCTTGCCCTTTGCATTCCGAAAGGGACGCTTGACCCTGTGAGGACACAATGTCCATTTATGCTGTGAAAATTGCCAGTAAAACAGAAAACAGAGAAGCTCTTTTGTGCTTAAAAAAAAAATAGCATAAAGTGTTGGTGTTTGAGGGTCCAACAGGTGGGCAGAGTGATGAGGCTCTCTACGAAAGCTGACATTTTTAGGGGCTTTGCCCCTCAGATACGAGGTCTGGCAGACACTTGCCACAAAAGCTGTCTTTGAAAACTGACATTTAAAAACTATGGTTAGCAGTCTCTTGGCTTGAAGAAAATTAACTAATTTGTCAAAAGGAGCAATAGAAAGAAAGACTTTATATCAATGAAGGCAGAGGGTGCTAGTTTTGCTTAGGATCCTTGAAATTTGGAGAATTGAAGTCTATTTTTCTTTTCTCTTTACTCTCTTACATGACCTTGGACAAACACTATACCTTTTATTTTTATCTGTTGGTTTTATCAGTGCTGATTTTAAAATGTCATCCATCTGGGGATGGAGGCATAAACACGTATTAGTTATATTTTTCTGGTCTAATAGACTCTTGAAAGAACTTGCCTGTTTTTACCACTCCTCCGCACACAGTAGCAGCTCGGTGTTCGTTAAGTGGACGAACGCACCCTTAGGATGACCAGTCGGTGCTGGCACCGCCATGTGCTCCGAGACCCGGTGCCCTCAAGGGACGCCTGTCAGCTCTGCTCAGGTGGACGTGCCTGGTCCTTGCACCTCCCTCAGACAGAAGCTTTCATAGCCATTTAGCCATGGAGACCGGAGCATCTCTCTGTTAGCCGTTTTCAGGCACTACAGAGTGTACAAAAGTAAGCACGATTGAACTAAGGACAATAAAAAGGCACAGGGTAATTGGATAATTTTGCTTTTTTTTTTTTAAACGTCCCTCTACTCTGTCACGGTCAGGGAAGAACAGTATGGAGAAGACCAGGAAACTACCTCAGACAGGAATGCACTTCCTCTTCCTTGTCCTGCCGCCCTAGAGGGGCATTTTATATCCTTCTCTTAGAGCTGAGGGGCTGGAGCGAGCTGAGAAAACACAAGCGAGCCATCCACACAGCACTAAGGACTGTGCATTCTCAGAGCGCGGCCATCTAAAAGCGTCGAATACCTTAGTCGACTGAGAGTAAACTGCAGAAGGGAGAAAGAGTAGAGTTTATAACTAGTAAAGACGAAGCAAAGTAAGTCGAAGGTTTTTTATATGACTAAGGTAATAACTCAAACTGAAGTTGGAACTAAACAGGTAAGTAAAATACACTTTCAAGCAGAAAGGTGAGAAGGTTCTTAAGGTCTCGCTGAATCTTTTGTGGAAACATAAGACACATTCACAGAGTGCAACTCAGTTTTCTTATGGTATTGTTTATCTTCCAAACATCTTCCGATTTATTTGAAGTAAGGCTCAGCCTGTTAATTCCTGTTTTGATTTTTCAGTGAAACTTCTTTCCCCAAAATAAGTCTGTAGAAGGTAAAATAATTTTCAAGATCAGGAGTTTCAAAAGAAATTGGACTGCATCCATACATTAGGAATTATTTTTCTCCCTAGTAGTCCTCTTAGGTTTTTAACATCTGTGATCGACTCCTGGGCCCTGTTTCATTTTTCGTAAAAGAGGATTTAGCCTGTTTGAAATAGTATATTTAAAACCAATATAAAATGTTCATTTTATCATATATTTTATTTGAAGTGTGATAAAAAATACTCTTTTAAAATGTGACTGCCAATAATTTATTTCACAGTATAGGGTAAAATCACTGAATCAAATGTAGTTCAGGATCCAAAAAAGTCAAAAAACGTTCAGACTCTTATTAGGAAAAAAGAATATAATAAGTGATGCAGAGCTAGTTCAAATGCTGAGGGTTAATTCTCTTTTTTGGTTTTGTAGTTTATTGTTGTTTTGCAGTACATGTAGAAGTTCTTCTGTAAACACACTTTGGTGCATTCACACCAGTAATTTTGGTCATCGAAATGACCACTTTTCTCTCCTCATACCAGGTCGTTGGTGTAGCCCAGGCCATCAACAAGAAGTCAGGGAACGGCGGGACGTTCACTGAAAAAGACGAAAAGGTACCAAACCTGCGTCCGGTGTGGGGAGGTCCGTTCAGGAAGAGGCTTCATCTTTACAGTGTACACACCTCTAGATTTGGCTTTTGCTCAAACTGTCGATCACAAGAACATTCTGGTTTAAAGTGAGCCGAAACAGTCAAAGTGTCTCTCCCGTGGGGAATACAGGGCCAAGTGGGCTTTGGAGCACTGTGATGTTTATGCAGGCCGCAGGACCCCCAGCTGCCTCCGCACCGTGTGGCTGCACCCCAGGGCTGTGTGCATGTCCAGGCCACACAGAGGGCGACGTGGTCTTTAAACCGCTCATTTACCTGTCATCACTGCTGTAAATGAGCCCAACCTAGAGTACAGTCCGCTAACGCTCTGCTCCAAGTTCAGCACCGCGGGTCAGCTGAAGCTTGGAACTGCCTCCCAGTAAAGCAGATTTCAGACTGTTTTATAAGCTTTGCACACAGACGATAGGGCACCAAGGTGTGAATCCAGGCTGCATGATGTGACTTTAAAAAGAACACCAGTCAGCATCATTTTATTCCTCTTCCCATCTGGCTCTGAAGGCATACAGCCCACGCCCCACACCAGCGTGTTTTACATTTCAGGGTGGAAGCCCATAAACCTGTTTACAACTTCATTCTGTCAGCAGGTTTTGCTGTCTCTCTTCTTGAATATGTGATTATGTGTATATCATGGGACCCACTGAATTCTTTCAGTTCAAGCTACTTCTGTCACTCCCCCCAAAATTAGTAGGAGCTTTTGGGAGACACGCAGACAAGACAGTGATTTTTGTCTCCATGCTGTAAGCTGTATTCGTACCTGTCTTGCTCCCATGTGTTAATTGCTTCAGAGCATAGCAGGTACCTTTAAAATCAGAGTAACAGACATCTCATCACCTATCCTGTTAATGACACCTGAGAACGTTTGGTGGGGAACACGGTTTTAGATTGGCTACATATTCCATTATTTGTTTATTTGTCCATTAATGTAAACCACGCTTGAAAGATTTGCCTCTTTAGGCTGTATCATCACTTGGCAAAATAAACCCATGATTGTGGATAAAGTGTGCCATATAAGGATTTATTGAATCAAAAATTGATATAACTGTGAGCATACCACCTTAGTATGGTGTACCGAGGACGATAGATACATGTTAAAAAAGAACATATTTAAGCTAATATTTGCAACTTTATATGGTACTGTTATTGCCAATATTCTCTTAACAAGAATGTAAGCTTTATTTGCCCAGGAGTTAATTATAAGCTTTTATATCTTCTCAGCATAGATCCAAGCCTTAATGCCATTCAGAGACTCTATACCAAATTTTGTGTAGAGTGAATTTCAATTTCAGATAATACAAAGAGACCTGTGTGTCAGTCCCTCCCCCTTCCTCCTTGCTTATTTATACCTAATGTATGACTTTAGGAGACTTTGTTAACACTTGTCACCCACTAGTTGTGCCATTTAGCTCACACTTGCTCTATGTTGGTTTCTAATTTTATGTAGAACGAACATCTACACTTTGGGCTTTCTATTTTTATTTCAACTGTAGATATTTTGGGTTGTCTTTTGTGTCTCAGGCAATATAACAAGACAGTTTTATTTGGTGTTGTCTTACCTGTTTTCCAGGACTTTGCTGCTTACCTGGCATTTTGTGGTATTGTTCTTCATAATGCCCAACTCTATGAGACTTCACTTCTGGAGAACAAGAGAAACCAGGCAAGTCTGCTTCCTAGAAAGAGAGTACAGGAATTCTGTTATAAAATTTGTTACATTTTTATCTGAGTAATAATATCTGTATGATTAAAAATCCAAATAGTAAAGATTCAGTTTCTAAACATTTTATGTTTCATCTAATAGTTATTTCCATTTCCCATTTGGCATGCTTTATCACTGTTAGACAATGTTCACTAACTTAACAGGTGAGGGTTTATTTGGCTTATGTTACCCTTTACTTGCATTACCTGCATCCTACCAGTATCATTGTGTCACTGTTGTGAGTTACTGGATGGGATGCATTTGCACGGTTCAAAAGGTTTTCAGTTCTCACTCTACCACCTAGAGACATCATCTCTTGATTCTATGCTTTGGAAAATGGGGGTCTTAGCACCCCTCTTCTCTCCTTCCCATCTGCCACTCCTTACCTCTGCTTTCCTATATGGACCTTATTGTTTATGTTGCCCACATCGATAACGTGTATATTGTCTACAACCATGACTGACTTTTCTTAAGCTTTGTCTAGGTTAATACTAAAGTTGCACTTGAGAATAAGGTATTTTTAAATACTATGCCTGTGTAAATGTGCATATTAGGGGTTTTTTTTTTTAATCCTTCTGAATTCCATTCTTTTCTCCTTGAACTGTTTGCTCTGGTGTAGCCTCAGGCTGTTGGTTTTTTCCTCTAGACTCTCCATTTTTTAGGCATTCTGTTAGGTCCTTTTTCTTGGAGATCTCCAAACTGAGGTTTTCTATCTTTCCTCTTCCAAGCTAAACCATTTCTCTCCATGCCTTCATGGTATAGGTGCCATCGTGGAACTTTGCTTCACTGCTTTCTTAGAAAGACTCCTCTGCTTATCTGCTGGATCCCATAACTCCTTCTCTCTCAGTTTTACTCCCTTGTTTTATTGCAACGCATTAAAGGGCATTGATGTGGCATGCTTTCCAAGTCCTTGCATGTATGAAAATATGTATTGTACCATCCTGCCAGTTTGGCTGGGTATAAAATTCTAAATTGAAAAAATCAATCTCTCAGAATTTAAAGGTGATGTTTTGTCTTCTAACTAGCATCTGTGTTGTTCTGATTCTTAGTTCTTTGTAGATTTTTTTTCAATGTCTGAATTGTTTCTTTATCTTTACTTTTAGGACTTACTTTTACAATATGACTCTTTTTTTTTTTTTCATCATGCTGGTACCTGGTCATCCCTTTCAGTCTGGAGATTTTAGCCCTTCAGTTCTATGTAATTGTTTTTTTATTATTTCCTAGATCATTTGTCTTCCCTGCTCTCTGTTTTCTTCTTTTAGAACTTGAGGCAGTAAAATATTGGACCTTCCATTGCATTCAAATGCAGTATTTTCTTGTTTTCATGCTCTGTTGTTGCCACCCATTAATCCAGTCCCCATTTTCACAAACACAGCTATGATCTTATCACTTTCTCCCTGTAGTCCATCACCATCCAAACTGCTTCAGGAGACATACAGAGCTTTTGGGGTTTTTTTTCTCTGCCTAATTCTGCATTCTCAACTCCCTAGTTCTCTTCTTTATATTCTCTCTATATTCTCATAAACTTAATCAAAACTAGTAGTGTGCTTTCTCTCAATTCATTTATTTTTGACTGAAATATTTCTCTTACCCACTTTACTGGAATGATCCCTACTCAGTTTTGAGGATTCCACTAGGGTAATATCATCTCCAATAAATTGTCTGTAATACCCTTTCTCCCCTCTCATCAAACAAATACTTTATGAAATTAAAAGAAATTCTATGGAATTCAAAGGAAAGAGACATTACCAGGAAAAACACAAAAAGAACTCTTAAAATTTTGTTTAGTTTGGACAGTATTTACTGTGCTCTATGAAAATGTTGATAATGTTGATAAATGTTGATAAGCATTTATTATTTATAAACAATGTGTTTTGTGTATCAGATACCGCTCAAAATGCCTTATAGATGTTAATTTATTTAGTTCTTACAGCATTCCTATGATTTGGTACTACTGTTATCCCCATTTTTCAAGAAACTTGCCCTGGATCACAAAACTAACAGGAAGGGAAGACAGGATTAAAATCTGACGACTCTGAGTTCAGAGTCTGTGATTGTAATCACAGTATTAACTACACTAACAATTGATAGAGAAGTTTGGTTAGTGGAGACTTACATATTTAATACTCGAATGCAAACCTGGTTGTAACTCGTTAAATTATATATGTATATATACACATATAATCTTTAAAATTAATATATATGTGTGTATATACATACGAGTTATAACCCATATAAATCGCTGTATGGCTTTAATAATCATGAGCACTTACTAAGTAATAAGCTCTTGATGTTTTTGTCTAGGTGCTGCTCGACCTCGCCAGCTTAATTTTTGAAGAGCAACAATCACTAGAAGTAATTCTAAAGAAAATAGCTGCCACTATTATCTCTTTCATGCAGGTGCAGAAATGCACCATTTTCATCGTGGATGAAGATTGCTCCGTGAGTACAGAGTGTGACTTTTTTATTTTTAGAAAGACAGAAACTTACATTCCTTAAAGCACAGCTTTTAAACACCTTGTTAGCTTTGCACCCTCTCTCAAACCTGACTGTGTGTGGTGTTTACGTAAAGCCGGTGGTGATGTGAGCTGCTGCGGTCGCGCAGGGGCAGAGGTGTGGCTGGAGGGGCCTTCGGTCACCCTTCGCTTCCGTGTCCCTCTCCGGCACAGGAGCGCAGGTGCAGCTGCGGTCGGTGGCTCCACTGGGTGGTGCAGAGGTGCCACGTCACGAGGTGCTGCCTTTCCCTGGTCAGGGACAGCTGTGCACTGGCCACTGTGAATAGTCGGGTCCCCCACTCTGAATGGTTTGGGTATACACATTTCCTTTTACTGGAAATTGTTTAAAAACCAAAAGTTGGGGCCCAGTAGAGGCAGCGTTCTTAAAGGTGCCTGTAAGTCCCAGATCCTTTACCAACACGGAGACCCACTCAGCTCTTCTGACTGGTACATTTCAAGCACTAGGTTTGTAACGTAAAGAAACAGATGTGTGTGGAAAGTTCGTTCTCACAGAGGGCTGGTCTCTCTGGACCAGTCAGCCGAGCTTGCCGTTAGAGTCGGGGCCCCCAGCCAAAGTCGGTTTCCTTCCCTTCTCAATCTGTGAACCACCGCTTCTGCAGTATCTCAGAAGCTAAGCAGGGTCGGGCCTGGTTAGTACTTGGGTGGGAGACCACCTAGGAAGACCAGGTGCTGCAGGCGTGAAAAATAAAAAATGAGAGGTTGTAAACTGACAAGGTCCTTGCAATCTGTGAGGTCAACCAAGGGTTGTCTCGCCTAGATAGATAGATAGATAGATAGATAGATAGATAGATAGATAGATAAAATAATTGTTTTAGATAGTAAGACTGTACTGTATGACCCCAACGTTATCTTAATCATTTTTTGTGTGCATATAATTCTCATTAATAGGATACCAAATGAGAACTTACTATGCTATAATGTAATCAGTATTCTCATAGATTCTTCATATTTTTAATCAGTTATAAAATTTTAATATAGAGACGATTACAAATAGTAGCGATCTTTTTAAAGTTCAGGTCAGAACTCATTAATGCAGTTTGTCGGTTTATCGTGTTTCCTCTGTGACCTGCTCTTTAGCATTTAATTTTTGAAAGTTATAAGGCATCCGTTTTTTAGGTAACTTAAATATCACTTTGATTAACATTCGGCTCTTCTTCTACCAGCGAACACCCTTCACGGCAGCAGCTGATCTGGACCCGGGGTGCTGTGAAGTACAGCCCAGCCAGATGCCCCTTAATGCACTTCACTCACTTTTTAATAACTCCAGTTGTTGGGTTTAGAAAAGGAATTCAGTGATTCGATGTTCATGTATATTACAGTTGTTTGTTGATTAAAAGTATTTTAACAACATGAGCAAAAATCAAAATGTAAGCAAGAAAAAAAAATGTGCCCAGCATTTCTGTCTCATATTAAACTAATATCATTGTTTTATTTCTTTATTTCCTTCTAATTCTTTATTCAGGTGTAAATATAGAATATGGTAAATATGTATTCTGGTTTTTTAAATGTAACTCCAAAAGTACTCTCTATATTGCTAAAATCTTCACAATTATTTTAATGATCTCAGAAAACAATCCTGGATGGTATTTTTTTACAAAGATATTCTTTACCCAAGATCTACTAGCACCATTCAATGTATGCATAAAAGCAAAAACTTGAGGATTTTGAATAAATATAGAGAAAATTTAAAAGTAACATGTTTGTTAACAACTGGTAGAAAAAAATAGCTGTCAAGCATTCTTACAGGTAGAGATAAGAAACTATAGGAACATGGCTTTTAATAACAGGATGTCATGAAATGAGTACTTAGTTCAGTTTAATCTAAAAGTAAATTAAAAATATCATAACTGTTAGTGTCAGTCGTTCCTTGGACGTGTATGTCTATATCTAGACGGTTTTTATTACCCTGTCAGATTTATTTCTCAGCCTGTGTTATTGCTCTGTTTTCAGGATTCCTTTTCTAGTGTGTTTCACATGGAGTGTGAGGAATTAGAGAAATCATCAGATACTTTAACAAGGTAAAATAACTTAATCTGTCTTTATTCACAACTGTATAATACTGGCTAAATACTTATTACATAACCCTTTTAATTTAAGTCATAGAAGCTACGGCTGCTTTTTCCTCCACAAATAGTTTTGCTTGTAAAAATACTTTACTGTTTGATATTATAAAGTTTCAGAGTTTTGTTTTGTTTTGTTTTCAGTGCAGTTGACATATCAAGAGAATTCTTTCATAGAGTGAATGGTGTCACAATTAGCATGGGCTTGGGCACAGTGTTTTCTGTGAGCTGGCTCATTTAAGACTCACAAGTACAATATTTCAATTCTATTTTTTCATCACATATTGGAGCCTCACTGGAAACTGCCAGGCGTCTGAACACATTTTTTTGTGCATCTGCTCTGATTTGGAGTCAGCCATGGGAATCTGAGCACAAGGGAGCCTGTGGTCCCGTCCCAACAGTACCATACTCTGGGCCTAGAGTCAGATCAGATCTTCATTGTCGTTCATTTCTTTTTCATAATTTGTAAATTTGTATTCATTTTTTTGTTAATTGTCACTCAGAAACAATAGAAAGTATTTATATGGTGGAGGTTGTAGATGTTATACCCCCATTTTATAAGTGCCTTCTGGAGAATTTTTAAAAAGATTGAGAGGAAACTGCCAGATGCTCTTTCTCATATTCCCTTTTCACTCTTGGCAGAAACTGGTGTTTGCTTAAGTGATAGGATGTTCTAAAAAATAAAAGTCTGCCACAATAGAGGGTCAGGAATTCTTGGGCACGTTATCCATCATTCATTTCTTTCCAATTATTTTACCAGTGATTACTGATATTATGTCCAAAAGCCTCTTGTGAGCCTGGAAATAAAACCTTATCTTAGCTTTACTATTTGACATTAAAGTTTCATATTTTTTTCATTATACTTGACCTATCAGAGAATTATTCCATGTAGTGAATGCTGTCACAATTAGTTCAGTCTGCAGTAACTAAGCATCCTGGTGGTTGTGCTTTAAAAATAACCTCTGTGCAAATGCAGACTACAGAACATTCCATAAGATGGCTGGCCCGGTCTCGTCAAAGTCAGTGTACCGAGTGACAGAGAGGTGGGGACTGCTCTTGGGCATAGCTAGGTGCCGTACAGGGCCTGATGAGTTCCCAGGGAGCAAAACAAAATAGTGAAGACATTTTTGAGGACATCTGGAAGTCTGAATGTGGTGGTGGGGAATTACAGTCACTTTTCTTTGGGATCAGGAAGCTCTTGTGGTTGGTAGGAGAGTATTCTTATTTTTAGGAGATTCATGCTGGCATGTTTAAGGATGAAGTGTTATGATGTCTGCACCTTACTTTAAAATGGTTCAGCCAAAGACAAGTGAGCAAACATATCTAAATTTAATATATTTAAATAAATATACCCAAACATGCATACTTAGATAAAGCAAATGTGGCAAAATATTAAAAATCGTTGAAACTAGCAGTAGGATTTTTGTTGTACTTTCAACTTCTTTGTGCATTTCAAAACATTCATCATAAAAATAATTGGAAGAAAATGCTTGTAGTGAAAAGTTGGAAGCAAAATGAAACAAAAATCATCTCTGCAGATCGTGTAAAGCAGAATTGCAGAACAAGACACCTGACCGCACGGCTCGGTTTCATTCCAGCCGTCCAGAGCCTGACCCCGCGGTGGCTGCAGGCCCGAGGAGCCGCCTCCGCCCCCAAGTGTGTCTCCCCTTTCTTTCCCCGTCGTCCTTTCTCCCACCTGTCCTCTTAGGTCTTTCCCCATCATAGTGCATAAACTGCCACAGTGACTTAAAGTTGTTTGAGCAATTGTACTTAAATCAAAACTCATTATTTCTAGATAATTATTTTAACAATACGATACAATGAAAGGCCTTTTCTCCTAGTAAAAGAATTTTGGGAATGAGCAGAGGGGCAGGATGGAGCCTGGGGCTGATGGGAATTCACTGGACTCAGAAGGTCCCCCGGCAGGCCTTTGCTGCCGACCCGGGCGAGGGGCGGGCGCCCGTTGGGTAAGCCGGGCGTCTCCAACCAGAGCCCCTGAGTTTGGTCCACACAGTCGTACCTGCACGGCTGGCCCTGGTCTCTCTCACACATGCTGGCATCCGGCTACACTGCCTAGCTCAGCCACGGCGTTACTTATTCTTAGGACGAGCATTAATGTGTAGGATTTTGATATGATGATGCCATGACATTTTTGTCACTTTTCATAACATTTTGGAAAGCTTCTAGATAACACGTAAATATTTGGTCATTTTACTTATCAGCTTGCACAAATAATGAATTGCTATATATATACACACAAATATAAAAACATATATACGGGTATATTTATGAATTTTACATATTATCTGTAGACCAATAGGAAAATTGGCATGATAATGCATATTAAATGTATAAAGTGATGAATCATCTACATTTACCTTTGAATATTTATGCAGCAACATGTTTGCGTGATTGTATTTCCTATATTCGCATTTTGATTTTTGTTACTAATTCAAATAGGTCCCTTATTTCCAGCTGGTGACAGCTGAACAAGCCCAAGGACTTGGTGTAACAGTGACCCCTACTGGTCAATGTGCTTTTTTTTTTTTTTTAAGCAAAGTCTTACTATATATTCAATTTATTACTATATGTTCAATTTGTTTTTGATGAATACCACATTCCCTCTCTGTGGGTAAAATGGAGGTATCTTTTCATTTATTTTTTAATAATTTCAAAACAGTCATTATAAATATATTTCTTACAAAAGATAACTAGGTCAGTGTGATTACCTTAAAAGAGACTGATTTACATGGATCATTTTAACTGATTCATTAAATGATTTTACAGTAATGAAAATTATTCAACATTAATGTTTTATGTCAGCTAAACATTTAAACTTAGCCTTTATTCTAATGTTGCAATAGATCTCTTATTAATATAAATATGTTTCTATTTTAATAAACATTAGCTATCAGGCTGAATTTTGCAATAACTCTGAATTAGAATGGTATTTAATAACTTCAGCATTTTGAAAAAAGGGCTAAACTGATATTCGCACTTCACCAGCAGAGTCTTTATTATCTTTCTAAAATTGCTTATTGATAGAATTCAGGCCCCACCAATTCTCATTATTAAACATTTTGTCAGCCCAAACACTCTTCCTTGAGATGAGCCACTAGGCAAGTCGATAACATTAGCAGTAAGCAAATCATTCATTTTAGGTGGTTACATGTCAGTTGTCATGCATGGCTCATTTGTTATTTTTCCAGCAACCCGCTTACTATCTTTTATAAATTAAAATGACATATTGAAGACAATTTTGAAATGTTAAGTGTAAAACTGAAAAATATTTAGGGCACACATGATACATAACTATTAGAATCTTGTCATCGGTGGGAGAGAGCACAATAAAACTGTTGGGAGTTGGGTCATCCAAGAATTTCAGGAGAGAAGCTCATTTCTAGAAGGCGGGAGATTTTAGTCTGTGTGCTTCAATGCAAAGACCACACAGTCAGAAGGAAACAATGACTATGACGTTGCACAGTGTATGTTAGCTCTTCATTTTGAATAGAGATGTTAGTGCTGTGACTCCATGTTACTTAATTTTATGTTAATATATAAATGCCCATTTTTATCATAAAATGGCAAGTGCGTAGAATTCTCTAAACTCACTTTCTTGGAATATATGTACTAGTTAATACCTGTTAATTTTTATCACATTAGAAAATGTAATTATAGTTAAATATAGTAGCACCTATTACTTTAAAAGTTAGTGGAAAGGTTTTTACTCCTTTGAAACACTGGGCACAGAGCAGAAGATCGTGGACTCTGAAGTCAGAATGACTGTATTGAAGGTTAAGTTCCACCTCTTACCGGACGCAGAGCTTTGTGTAGGTTACTCAACCTCTTGAAGCCTCAGCCGCTTCATCTGTAAAATGGGGATAGTCATAAGCACACAAAATGCTTCAGAAAATTTCTGACACGTAGTAAGCCCTTTGCATTAGCTGTTATTTCTGTGTCACTTTGATACATTTTCTGTCTTTGGATCCCCTTAGTCCTAAAGCCCAGAAGTTTCTCAGCATTTCCAAGCTCCATGCCCTTAAGTGTCTTCCCAAGGATGTACTCACATACAGTCCGCTGATATCCACATGCAAAACGCCTTAGATGTCTCTTCACACCCTTCAGTCTTATGCGGCCTCTTACGCATTTCCTTGACGCCGCCTGTTCCCTAACCTGCTTCTGCTAGCTGCCACTGGCCCATCTTGTCCACGTGTGTGCTGCTGCACTGTCACCTGTTGCCTTAGTGAGGACGAGGCTTGGCTGTGCGTCATAAACTTCCCAAGTAAAGATGGCTAAAACGAGAATGCCATGCTGTTACTCACTCCTCTGGCAGCCCGGGGTCGGCAGCACAGGCCTCCCTGAAGGCCTCGGGGTTTCCCCTCCCCGTCTCCAGGGAGTGGCCCTTCCCTTTGGGGTCAGGGGTGCAGCTCCAGCCTTGTGTCCATGTTCAAAACGGCAGTGAGACGGGCAAGGAGTGTGCAGCAGCTGTCTCTTGTTGAGGTCTCAAGGAGCCATCACATGTCCTGTTGAGTTGACCTCATGTGGTGGCGCTGAGCGATTGGGTGGCTGAGCCTGTCATCTTCATTCTGGGGCTGTGTGTGCAGATGAAGAGGAAGAGGAAGAGTCGCGGAGGGCAGCGGGCAGCCTCTGCACAGACCCTCCTGAGCAGCGCACGCAGTAACGTCCTGACGCCAGACCTGTCACGGCCCTCTGCTGGACTGTGAGCTCCTGTCCCAGCCCCTTACTCAGCGTTCGTCTCCTGTGCGTCCCTAAGTGTGCCTCTCAGGGAGCAGGTGCTCAATCTGTATTTATTGAGCACGGGAACTAAGAATTTATTAGCATTTCTCATAGAGTCAGAAATAAAATTGTATCACATAACTTAATAAATTTAATTCTCTTTTTCGCTAAAGTTGCCATTAGGGAAACAAAGTAATTTAAAAACTAATTAGTTTCTTTTGATTTAAAAGTAATTTTAGTATTTTTCCTCCTCTATGTCAGTGCCTCTAAGTCTGATTTTATCCTGTCTGGCAACTCGCTTACCTCCTCTGGGTTTCATCTGGCTCCCGCTGTTAGTGTGGTCATGATAAGAATAATAAAAGTCATTAATACTATTACTATCATGTGAAAAAAGACTCGGAAGTATCTCCTCCAGTGTACTTTTTTTTCTCACAGTAACCACTCTTGCATTTTTCTTATCTTTACTAACATTTATTTCCTTTTCCCAAGACCTTTGCTATCTATGAAATATGTGTAGTTTTAAAAGTTGTTTTAGTAACCGAGTCCTACACTCTTCTCTTAAGCTTTCCTTGAGTTTCCACCCAGATAATACGTGTGCACAGGAGCCCAGGAGTGTCTTCGGTCTGACTTTTCATTCTTTTTCACCTACACGTAATAGTGGACATGGGGTCAGTACTCAATCTGAGCAGATTACACTTAGCTAAAACGTACAGCAAAGAAAGGACAGACTGAGATGTCTCAGCCAGGAATGAGGCCAGACTTCAGGCGTCTCTGTGGAATCACTGGAGCTCAAGGAAACCATTGGAAACCACTGTCCAAGAAGCAGTGTGGGTGAGAAGGGTGGAAGCTAGGAAAACTATGGCGCTTTGAGAACTCAGAGCAAGTGGACATTTCTTCCTGAGGCGTGTATTTTATTTTGAAATGTCTCCCAGTGTTAAGCTTCCCTATTTCTTCAGTTAGTGATATTAAAATAAAGATAGGCATATCCTCACAGTTGGAGTAAATTTCCATAAGCTGACCTTCTTTGTGAATTCATCCCGGTCACCAGGGAACATATAAAGCTTCCTGATGAAAAACCACGTGTTCTATCTTGTTTTCCCAACTCCAGCACTGGCATTGTACTTACGTCCTCTCTGCCATCAGATTAATCTTTTCTGTTCAACCTATTAAGCAAGAAACTGGAAGAAAACTGGGGAAAATATTGTAAGTTCAAGAGAATTTTTTGAAGAAGATAAATTTTCAATTTAAAAATCATCATGAAAGCTCTTAAAGCAGAAGAAGAGCTCAATAAAATTCCTTCTAGGCATGCTTGATTTTTCCCTTGGTTTAAAATGTGGAAAATATTATTGGGATGACTAGATAAAGTAAATAATTGAGGAAAGCAGGCACCAGTCTTTCGTCACTCTATAACCTCAAGAAAAATAAGACCTGGGAGAAAATTCATATGGATTTTACATTGAATGGCACAAAAGACAACATGGCTATTAACATATGATTGTTGATGCCATTTGAAAACTTGTTTTAGATAGTTGAAAAATTATGGGTCTTTGTCTTTTCAAAACATTTCAATTATAGTAACTCCCAAAGTTGTAAATCATCAAATACATTTAAAGCTGCATAGTCCAGTTAGGAGGTACACTTTGTCCTGTAATTTTGAGACTGGTATTTTTTTCTCATAATCATTTATTTAACTCTACTCTGCCCATGTTTTTTCACTGCACAGAAAGAACTCACATCTCTCATTTCCGCAGGGAACGTGATGCAAACAGAATCAATTACATGTATGCCCAGTATGTCAAAAATACTATGGAGCCACTTAATGTCCCAGATGTCAGTAAGGACAAAAGATTTCCATGGACGGTAAGT
The DNA here is from genome assembly GCA_028627145.1 of Eidolon dupreanum. Taxonomy (NCBI): domain Eukaryota; kingdom Metazoa; phylum Chordata; class Mammalia; order Chiroptera; family Pteropodidae; genus Eidolon; species Eidolon dupreanum. The sequence goes on along the minus strand of CM053512.1, from coordinate 1,422,516 downwards.
AACCCAGTTGTAGACTCGGAGCTCGAAGGCTGTTTTCCCATCAGCTCTGCATTTACGGTGACCCTTCGGCTGAGGGACTGGCCCTAGCATTGGTGATCTGTGCTTTCCCTGGTCTGAGGAACGAGAAGGAAGTAGGGGTTGGTCAGTGATACCCGAGCATTTTTCTGTGTACTTTTATCACTTTTTAAAGATATATTAATGAATTATCATAAACTAATTTCAAGGTAATTTATCTATTACCTCCTTAATGTCAGTGATGTTCCTTAGGTAGTATTGCTAACATTCTTCAGTTTATTCTCAAAACTTACGTTCCGCATGGCTTGAACTTGTATGATTGGTGATCTCCCACCCTGAGTAGCTTATGGAAAATGAATGAACGTTTGCTCCGACAGCAAAGCCTCAGGGAGCAGCCTCTCAGACTTTGAAAGCTTTGAATGCTGCATTTTCTCTCACTGTGTTTTAGAAAGGCATCACACGGTAAGGCAGCTGCCTGAGTTTTACCGCTCACCTGTCTAGGAGCCCTTCTAGAAGTCCAGGCACCCGGGCAGCGGAAGCCGTGGTGGTGCACAGTGTGGAGGGGCGGGTGCTGCCGCTCCTTGGGGTCCCCCTGCAGGGCCCCCGCTTCCCGCTAAGTTCCTTGAGACATCAGCTGTACCCCAGGTGCAGTGGATGCTGAGTATGTACTTCGCTTAATATTACTGTAAGCTCCTTGGAGAATTTAAAATGGGGGAGAAGAGAAATATAAGATATTTATTATTTTTAATGATGTAAAGACTAATTGCTTTATATTGCATTGATGTGAACTTGATCGTAATTTGTGCATTTGCTGCATTCTAGCACTCCAGCTAATAAAAGATGAATGTATTAGTGGTTTCATTTGTCCAGTATAATTTATATAACAGCATCCAGGGGGCAAATCTTCTTTTCTTAATTTTGGGCTGTTTTTTGCTTTGTTTTTGTTTAGAATGAAAACACAGGGAATGCGAGCCAGCAATGCATTAGAAGTTTGCTCTGTACACCTATAAAAAATGGAAAGAAGAATAAAGTGATAGGTAAGCCTTTCCATTAACCTCTACTCCGCACTTCTGAAAGCAAAACATGTATTCCCAGAAACTCCTGTCTTTCAAGTGTAAATTTAAAGAATAAAATGTGAAAAATATAGAACTTGGAATGATAAAAGAATTTTGAAATAACAGGCATTTGTTAAATATCTTATTAACTGTGATTTATTTCTGAAATTATTATAATCCTGTTTTAACAGAATATTTGTTTAGGAATATGTCAAAAGTTAGTAGGCCAAGACATCAAGTTGACAGTATGTACTATTTAGAGTCTCACTTAATTTCTCAGTTTTCTTTTTAGAATATGTGGTTTAGGTTGTAGGTCATATTCATTCATTCATCAAAAATGTTCATTGAGCATTCCGCACTTGGGATAAATCTGAGAACAAAGCAGAAATCCCTGCCCACGGGGAGTTCCCGCTCTTATAGGAGGTTCTAGGAGAATATTTGCTTGCAGAGTGGTAGAAGAATGTATTCTCAGAAAATGGAATGTTTTGTATTATTGACATTTGTTTTTGGCACTGCAGGTTATATCAAGAGTAGAACAGAAAATATGGGGTTGTATGTGCCACTCATGCATGGTTGACACTGAAGATTATCTGAGCTGTCAGCATTCTCCCAAGAACCTGGAAATAAAGGAAGGAGGGCCTTCTAATGGCTGAACTAGCCTTTCACATCTGTTCAAAATTCACATTCTATGATCTTGTCGCTGTTTCATACAAATGAGCAAAATAATCTTTTTTTTAAATGCCAGTTGAAATAATCAGACTTCTCTCAGCATCCATTTTGTGTCACCCTACTTGAGAACAGAGCCACAAGTAAACAAATGTTTTTGGAGAAGAGAAATTCCCTGAAAATAAAAAGAAAGAAAAAAGTAATTGCTTAGTGGGATTTTAGGTCGGAGCTCGATTCCAGATTGAGAAGGAGCATTTCCAGTGTTCCTGCTGTTTTGTGAGTGTAACAGGAAGGAGAATTTGAGTTCTCCACTGAACTTAGTACCCACAGAGGCAGCTTGGAAAATGCCATGGTTGTAGATCATTTTTCCTGCATGTCACGGACCAGATTCTGCTATTATATAATTCTAATAGAGAATCCCCATAGAGTTACATGCAGAAAGATAAATGGGCACATGTGTTTTTTGCCATCTTCCTTCCCCGTCATTTTTTTCCATTACTGACATTGAGATGAAATTATAGACATGAGACCCGTGTGGGGCCTGTTGCATCGTCAGATGCCGTCCCTGGGGATTGTCTCCCAGCTCCTGACTTCTTGGAGCTCTGGCTAATCCAGAGGGTCTCCACCGCTTCGCTTCCAACGCTGTTAAGGAAGGACTTTTCTCATTCTCCATTAATTTATCTTAACCAAATATTCCCCCTCTTTATTAGGCTAACTATGCCTTATTCCCACATCACATTTACCAGAAATTCTCATGCTCATTTTTTGTACCAATTTCAGAGCATATTTTGAAGAAATCAGTCCTATTCCCAGTAAAAAAAAAAAAAGTATAACCATCTCTACTTTAAATAACTTACATTTTCATCTCTTGTTAGTGAAGAAATATAATAAAAAGTATAGCGTTATACATTGCTTGACAGTGAAATGTGAGAGAGAAGTACGCATTTCCTGCTGAATGTGTGTTCTAAACTGGTTACTCTCATCAAGTGTTGCAATTTCATTCCAAGGCATACATAAATATTCCAAATTATATAAGTTTAAATTTGACTCCAACTTCATTTTATTTTTCATATTAAATTTTATCATTTGGCTATATTGCTAACTGCTCATGTATTTAGAATATTTACTGGGATTTTTCTAATGAAAGTGTAATTAAACTGTGCAGTATCATCCATGACACACATTGCTTGTAATGCTTAAATTATCTGTTTTTTTTTCCCAGTTAGAGAATTGAAAACTTGCTCATAGTTATAATAAGCACCAGGAAATAAGGCAGTAGGAGCAGTAACAATTGGAATAAAATGAGAAAAAAAAAATAAAACTAAGAATTTATAGCTTAAAATTATAAAAGTGAAAATCTATAAAACGAAAATAAGCATAGGTATTATAGTTTCAAGAATTGATTGAAAAATTTTTTTAAAATGTTATTTTTAAAGTAATTTTAAAAAAACTATTGCCCAAAGGAAATTCTAACCAAAGCAGAAGAGAGGATGAAATAAGGTGATTCATAGGCAAGGAAGAGGCAAAATAAAATAACTTACAAATAATGTGGTCGTTAAATGCAAAAACCCAAGAGAATTAGCCAATAGAAACTACCTAAAAAGAGAGTTTAAAAAGTGCCTGGTTATCAAATTATTAAAGAGAAATCACTATAACATATGCTAAGACAAATGATAATGGGGAAAAAAATCCCATTTACAATAGTAAAAAGGAGCAAAGTTAGTGTGAGATGTGTAGCATCTATATAAGGAATACTATAAAATTCTGAGTAACTTAAAAATCTTTAGTAAGTGAACTGAAATAACATTTCCTGACATTAAGAATGTATTTTGTAAGATGCCAGCTTTCCCCAGATTAGGTTTACATCAGTTTACATGAGTTGATTTACATGGATACATATCCTTGTCAGATTTTTTTTTCAAGAGGAAGCGGGATCCTTGACCAACATTTATAAAATTCATCTGGAAGACTAACATGTAAAAGGATTCGGAGCTAATAGATAAAAGATAAGGTAATGCTGAGAAAGTAGCATAACTAAAAGTATTGGGCACACACTGGGAGAGGTGGAAGTTTGATGGAACACAGTAGAAAGTCTAAGTGCAGACCCAAGTCAGGTGGATATAGTGTCTGTGTCATTTTTGAAACCAGTGTGTTTCATTGTTTCTCAGATTCCATTGGTTGAAAGACACCATTTTTAAAATACCTCCAAGAAAGAAAAACATGGTTTAACTTAAACCATGGCAAGCAGCTGATTAGGATGCATACTGATTTCAAAAATATGAAGATGTGAAAAGACCTAATAGTTGAAAAAAGTATGAATTTAGTATTTAAGGTAATAATTCAGATCATTATAAAATTGACACTGAGAATCCAGTAGCAATTTGGGGACAAACTAAGTTGAATTCGAAGATTAAATGTGATTCAATGAATCTATAAATGTACTAGGAGAAAGTATAGGTTTATAGTAATCTTAAAATGGGGAAGTTTTGTTTTTTTTTTTTTTAAAGCAGGACACTGTAGTTGAAAACTGTAAAGATGACTGCTTTGGCTACTAAAAATTAAACGGTTTATACAGCAAAAAAAAAACCAAAAAAACTCAAATTAAGATAATTGACAAATGACAAGTGCAAAAAAATATTTTCAAGGTAGGTGATACAGGCAGGTCTGAGATGCTGGCTGTGGAGTCCGTGTTAAGTGGCAGGGAGGACATGGGACAGCAAGCAGGGCGGGACGCTCCAGCCTGCTGAAAGCCTGGAGGACAGCTGTGGCTGGCAGCAGCATCTAACCCCTGCGGTTACAGAACAGGAGACGTAGCTGTGTGATTCTAGAAACTGCCAGCCCGATAGCTTCATTTCCAGAGACACCGTGAGTGCCCGCCAGCTCTCGGGGCTCGTCTGCTGCGTGCTCGCGGACGCTGGCAATGCGGGGACGCGGGCGTCTCGCTGTGGCACCTTCTGCGACTCGCGCTTCTCCTCGCGTGCTGTGGAACATTTTATTCTATGCGTACAGGCGTTTATTGGCTTTATTTTTGGTTCTGCATTAACTACTTTGTTTGATTTTATATTTGAGTGATTCTGAGTTTGTGTGGCTCGCTGGTAGATGTGGCATCTCAAATGAACACTTTAAAATTTCATTTCGTATGCTATCGTGGTCTCTTCCTTTGCAAAGACATGCAGTAACTCTCATGAAGTGATAACAAAGAAAAATCTCGTTCATGAAAAATGGACATTACGTAGAACACTTGAGTTCATGAAAAATGGACATTACTTAGAACACTTGAGTAAAAATCGAAAGGCAATCATAGTGTGGTTTTAGGGCGAGGGTGTGAAACATGCAACTTGTGAGGAAAAGCGACTTAGGAGAGCGGCAGCTCCATGTTTATAATGTGGGGGTTCTTGGAGGTTGGAGGACCTCACCCCTGCGTTTTGATCGTCCATGGGGCGTGTTCTTGGCAGATAATGGATGCTGACTGCCGTTTAGCCGTGGTTTCTACTTGCCGTGTCCAGATCCATTATGCTTTGCTTAAACTTTCCTTGGTGGTGTGTAGAGACGTGATCCATCCCGCAGTGCAGAGCAGAGAGTGATGTCCTTACTGTAGAGCAGAAAACCTCCCACAGAAAGAGAGCAGGCTCGAGAGCGCAGCCCCTCCGTGGCGTGAGGGAAAGCGCCTGCCCACGAGGAGGAAGGGACGTGCCGTGCAGCCCCGCGTCTGCTGGGACGGCTGGGAGAAGTCATGACGGTCCTGCCCAAGGGAAAGCACACAGTCAGAGCTGCAGTCCCGCCTGCTCCCATTAACTTGGTAAATGTGTTTGGGGTCCCTGCTGTGATGTCAGGCACTTTGCTCGCTGAGGACGTGAACCCCCCAAAATAAAATCTCTGAGCCCAAGATATGTGGGGCCTACAAAGAGGGGCAGGAGTAAAACCCACCATGGTACACCAAGTGATGATGGTGAGGGCGTAGAAAAGAGGTGCCTGCCTCCCCGGGAAGGTGGGGGCCCCAGGAGCCCACTGTGAAGGTGATGCAGGGATCGACTGGGTGCCAGGGAAGGGGGCGTGGGGAGCGTACTGGCCGGTGGACAAGCACAGGCGAAGGTGTGGGCGGCAGGATGGCGGGGGACCGTTAGCCCTGCCGGGCAGGGCCTCGAGCTGCAGGGGAATGAAACAAGGCCTTTGGGGCGTGGCCGCCTGGGGCTGGGCTTTCAGACCTAGGCCCACTGAGTGGCCTTGAGCAAATGACTTCGCCTTTCTCCATCTGTAAAGTGGGGGCGATCACACCATCCTCAGTGTAAATCGTGAGGACGAGAGGCCTTGTTCGTAGTGGAGCGTTTAGCCCAGGCCTGCCCCGCGGAGGGCACGTCATGGGGTCTGCGGTTATAGACTTAGAGGCAGAAGAGATAAGAACTTTGACAACAGGGGGTTTCACCCAGAGGTGGGAGGTCACCCAGCTCCTCGCAGAGACCACGAGGCTCGGGATTCCAGAGAAAAACTAGTTCAGTGAGGATTTATCATGACGTAGATGTCACCTTCCATTTATGTTGATGACATGTTTAACTTTGGAAAAGAGGCAAGGACATAGGAAGTTTTAAGTTTCCTCAGAGAATAGTTCTGCTTTTGTTTCTAAGTAAATAGTCCTTATTTGCATTTTATTCAAAGTATTAAAAGTTGTCTGCAAACATGATTCTGCTACTTGCAGAGGCACATACTCGAAATTTGAGGCCATCTCTGTGAATCGCCCGTTCTCTGCGTTCTGTTTTGTATGTAATTGTTTTTTAACTTCTGGTTTCTCAGTAAGGAAAGGCAGTCCGCGTGACCCAGAATTCTGATGTACATCAAAATTATTCTCTTGGCAAGAGCTCAAAAATCCAATTAGTCTCCAAAGGACAAATTGTCTTTGGAGACTCAATGGACCTAAAACTCTGGCAGAGTCTAGAAGAAAATAGCACTCTAGGATTTTTTGAACACAGGCTACACACGTTTTGGACTACGTGAAATGAGTCCCATGTGAATCATGCAGTGTCCTCCTCCAGCTGGTGCCCGGGAGGCTCCGCTTACTCGTTTGGAGATGCCAGACGTCCCCAAAAGTCTGAGACGGTCTTTGGTGGGGGGAATGTGTTTAAGACAGTAAAAACTGTGATCGTCACGAATAACATTTGCTCCATTTCTGGGTCGTCGTAGGGGTTTGCCAACTTGTCAATAAGATGGAGGAGAACTCCGGCAAAATCAAGCCTTTCAACCGCAACGATGAACAGTTTCTGGAAGCTTTTGTCATCTTCTGTGGCTTGGGGATCCAGAACACACAGATGTACGAAGCCGTGGAGAGAGCCATGGCCAAGCAAATGGTCACGCTGGAGGTGGGTCGCAGCCCGGGGGGCATCTTGGTCCCCACTGCCCAGCGCCCAGTCCCCAGTCCCCGCAGCTCACCGTGCCTGTGACACGGCAGCACCCTCACGAGCGTCGTGTCTTCCGGAGGGTCAGGCCCTTGTGTCCTCTTTTAAACAGCTAAGGAAACAGGCCCAGAATCTTATAGAAACTTGTCAAAGGTCACATGACCAAACCAAAACTCAGGCGGTGCGTCCCATCCGTCCTCTGCTTTTTTCGGCAAGAAGCAGTCGTTGACCCGTGAATCCTCCGGTCACACCCGTGGTTACTGCCACTGTGGCCTGCCTGCCCCATCCCTACCTCTCCCTGCGAATAGCTGTAGTCACTTTAAATATAGGCGTTTGAGAAAAACAAAGCAGAAAACAAAACCAAAACAAAAACAGAAACCATCAGCACTCTTGGAGAATCAGAGTAAGGAAAAGAAAAAAAAAAAATCAAGGAAAATCAGGAATAGTTTAAACTCCTACACTAGCTGCTTCAGAATCTCTCAGAAACTCAAATTTGGAGACTTACGGATCACACTTCTGGGAATCCCTATGGAATAAAGTCTCGCATAGAGGCTGGGAGTCTGCATGTGACAGAGCATCCCCAGCGGCTCTGAACGTGCAGGGTGCTGGCGAACCCCTGTCCTGGGGACTGGCCTCGGGCAGGCGCCCTGCCCTCCCCGGTGGGCCAGCCCCTTCCAGATGGATTTCACCAACTGCCTCGAAATGTGCACTTTGTATACCAGACGTGTCTTTCATCATGGGCCAGTCTGGGGTGTGTGGGGCGGGGGTGGACCTCAAAAAGTGCGGGTACCTCTGCTTGGCCCTCCGCACATTTGTGTGGCGTGTATTGGAAGGGCGGCCTGCTCTTACCTAGCTGAGTGGGGATCAGTATTTGGGATATAACTTTTTCTCGAATCCCTGATAAGTAAATAGCCAACCTAAAAAGTGAGAAAGTTATACATCACATGTCAAGATTTACCAGTAACTGAGATGGTTCACTCTACTTTCTAAGGTGAATACCAAACACTGAAGTTTGACTGTAGTATTATTAATGAGACCTCAGACTATAAACTTCCTGTTTGAAATTTCAGTTCTAAATGCATGCACGTGCATGCACACACACAAATATATTTAAATTAAGTTATATGTACACACGTGTACATACAGTTTAAAGTGTCTGAAAATGGCTACCTTCTTAATAATGATTCTAAAAGTTTTGGGGTTTTTTGTAAGTCTGTGTTGGCTCTGTCAAAAGTAAACTTTCTAAATATGTTTTTAAAATGTGGTACACATTTTAAATATAACCACTACCCTGGTGAAAAAGAATGTCTGAAATAGTATCCCGCTGTTTGGGGTTAGCGCTTTTGAGGATGGGAATTAACGATTCTGATGCTCAGTGGTAAGAGCTAGTGAGTGAGCCCGACTCCAACTCCACCAGGCCGGTGGAGAGTTCTAGAGCAGAGGCTGAGAGCTGGGCCCAAGGCCCCTGTCCTCTCACTGGGCGTGAGGGCACAGCCAAGCCACGAGAGTCCCTGTGCCTGGGTGAGTCCCTGGCCGTCACGGCCATGCTCAGCCCGGAGCCCCGAGCGTAAGCGTTCTGCATCTGCCGTTCCAGCCCCACTATGTAGTTTTTCTTTTTGAATTCTCCCGTGGGTTCGGACTTCATCTGGAGGCCACTTCTGGCCTACTTGCTTTCCAGATACCAACGTGAAAATATCAGTTCATTTGAAGGTTTTTTTCCTAATTCTGTACACAAGCAAAAATAACTAAAGTCAGTATTTAAAAAAAAAAATCTAAACTAAATTTTCTGCCAAATTTGAGCCAGTAGTGTGACTTAAAAAATGTGTTTGTTATATCAGGAAATGTCAAAGGAAGAGTGACAGGTTTCTCTGAACGTAGGGAGGACAACAGTTTTCTGAAACAAACAATGGGATTGAAATCAGGGCTTTCCCCTCTGTTGAAGAAAGCAGACAACAAAGCAGGTCTGACATTCTGAGGGGCCTGGTTGTCTCCCCAGGAAGTTTTAGCAGAAGCCGAGCTTGAGGTTCTAGTCTGCGTTCGGCGGTCCTCTCTCCTCTAACCTGTCCCCCGTTTCTGCCCGGTAGGTTCTGTCGTATCACGCCTCAGCAGCAGAGGAAGAAACGAAAGAGCTCCAGTCCTTGGCGGTAATTCTCCCCTCTTCTTATGTGAAAAAGACTAACTACAGACATCCAGTTAATGCACATATACGCCTCTCTCAGGGTATCTGCTTCTCCTAGTGATGGTCCCTTAGACATTTAATCAAATGTGGTAAATATTTAGATGGACACTCATAACAACATTTAATCAACTCTAATTTCTTGCAGGGCTGCAAAGGCGCCGATGATACAGAGCAAAAGATAATAACTTGTGTTGGCTTCATAATACATTACGTGATTCTGATCTCTTTTCTAATAATTGTTTTAATCTTTACATCTATCTCAGGCCAAAATTAAATTTAGTTTCCTGTGCCTGGGGCAGTGGCCAGGTGACTGTGAAGTGGTTGTCTGTTAGGGAAATAACACAAAGATTTGATTCTTGTCACTGATAACCTACTCTGCATTATGGAGACTTGAGAGTGATTTTAATTTCTGACCATATGGCTGACAGAGTGTTACTTGAAATCAGGTTCAAATAAGGCCAGTTCCTGAATTCTCGTTATGTTCTTAGTGTGCCGAGAGAGAAAAGCTCTACGTTTTGATTGAGATTAATGAAAATTTGAGACACTCATGCGTTTACAACCACGGGCTTAGGTTTGAGACGACAGAGGCCAGGTCTGTGTGAGCTGTGACGAGAGTCATAAGGAATGAGCAGGGCGTGGACAGGTCCCCGAGCTTCTGCCTCGTCGACGTCGCCATCATGGCCGCCAAATGCTAGTCCCCTGTGCCCTTACGTGCGTTTCCCACGTAAACTGCATGGCTGTGTTACAAAGGCCACACTAAAGCTGGGGCGGCCAAGTCGCTGGCTCAGGGAAGCGTGAGACGCGGTCACGCGGTCGGCCCCAGGGCCACTGTGCTGGCTGTCACGAGCGGTTAGGGAGAGAAGGGTAAAGATGATTCAGATGTTTTGACCTTGGTGCCTCAAAGAATAATTAACAAAAGTGGAAATATTAAAACGGAAAACTGGCAGATTAGATTTAGAATATGGTGAGTCTGAGGTGCTGGTGGGACAGCCAAATGGACATCGACCTTCGGGAAAGGCAGGAGGTGAGGGGCTGGTGAGCAGAAGTAGAGCTGGTGTTTGGGAGGCACCCCTGGGGTCTGGGGGTCCACTGCAGTGAAATCATGGGGTGGGAGTTTGGGGGTTGCTGAGGGCGGAAGCCTTGGAGCTGCGGGTTTAGGGGGAAGGGGCAGAGAGGAAAGCGCTGAGGAGGAAAGCAGAAGTCAACGTGAGCCGGGCACAGGGCCGGGGCGGGAGGCACGGGCAGAACGGTTTCGAAGGTGCCAGGTCCTGTCCACTGTGGGAAGCCTGAGAAATGGGAGGATGAGAAAGGCTGCGCGATGGAGTGATGAGTGATGAGTGATGGAGTGGTGAGTGATGAGTGATGTGTGATGAGTGATGAGTGATGAGTGATGAGTGATGAGTGATGGAGTGATGGAGTGTTGAGTGATGGAGTGATGGAGTGACAAAGTGTTGGAGTGATGGAGTGATGGAGTGTTGAGTGTTGGAGTGTTGAGTGATGGAGTGTTGAGTGATGGAGTGTTGAGTGATGGAGTGTTGAGTGAGGGAATGATGGAGTGTTGGAGTGATGAGTGATGGAGTGATGGGTGATGGAGTGTTGAGTGATGGAGTGATGGAGTGGTTGCTGAGAAGGCAGCTCCAGGAGTGAAAGAGCAAAAGATGAGAGGAAGTGATGAGAAAATGGAGAAGTGAGGACAGACTGGTCTTTAAAAACCAGTTTTGTGAGAAGGAGAGAGTGCAGAAGTAGCTGAAAGGTGTCGGCTGAATCTCGTGAGGTTTTTATTGTTCTTTTTGATTTGTTCTGAGCTCATGAGCAGGGGTCACTGACAAGCCAGAGAGCCAGCATGCTCTTGGGCCAGGGGAGTGGGGGGAAGTTGCAGGGGAGCAGGGGATGGGCCGTGCCCGACGGGGAATAGATCTGGACCCTATGCAGCCAAAAGGAAAGGGATAAGAATAGTAATAATAGTAGCCACCCAATGGAGCACGTAACACCTGTGTGGCATGCTGGAGTTCTTTGTGTGTGTTGACTAAGGGTATTTAATCCACAGCAACCCTATACTACTGTATGTGCTAGGTATTATTAGCATTTCGAAGTTCAGTTTGAGGTTGAGGGAGTTTAATTTCCCTGGTCTGGGTTTCGCAAGTCGTAGGTGAGGGTGCCAGGACTATCCAGGTGGCCCAGGGCCAGAGGCCATAGCTACAGAGGAAGGGAGGATCGAGGACTTGTGATCCCGATGGAATCACTGAGTTGGAGCCGTTTGCCAAGGGCAATTTGAGGAGCCTCAGATGATTTCACCACAAAGGTTCGGCTCCTTTTGGAGTTAACCACATTTGGCATTGGCTGTATTTATTTTGTTGTCAATGGTATTTGAAGAAATGAGCATTTTTTTCTGTTATTTATGAAGGTTTATAGGGTTAAAGCATCTTTCACATCAGACTTAATCGACCCATTTGTCTAACCCTCCCAGAATGCTGAAGTTTAGAACTAAATGCACACTGTGAGTGGGAAACAATCACATGGAAGGATAGATTTTGAAGTCTTGCAGGCTCTAGAGGGTCATTAAGTTAGTTCAGAAACGAGGGTAAGGTTACACTCTGTCATGTGCTGTTTTAGATAAATGAAAACTAGCATATAGAGTAATTTCTAAAGATAATGCTAAAAAAAAAATCACTAGGCTATTTCCTTTTCACTTTGAAAATAGCAGAGTCTTTCAGAAAATTCCGAAAACTATTTTCTCAATTATGTTTATAATTTTAGCAAGAGAAAAACACTGTGGAATAACTGAAAATTGCCACATTGCAGTATTGTTCTGAAGCATCTGTTGTTCCATTTGGGAAATAGATTTCTGGCAGCTGCATTGAGAAGTTCAGGGTCACGTGGCTCGTAGGTCAAGTAGCTCATTTCAGCGGGTGGGAATTCAGCAGCCAATTGCAATTCTGGTTTTCTATCAGCCTAATAAAAATCCCTTTGCAGCTCCAGCTGCACAGGTGCTGCATCATCCAGCAATCACCAAAATAGCAAGTCTGGTCATGGCTCTGATGATCTCAGTTTAAAACAAATGGAAAAGCTGTCAAATATTTTCTAAACTTTTATTTTTAAAAATTAGTTCTTAAGAGAATTAAATAATATATGCAAGGATACTAAATATTTATGCCTATGCCCAGAAAATTCACTAGTCATACAAAGGTAAATTTGTTGGTGGGAAATTCATAATTCTTATTTTTTCTCTTGCTTTATTTGAGTTTTCTTTATTGTGTATCCTATTTTCAGTCTTCTCTGGGCTTCAAACTGGATGTAGCAGAAATAAGGCCTTAAGCTAAGCATGTGGCCATCTACCTTTTAATGGTCCTCAATCTCAAGTGCTGAGACCAATGAAAGGACGCGACGGACCTGGTTCTGGTTATTATGAAGTTTTCAGGTGACTGGCCATTCGCTGATTGGCTGATTGCCTTTTCTGCCTTCCTCTCTTGTTAGAAGAGCAGTAGATAAATGTGCGTCCGTTCAGTTTTTTGTTGTTGTTGTTTTGTTTTGTTTTGTTTTGTTTTTTACCATGACTCTGTTTTGTCACCGAGTCAGGGCCGACTCCGCTCAGTCCCCACAGCTCCCGCTGGGCAGCAGTGTCTCTAACCACAGGTCTCGTGTCTGAGAGGAACGGGGCCCTGTTGCGGCCCTGAAATTCTGTGTCAGGGCCACCGGAGGGGCCGGGGCTGCCCACGCCGCAGGGCTTCCCGGGGTGGGGCGGCCTCATCTTGGCCTTGACCTTCAGGGCCGGGAGCCTCGCATGAAGCCCCTGGAGCAGGACAGGCACGGCCGTGGCTGTGGCAGGGGACAGCAGTGAGGGGCAGAGCCGGGGACCCGACCTGAACCTCTGCGGCCGACGTCAGTTAGCATGTGATCCAGTTCCTTCCGTCAGCATGACCATCACGTTCCCTCACTTTTGGGGAAAATCTGTATGGATAGCCAAGTGATTAGCGGAAAATTTTGAACAGATAGCAGCAGAGGTGACCCTCCGATCTTGTCGCTGACCTGTAGAACCCTGTGGCCCTGGGGAGGCACCCTCTTCCTCACGGCTGGGTCCTTGGGAGGTCCCGTACACCGTCATCGGTGTAGTCATTCGTGTGGATGTCTGCGCCTGGACTGGGCTGCGTCTTCTCCACACTGACGACACTTAGTAGGTTGTTTGATTCTTCCTGCTTTCACTTGGCAAGCTGATCTCACGTTTTCCTTTGTTTTCACTAGTGGATTACTTCTGGTGGTAATCTTAGCTGCAAAGTATGGTGGCACTGGAAGTTACCCAGATCTGTGCGTACTAGACCCAGTGCTAGCCATAAATTTACTCTAAATTGTTCTGTGTAAGCATATGTGTATTTTATCAGAATCTTGATGTTACATGCCTTCCTTATATGGTTTTGAAAAACTGTACACTCATTGTCCAACTTTCATAGTCTGCCCATTCCTTGTTGAGATTTAAAGGAATTCATTTGTATGTTGTTAGAAGGAAAAATCGTAAAACATGTTAAGATATTGATATAGTTATAAATGAAGCAGACCGACCCAGTCCTGCTGTGCCTGGTTCACTTTGCTCTCTGTACGATTTGGTTCCATGTAGAGGTGGATGTTCACGCCCCTTCGTGTAAGATTCGCTCTCATTCCTATATGGAGTCACTTCCCCCTTAGAGAAAGACAGATTCTAACAGCCTTGCAAACTGTGTGGGCTTGTTTATTTAAAAACACATGTTCTGTGCATGTTAAAAGTGGGGAAGAGAGACAGGCTTCTCGAGAGTGAAATGTGATGGCTGTCATGTGGCTGTATTCAACGACCTGGAATCAAACACGCTGTGTAACAGTGCCCCAGTTCGGGGACAGGAGGGCAGCGATCAGGGACTGGTAAGGAGAGATCGGGATACCCGATGAGGATACCTTGTGGCTACCAGTAAACTCCACATGCATTCATTTTAGCCCTGAAAATCATTTCATTAAAGGATGGGCCTTTGGGGAAAATCTCTTCCTCTTCACCTTTACGTTGCGTAAACACCAAGGAGGCGTGTGGCAGAATGCCCTTGTGAGACGCCAACACCGACTGGAGACAATCTGACATTTCACAGAAGAGCGAGTCAGTAGCTGCCCTCCTTTCAGCCTTGTTTTAATAACTTTCTGAAAAAGGAGCCTTTCTGAGCAGCCAGCTGTTTGGAGCTGTTGCTGCGATTTCTGTTTTAGCTCTGGAGATCTGATAATTCAGACCTGAGGCAGGCAGAACGCCTTCGATGGCGGCGTGACCTTTCTGTGTGGAGGTGATACACCTGAGCAAGTCGAGCAGCCGCATGGCTTTGTTTTCTTCCGAGGTCACAGAGACTTTGCCACAGGCTAAATATAAACTTTTTGCATGAGGCATCCACCAAAAAGAAGAAACTCAATAATTTTAAAGTGATCATTACATTTACCTGACCCAAGTATATTATTTTCCATGAGCATGTGCTTTCTGGGCTTCAGGGAGGCCATATACCTTCTATGTATTATTTTCCGTGAAGGCTCGTTTCCCCGTTGAGTAAACAAAGAAGCACCGTCCACACTTGTGGGAAGGGACCCCAGTGTTCCCTAGTCGTCGTGCAAGTGGCCTTCATAATGAGAAGGGCGTCGTTTGTCTTAAGGACTCACAAAGCTCAGCAAAGAGTCTCTTTGACTTTAGAAAGATAGATGACTATCAGGATTCGCCAGAGAAACGGACCAGCAGGGTGTATATCGAAGGAGCTCTATTCTGAGGAATTGGCTCACGTGGTTGTCAGTCACCACAAGTGGCTAAAGAAAGTCCCTACATGAGCACAGGCATCCTCTGTCACGTGCTCACGTTACCGCCCTTCGGCCAGGTGCATTCTTTACGTGTCCGCCCCCTCCATCAGGCTGTTAGTTCTCGATTAATAATGATGGCAATAGATACCGTTTATAAATTGCTTAACGAGAACCTGATTTACAGGTTTTGTTGAATGATCGAATGAAGAAATCAGTTAGTAAATTCTGGAAAATCCCGACTTTTAGAAAGCCCGCAGTCTAGCATGGAATAACACAGCTCAGGTTCCTTTATCCATTCAACAAGATTTTGCTTTCTGTTTCTGTAAGAGGATGATGAAGATAGAAATAATGTCGTCAATGGTTAACCATGGACGAAAGCACCTGCTACCTGCTGGCAGAGCAGGCCTGGCGAGGACACTGAGATCGTTTTCGTTGCCAACCCTGATTTTCATGAACACAGCGTGATGGTCAGGACCGTGGGTCTGGAGAGGGACGTCTGCACCCAAAGTCCAGCTCTGGGACCCAAGCCAATACGTGGCTTCCCTGTGCCTCGCTTTCTTTGTCGGTGAAATGATAAAGGATTTACCTCACTGGGTGGTGGAGACCAGAGTTCCTGGTACTCATGCCCCGTTAAGGGTTAGTTATCGGCGCTGGTCACAGTGGGGGGAAAATAGATTCTCACGATCCAGAACTGGCAGTGGCGAAGCCTTAGTCTTCGCCACCATGCTCCAGACCTCCTTGCCCAAGCAGATCAGGTAGGAGGAAACTTCCTGGGAGGAGAACCCACCGTGCATGGTAAGAACAGATGCAAACCTGTTTGTAAAGGAACCGATTCTCTACGTGAGGGGAAGAGACTAGAAATGACCCTTTTGAGTAACTTTCACGGTGAGAGGCAATCAGAGGTCCTAGAGTCCTGTGGACACAGAGATAGATGGACCTTAAACTCAGACTCTCAAACCTTAGAGACAGTCCGATCCCGCCTCCTCGTTTAACGGAGACAGGAGCCCTCGTCTGGGTGAGTCGGCGGACTGTTGAGACGAGACCTTGAGAGCAAACAGTCCTCGCAGCACACTTTTAAGTTTCTGTTTTCATGATCGTTATCTAATGCCAAAATCCAAATGTGGTAGCTGATCTAGGGTTTTGTCCACTGGTGATCCGTTTATTTATCTCCTGTCCGTCAGATGGTATTCTGAATCAGTTTTGACTAAGGATCACTGAGAAATTAAAATACTTTCATAACTCTGCCCGGCTTCCTCTAACCCAGTCCAGCCCTTCTCCTAAAGAATGTCCTTTCCACTCGTACTAAATTTTACTTTGAGGGATGTTTTTATTTATTTATTTATTTTTATATATTTTTTTTTTTTGCGCAAGAATGGTGAAAAGGCGCCAAGGCATTAGGAAAAGAGTCATAGAATGGTGACTTGAACAGAATTTCCTCTGAAGGAGCAGGAGAGGCACATAGTTTATTGGTTTCAGTGGCAGACGCAACAAAGAACTCAGAAGGACAGTGAGGTTGCATTACCAAGCTCTTCCCAGACTGAATCTTTTACAGTGAGCTTGGTGTGTTTTGCATTCCGTGCTTGGTTAATTTGACGCTCATTGAAACTCCCAACTCCAGAAGGGCCTAACTGTATTCAAATTAGCCACTAAAACCCCTGAACGCTGTTGCCTGAGCAGTTACAGCAGCATGCCCTCGTGTGATGGGGGCACGAGGTGGTAAGTATGGTTCCAGGGGGGGTTGATTGGGTTATTCGATCCTTAGATATGCACACATTTATAGCACATTATTGCTTTACAGAACGTTTAATATGTTATTTCTGTTCATCTTCAGCGCCACAGTGCAGTAAGCTCTATTTTCCTCTGAAAAAAGACAAAATTGGAAATCCCACTTTGCAAATTCTAACAAATCAAACTGCCACTAAAAGAAGCTGCAAAAATCCAGAATTGTATATACGCCCCCGACCCCGGGATACCACAGATTATATTCCCTGCTATTAGTAAAATGTAGAGAATTTTGTTTTGTAAAATAGAATTTAAAATCAACTTTATCCAAAGCCCTTTCAAGGCAGACAGAAATTTGAACTCTCTCATGAGACCCAGAGAGCTTTCAATGACGTGTGACTTTCTCACGCTTGTTAGTCATTGATCTCAAATGTCGTGGACCTCTGTATCGCTGACCACAGGGCTCTGAAGGAACATATTTGCCTGTCCCCACGAGGTCAGCTTGGAGAGGTCGGGTCGTGGCGTGGTGTGACGGAACAAACAAAGGTGCTTTCTCTCAGGAGGGAGAGGTTGGGCTGAGCATCCGGTGGAGAGAGGCTCAAGCTGTGTTGGCTGCTTTAATCTGTGGCGTTTAGAATATCCTTTAGTGGAAGGAAAGAAGGAAGACTTCCTGCTCTAAGAATAATGAAGCCCTAAGGACAAAACATCTGTTCAGGGCTGGCCTGTCAGTGTGGTATGTGGAAGGGGAACAGCTGTTCCCCGCTGTGAGTTAAAGCCGCCCCCCTCCCCACCGCCACACACACACACACTCCGAGCCCCCAGCTCCCGCTCTGGTGTTGGGGCCAGTGGAAACAGGGAAGCCCTTTCTCCAAACATTGTAAATCCTCTCTTCCCCTGTCCAGCCCACGCATTAGCCTGTGGGGTCGGCTTAATACAACATGTATTTTCTCGTGCATTTGGGCCTTGGGAAAAGATTCTCAGTTTGGAGTGTCACGTTGGAACCCATCTGGTATATGTGAGTCACGTGCGGAGGTCAGCATGAGGAGGTATGGGTGCCCCCAGATTGCTGCGGGACTCTGGGGTGCTCTGTAACATTCTGTTGTTTTGACCTTTTTACTTCGTAAAAGCCGGGGTAAAGCAGAGTGATGATGTCCCAGATACAGGACACCTAACAGGTCTGGAGGGGTCGAGGAAAGCCCAGGGGAAGGAACCACTGTCACTTCGTGGGAATCAGGGCCTAGTGTCACCTGATTTTTCCGGAGAAGCCCAAAAATCTATTGTTTTTGGTTAGGATCTCCCAATTTAATTTTTAAACAATATAACAAATTTGGTGATTTTGCAAAAACATGTTCGTACCAAATGGGATTGGAAGGCACCTGCCAGGTCTGCTAATCTTTCAACCCAGGTTGAGGGCTTCTCTGTACCAGGGGGCCTGGGACCTTAGGACCGAAGCTCACGGCTTAGATTAAGGGAAGGGCATGAGATTTTCCCTTCCCATTCATTGAATAAATATATTAATGAATATCAAAACCGTTTCCTTCAGCTCTTACAAGGATACAAAGATGTGTAAGGTACAGCCTGCAGATCCCAGTATGAGTAGGAGACAGAAGGAAATCACTGTACAACGACGTCATTTAATTTAACTGGTGTTCCCAAGGTGAGGTCAGCTCTGGAGGGCATCTGACCCTTTGGATAGGAGCTGTGCCTTAATTAAAGGGGACCTTCAGTTACAGGGAGTAGGCATTTCATGGGAAAAGCAGGAGGTATGAAGGGACATTGATGAAAAAGAGTAAGGGGTGTTTGAAGAAGCTGCAGGTGTGTTACCTGCATTTAAAGGACATCAAATCACAACCAAGGGCGGTAATTCAGAAACCCTCCAAAACACAAAATGGGGAAGGGAATTGTCTCTGTGCTTGTGTCTGTGCCTGGAAAATGGAGCGGGCGTGTCCACCTTGTCCGGTGGCTGCGTGTTATGCGTGAAATGCTTGGAGCATCCTTGCTGGCCTCCCTGCTCACCCCCAGGCCAGGGCATGGGGCGAGCTCAGGACAGCGACTTGGCCCCTCCCTGCTTGTGAGGGGCACTGGGGAGTCAGAGGATCCCTGTGGGTCCTCGGCCCTGCCTCCCGCTGCAAGTACAGTCTTGGGGCAGTCACCCTCTCTTCTCCACCTGGCTTCCCAGAACCTTGTGAGCTGCCCCTGTGGCTCAGTTTAAAAAACAACAGGAGTAGTTCTATACGAAAGCTTCCTGGTGCATCACATTCCAAAGAGAGACACAGCGTGCAGTGTCCCTGCGGCAGCGCGAGGGGACCCGTGCCCACCGCCGCTCCAGCAGCCTCACTCTGTCCTCTCCCCGACCCAAGGCTGCCGTGGTGCCGTCTGCCCAGACCCTGAAAATCACTGACTTCAGCTTCAGTGACTTCGAGCTGTCTGACGTGGAAACGGCGCTGTGCACGATTCGGATGTTCACCGACCTCAACCTTGTGCAGAACTTCCAGATGAAACACGAGGTAGGCGGTGGCATCCCAGGGGAGGGCACTGTGCGGGCGTGTGCGTGTGTGCATGTGTGTGTGCGTGTGTGTGCGTGTGTGTGCGTGTGCGCCTCGCTGTCGGCCTCCTGCCCCCGTCACACTGCGCTGGCCGTTGTTAAAGCCACGTTCTGCCCCGAGGCAATGCTCTTTGTGTCTGAAGCATCGTTAGTGATGTATGTAGGGAGAAGTACAGTTATTTTTACACATCCCTCAAAGTACAGTAAATCATCCAGAACGGCAAAGAGGCAGACTGAGGCGAGCGCAGACTCAGGGCAGCCAGGAGGGACCTTGAGTCCCTGGGGCTTTCACTGAATACACCACTTAGAAGTTGAATTAAACCCAGACTGTGAGATTTTTTTAGCAGTCTACCCTTTCCCCTCCCCCACCATCTTTTAAAATATATATATTTTTTATGTGGACCCCAGGGCTTTATTTTACTTTTTTTTTTTTTTAATTACTTCTTGGTAACCAAGCAGTAACTCTGTCTGAATATTTAAGTTTAAAAGGGACAACTATCTAATGCTTGTGTCGGGACTCCGAGCTCCGGCACTGGACGTGTGCTTCACACCTCACCCCCGTCCGTGGCCCCACAGGAGTGCACTTACGTGTGCGACGCCGTGTGGGCTCTCCTGCTGGCGACGCGTGCACACGTGTGCATGAGAGCCCTGCCCACACCCCCGACTGCTCCCTGGGAGCTGTCCTCGTCCTGCGCCGCTGCAGGCAGCGTGGTGGCACGGCGGTGGCAGTGGGGCCAGGCCGCCCGCGTGAGTTCGGCCCCGCCTCAGGACCCACGTGACTGCAGGCAGGTTCCCTCCGAGCTCCCCGGGGGCCCGACGCGACAGCTTTGTACAGCGACGGACGTCAGCGGTCCCCGTTGACACTGACTCTCTATTTCCTAAAGGTTCTTTGCAGGTGGATTTTGAGCGTTAAGAAGAATTATCGGAAGAACGTCGCCTATCATAATTGGAGACATGCCTTTAATACAGCTCAGTGCATGTTTGCTGCCCTAAAAGCAGGCAAAATTCAGGTACTTTTTATAGCCATTTATATGTTTTAAACACTTTGTTTCTCTAGTAATAAAATTTATGGTACATTCTTTCAAGTTTTTTTTAATGTGCACTAATGACTAAGAATAATATTTCTTGCTAGTAACAAAATTGTGTTTTAATGAAACAGGGCTGGTATGGCAAGTATTTAGTTGCTCACTTTCTTTCACACACACTGTCCATGGCATGTTAGAATAGCCCTTAAATAGCTTCGTGTCAAATGTGAACAGTGCTGGGGCAAGTAGATACTCTCTTTCGAGGTCAGCTCTACCGGGCAAGCCTCAGACTTCTCATGCTTGCGGTCAGCCTGCCACACAGCAGAATCCCTCGCACACCCGGGCCTGGGCTTGGCGGCTCCGTAGGCGAGGCCCTGATGCCTACCGCGGGTGCAGGCCGTTTGATGAGTGCTGTCCCGTGGGGGGTTTGGTTCATACGCTCTGACCGCAGACCGCTTGCGAGGAAGATCAGAGCGGACGTGGTCCCACAGCTGGTTCCCTTCCAGGCCCAATCCGTGCCCGTCTCTGTATTAGAGTCTAGTTAGCGGGAATCGCTCGTTGTTCTAGGCGAGTGACCCCATGCCACTTCTTAATTCAGAGCTTCCCTCCTATTTATTTTATTTTTTAAAGTTAATCCTGACATGTTATCTCTGCCTCTAGTTCCATAGTGCACATTTTAACAGCCAGAGCGGGAAGCAGTCATTGTGTTCTCTTACTCGAGAACAGTAGTGTAGACGACACAAATGAATGATACTCAAAAATGACCTGTCGTTGGCTTTGGAATATCTTATGCAACTTTTTAAAGCCAAATTTCCCTTCCTAATCCTCTGTTTCCTACTGTCCTGCTTCATACTCACACTGTCCGTGTGCCTTCAGGGTCTAGCGACCGGTAGCAGAGAGTGAAGGCAGCAGAATCGGCAGGGAATTAAAGTCAGAGAGAAAACCGTTATTGAAAGGTTACTCTGATCATTCCACGTATATGTAGATCACTGAGAATTAGTGGCACTTACTCTAGGTGGACAGATGACGGATGCTGGAGACGTTTCAGCTTTTCTCTGTTGGTAAGTGGCATTCTGAATCCCATGACTGCTTCCGTGCTCCGTGGCATGCCAGCCTGGGCCCTCCGTGGCCGTAATCAATGCACAGGCGTAACGCACTGAGAAGAAACACGAGCCCCAAACCGGTGGCCCGGCGCCCTTCACCAGACCGTTCTCTCCCTCTCTCCCCCCTGCACCGCATCCGGCCGAGCAGAGCAAGCTGACGGACCTGGAGGTGCTCGCGCTGCTGGTCGCTGCCCTCAGCCACGACCTGGACCACCGCGGCGTGAACAACTCCTACATCCAACGGTGAGACGCCTCCCCCAGCCGAGTAGGAAAGTGTGTCCCTTAAGCTGCGGAGTTCTCTTTCATAAAGGCCACAGCAAAATTTGATGGTACAGAATTTCACTTGGCCAAGGTCCCATACCAGATTCTGGTTTTAAAGGGAAGTGGGAACAATGAGAGTCCAATACTGTATTCTGGCCTGAAGTTTAAAAAAATTTTGCGTTGAGAATCTTAATTTCGTGAGATGATTACTAAGAGTTTTGCTGTAGTTTTCATACACTCAGCTTAAGAGCGTTATTGGGAAACTAGTAAGACTGGCTCTGAAAAGACAGACGTTCCCTCTGGAAGACAGAGCGTAGCACTTCCAGGCGCCCACCGGGCCCTGGGCTTCGCGCAGGCAGCGTGCGCAGCAGCGTGCCGGGGAGTTTGCTGCGAGGCCAGACTCGGAGCCGAGCCCTGCGTCTCAGACACACAGTGCCCGTGTGACCTGGGCAAGGGAGCTCGTCCCGCTGCCCCCCCGTTTCCTCATTTGCAGACCGGAGCGGGCAGCACACGGACCTCACAGGGCCGATGCAGGGTCTGAAAGCTAACACGCATCAGTGCCCGGTGCGAAGGCTGGCCCATACTTAAGTGCTACGTAAATCTTAGAGCAGAAGCCTGTGACAGCCCCGTGTCATCACCAGCCTCCTTTTGGGTTGATTTTTGAGAGTATGATACTAAATCTTCAGATAAGTATTTTTGGCTCCCTTACAGGTCTTACTTAAGTGACATTTGCAGTGGCAAACGAGACGATAGAGGTGATATCACTTTTTATCAAATTTTTGAGCCACTAAGATAGTTTTATTTTCTTGCAGCAACTTAGTCAAAAAGCCTACATTTTCATGGCAAAATCTCTTAGTACTAAGCATCATCTTCAAGTATGCGAGTGACACAGCTACTGGGCCGATCTCTCAAGGGAATTCCAGATGTGTGGTATCTTGAGGGAGTTTCAGAAAGCTCTCTAATCACATTCGCTTTATCTAAACAAACAGAAAACTTCATGTGAAAAGAATTGCAGTGTCGTAGCAAGCATGTCCCCTGCCGACCTGTGATGGGAAAAGACAGCAGGCTCTTGCCTGAGTGTCAGAGAAGGGCCGTCTCCTCTTTAAAATGTGATGTTTTGGAAAACTGCCTGGGTAGCATGTCCTCTGTCCCCTGCGCTTCGTCATGCGATTGTGCTCCCGAGCTTCACATTGACACAGGAGCAACTAGGAAAAGGAACAAGGACGCAGACAGGACAGACGGATGGCGGCACCAAGTGGACAGCCCAGAGACCGGGCAGGCGGAGCCGAGCGGGCCCGGCCTGCGGACTGGACGAGACGCCGTGCTCCCCGCCCCACGGGAGCAGCACGCAGCCATGTTTTCCTTTGTTTATTTAAAAATAATTACTCAGGAAAACATCTGGAGAAACATCATTTTCTCTTAAAAAAAAAAAAGTCCTGGGAAAAACATGGATTACAGAACCTTGCTTTCACACACGCCAAGAAGCAGACTCCCACAAAGTCATAGTAAGTTTAAATAAAAGTAAGGGAGTGGGAGTATCAGATTTTTATTTCCTCCTATATCCCTGTGGTTTGAGTAGAGGAAACCAAGAATTTGGGGGAGGTTGTTTCTGTTCTTTCCGTAGCGGTATCAATTTTTTAACCATGGTCTCTTGAGAGATCATCAGAGTCCTGTGAATATCCCTACAGGAAAAACTAACTTCTAGAAGGTCTGCTGTGTCCATACCTCGTCAGATACTCAAACGCTGTAGAAAGAAAACCAGAACAATGAAAGAAGGCACAGAAATAAAAGTAACACATCGAGCAGTGGAAAAGTTCTCACGTGGCCGCAGCATTAGAAACTGAACTTGTCATTCATCCTGAGTGAACGTCTTCTCAGAAAATTGATTTGAGGAAGATGCCCTCATATAGGGAACTGTGTTTTGATTCACTGATTGCTTGATTCTTCCCGACTAGAAACACTGCCAGCAGGCCAGGGAAGTAGAGTTCACTCCCATGCTTTCGTCTCCCACTGTGGGTGGATGGAGGAGAGAGTGATGTCACCCAGGCATGGAATTATTTTAAAAACAGGCAGTACCAGGAGCGAGACATCTGCTGGAGAAGGCGCTCGGTAGCCTGAGGCTTACAGAGACCGCCGTGAGGCCGGCCGTGGGCATAAGAAGGCTGTCGCCGGTACCTGTATCTGGTTAGGTTCAGGTTTGGCGTTCTGTGCAATAGCAGTGAAATCACTCCATGTTTTAAGCAGACGGATAATGACGGGTGACCAGGGCCTGGCCCCGTGCTGGGTGGAAAGAGTGCTGTGGAAGCGTGGACGTGGCCCCTGGCCCCCAGGACTTCCATGGTCTCCTGGGTCAGCGTCAATTTCTGGGAAGTCCTGGGTCAGCGTCCGGCAGGGGAGATCGCTCCAGACCAGCGGGATCCGCGCCCACCGTGAGTGGAGGAAGCAAGGCTTCAACGGGATCTGGGATCTGGAAGCGTGGGGAGCGTTCGAGGGAATGGATGAAGCCGGTCCAGAGACACGGGGGTGGGGGGGCTGGGCGTCTCTGCAGGCAGTCCGCTGGTGGGGACTTAGGTGCCGCTGGAGGGCGCCGGGGCTCAGCCGTGCGTTTCGGGTTTGACACAGCGAAAGGCAGGAAGCCACTCTGGTGGTGATAAAGACTTCAGGACGAGGAGTGTGAAAGGAAGGGAGGTGGGTGGAAATCAGAACCGCGCTTCACCCGGCCAGTCAGGGGTGGTGACAGCCACGTACTGGCTAGACAGAGGAAGACTGAGGGAGGGTTTTCTAAATTTTCACATCGGACGGCCGGTTATATGCATGAAGGAAGGGTCAAAACCAGGGCTCCTGGTCCAAGAAATCGGAAGGATGATGGTGCTGCTGGTGGAAATGAAGGAACAGGGAGTGTGCACGTGCGAGCGGCCGGGGAGTGAGGAGAAAATACATGGATGGCATTCGAAGGGGTAAAACGATCCAACGAATGTTTTTTCAAGACTAGAGATTCAGTGAAATCCGCCCGTCGCTTTCCCAGTGTCCAGCGATAAGCCCCTGGCCCACGGGGCAGCCCGCTGAGCACGGAGGAGGAGGAGACAGCGGGCAGGGTCACCCCGGGGAAGGTGACAGACACGGGGGTACGCACCAGGATGGGCGCCATTCCCTCTTCTCGTACCCTCGTTTTACCGCTTTTGTTTTCCCTCAAGCTTTTTTCACTCTGCTCGTTTTTTCCTGTTAAGCCACTTCAGTCTTGGGTGACTTCTCTCTCCCCCGCAGATTCAATGCAGAGTGAAGCGATGATTCATGTGGTGGAATAAAGAAATAGCAAATCAGCTGCGTCATCTGACACTAGTGCTTCGTTCATAAACTGCTGTCCTGTAAATTGAGGGTCGGAGACTTTCAGGAACTTTCTCTGTTAGAGAGGAAGTCGTGGAAATTGCTTCTTCTTCACACGCGAGGGGGGCGTGATGCATCTGGGTGGAGGTCTACCCTTGTGCTCTGGGACGTGGCTTGTGACTGTTCTGTGTACTGGGCTGAGTACAATTCCCCCTTCCCTCACTTCTCTCAGCCAGTCTCCACTGTTCTCCCCAAGTTTACGGAGAGAGCTACTGGGACCACGACCCCCCCGCCCCACGTGGGGGCCTGTCTCTGACTCAGCCCCCTCTTCCAAGGCGGACGTGCCGACTGCGCCATCGCCTGTCACGGCTCAGACCTCAGCCCGTCCAGCCGGGCGGTTGTGTGCCCGGATGAAGGCGAAGGGAACACCGGTCTGCAGCCTCAGTCCACAGGGAGGGCCCACGCGGGGATGTGCTTCTGATTTTAAACTGATGACCGTTTCAGAATTGAAAGATGTTGTGGGCACAGCTATTGCAGAGATTTCTTTTTCACGTTTAGAGAAATTAGTCCTTCGTCCTCATTCCTCCTACGACTTGAATCAACGTTAAAATCAGTGCGACTGTTCGCTCTCTGAACCGGCAGCAGTCACGCTGGCCAGTTTGAGTCTGTCTACTTACCCCCCAGAGACTGCCTTGCCCCTTTCTCAGCCAAAGGAGAGAAAATGGTTGGTCTGATGAATTTTAGTTAACCAAAGGAAATGAATGGGTAAAGTGGCATGTCGTGCAGACTGGTGACTGTCTCCTTTCCTCCCTCCCTCCACCACGCGCCCTGCGCCGTCAGGAGCGAGCACCCTCTGGCTCAGCTGTACTGCCACTCCACCCTGGAGCACCACCACTTCGACCAGTGCCTGATGGTCCTCAACAGCCCGGTAAGCACCCTGCGGGCCGCGGGCTGGGGGCTTTGCAGGTCCAGTCGTACGTTTACGTCTTGGATTCATGCCCAGCGTCGTAAGGGTCGAGCGCGCTTTATTCCTTTCTGGGTGAGGAAGGCAAAGCCCCAGCACCGAGGCCCTCGCAGCCTCGCTGCCCCGGACGACCAGCAGTCCCTGTGCCGCCTGATACGGGACATTGGGTTACTCGCCTCCACTCGCTTATTCCAAGTTACTCCAGTCAGACCTGAGACTCGCGTTCCACGGCACGTACCCCTGCTCCGCGGGGAGGGGCCGTCGGCCGCAGCGGTGGGTGCAGCCCGGCAGTGCCACCCCCAACCCCCGCGGAAGCTCCCGCCACCCACAGGTGTGGAGGAGGGGAGCAGCGTGGGCGGGGCAGCCTTTAGCGTGTGCACAGCAGTGGTGCACTGTGCCAGACACACTGCCAGGGAAGGACGATTCAGGCAGCGTGGCCTTCGTCTCGATCGTGAATGCTTTGACTTTACTTGGGTGTGTCCGTTGTTCACATTATCCGCTGCGTGTCACCTCTGGAATGAAACACGACCGCTTACCTGCCAGGCTGCACGAGCACAGCGCTCCTGGCCAGTCTCAGCATCCACGTTCTCCATGGTCACCACGTGGGGTCAGCTGTCCCCCGAGCCCTAGAGAAAACTTGGGTGGCCTGACTCTTCCGGCCACTTTCTCCAGCTACTTCAGCTCTCGACACATAGAGTAAAATCTCCACTTAGAAACCGAAATGTCCAGTTCTGGGCAGTAATCAGACCGTGACCTTGATTTAGTTTTGGGGTCTCCTCCACCCCTGCCTTGCGTTTCTTCTAACTCCTCCGTACCCCCGAGTGCCCCGCGCAGCTTCGTCTCCTGCAGACTTGGAGAACACAGGCGAGCGTAGGCAAGACAGGCAAGGGCGTTCTCTGCACGCTGGGGCCGCTCGGGGTCCCCGTGGTGCCTGGTGGGTGCCGAAGCCACGTTCTCTGCGGGTGATGTCGCGACCCCGGCCGCGTGCCCTCGCTGGGGCTTTGCCAGCAGCCGCCCCCGACGCGAGGGACCGTCTCCACCTCACCTGACCCCCGCGGCTCCTTCTCGGCACCTGGCAGTCCCGCCTTCCTGCATGAGGGCCGCACCCTCCCCGTGGCTCTCCTGAGCAGGACGGAAGTGAAGGGACCTCGTGCCTCCAAGACGGGGACGCAGGCCGTGCCCGGACAGCCCGTCTCCGCTGCCCCAGGGGCCGGCCGCACCTGCCTCCCCAGTGTCCCAGACAGCACCAGACACAGGTCCTGTCGCCCCAGCCCACCCCGCTACGCTCTGGGGGGCACGAGGGACGCCCGCCCCTCTCCTGCCACCCGCTCCAGCCCTCATTGTGGGGGAGGGGTCAGAGTCATGCACCCGGTCTGGGCACCCTCCTTGTGACTTCTGCACGTGGCCGGTCCAGGGCGACTGTGTAACGTGGACTCATCCCTGTGCGGCTCCTGAGCGGGGTGACATCAGTTGTCACACATGTGCTCCTGGGTCAGGTGCCAGAGTGATGGCAGTGGAATTGTGACCGTCAGCAAGAAGGGACAGGCCCTGCGCTCGGCTCCTGCCCGTGCAGCCTCTCCATCCATTCTGACTCCTGGACACGGCCACTCCCCGAGGCGCGTGCGCCCGTCCTGCGTTCTGCTGAGGGGTGGCACTTGCACTGGTGCCACCGTGCCGTGGTCCGGCTCCCTCTGCACTGTCCCGGGCCCCACAAACCAGCGCTGCTGCTCAGTTGTTTCTGTGCATCTTCAGTATCCACAGAGGCCACCTCCAGGGTGCTGGCTTGGGCCATCAGTGTCACCTGCAGACCCCGTTCCCGAGCCTCTGGGTTTCCTAGTGCTGAGGTTTGGGAAGCACAACTGACTCAATGTACTGATGTTCGGATATATTCTGAGCATCCACGGCATGTTTTACTTAGTTCGAGATTAGAAATATGCTTAAGATTACAGGCAAGAAATAACAAGTGGTTATGGAGTAAGCAGTTTTCGGTTATTTGCACACAGACCGGCCACCTTGTAAATGCTCCTTGCAGGTGCTCCCACCTACGCCTGCTTTGCGGCAGGGAGCACAGTGTCGGCTCGTGCCCTCTGCCCGTCCGAGCTGACACACTCCTAGGGGACAAACGGGGGTTAAAGCTACATAAAGTTGCACCACGACGTTACTGGATTTATCACAAAAGCCATAGAGAAATGATTTCTTAATCACTGACTGTGTTAAGTTTCACTAGTCCATTCTTCATGTCCGTAAGGTGGCTTTGATTCTTTCACGGTTTCACTTGCAGTTAGATTATAGCCATTCACCTGCCCGAAGGAAACACATGCGGTCAGATTTCAGGCCTGGACTGAGGCCTGAGGGGTTTGTGGCTGGCAGAACATGCCCGCGTAGGGCGGACGCACCACGTGAAGCTGTTTTTTCTTACATGACAAGGTGGTGGAGGCGGGAGCAGAGAGAAACATTTCACAGCATGTGCTGTAAGTGAGCAGGTGCCTCCGTGTGCCTGAGCTCAGAGTCCTAAGCACGCGTTCAAGCTCTGTGGCTGTATTTTCAGACTGTGCTCGCCAGCAGCTTCTCCTCGTAAAGTGCTAACAATGTTTTGTTGTTGTTTTTTTTAATAAAGGGCAATCAGATTCTCAGTGGCCTCTCCATTGAAGAATACAAGACCACGCTGAAAATAATCAAGCAAGCGATTCTGGCTACGGACCTTGCCGTGTACATTAAGTAAGTTTCAAGAAACACCATGAGATAAGTAGGTGTTGGAAGTGTTTGCATCGTTTCACTCTTTTGAAACCCACACTGGGAAACGTTTAGATTGTAAGGACAAGTGTTCTAGCCAGGCTGTTCATCAGACCATGGAGCAGTTTGCTGCAGGAAGACGGAAAAGCCTGTGGCTCGCTCACTCAGTGCTCAGCTACAGAATGCTGAGTTGTTCCTGACGTTTGCCCACTGCTGTTTCCGAAGCTTTCTGTGTTCGAGGCCGTAACCTTCCCGGGTCATTGCATGTGGGCTGTCCAGCCCGCGGATTATCGGGCCTCTGCTTCTCCTCCTTCCTTCCCCTCCCCTCCCCCAGCTCTGGCCATTTCATGGTCCCTTATGCCACCATCGAGCCCAGGTGGGCAGGACCAGGAGCCAAAAGGCAGGCCAGGACATCTTGCTGCTTTTTCTTTGATTGTAGCAGAAGGCGGGTGTATTAATGCACAACTCCGCAGCTACCGGCTCTGGCATCAGAGTGCCCTGGAACGGATCTCGTGACGTGAGCGTGCCTCAGGTGGGCCAGCCGTGGCTCCCACATGGTGATGGGTCTCCACGGTGCAGGTTCCCAGGAACACGGCCTCCCCTCCACAGGGGCTCACGTCCGTGCCTGTGGCCACTCTTCTGAGAAGTAAAAATGCGTAGAGCAGACACACAGCATGAGGCAGACGCGCACCGCCACTCCCAGGGG
>CM053512.1:1374178-1392544 GCA_028627145.1 Eidolon dupreanum | reverse complement strand
ACCACTGAGCAGTGAGGCTGGGGCCCACACACAGACAGCGACACTGTAAAGCTCCTGTAACTAACACAGTTAGAGTGGGAGACAGACCAGTGGGACACAGCAGGACCCCCGGACTCGCATGGGGCATTTACTATATAACAAAGAAGGCATTTAAAATAACTGGGGTAAGAGAAGACTTTTTACTAAATGGTGTCAGGACGATTGCCCGATCTTTACAGCCAGAAGGCACAAGAAAAAATTGGATCTACTCTGCATACTTAAATTCCAAGTGGAGCACAGAGTTCAGTGTAGAGACCTAAACCATATCAGTGCTAAATAAAAACACTTGTGGATTCTTCTGTAACCCAAGCATGAAAGACTTTTCTAACTATGGCTCAACAGGCAAAAACAATAAAGGAAAAGACTGATCCGAATCCATAAAAATAAAAAATAAAACTCTTGCATGGCAAAAGACACTATAAGCGAAGTAAAAGACAAAGAGAAACTGGTAAAAATATTTTCAACTTCTGATAGCTAATATCCCTAATATTAAAGAACTTCTAAGAAATAAGAAGAAAAAGGCCAACAACCCTACAGAAAAAGGAGCCAAAGTTTTGAACAAAAAAATTAATAGAAAAAGAAATGTGGATAGCTCTTACTTGAGGTTCTCCGAACCTCAGTCGTAAGAAAAATAGCAATTTAAATCACACACACACAAACTTGTACAGAATCTCTTAACAGCTTTATTCCGAATAGTCAGAAACGAGAAACCAGCAGGCGTCTGTCAGGAGGAGAGAATGGGCAAACACGCTGCAGAATCCAGTCCATACAGTGGGGTCCGGCTCACCACCTAAACGAAACTGACCACCGCTACTCCTGGGTCAGTCTCAACACTGCTGTGCAGAAGCCGCACGTACTGTGATTTCATATACGTGAAGCTCTAGAACAGGCAGAACTAACCTGTGGTGAAAGAACATTATGAATAGAGGGAGGGAGGGAGGAAAGAAGGGGCGGGGCAGGGGGGTTTGCGGGCACATCAGGAGGGAGGACGTTGTGTCTCGGATGGGGTGCGTGTCACATGGTTACACCCATCTGCCAGCACACTGAACTGGATACTTACGATCTATGTAATTCATAGTTTGTAAATTCCACTTCATTAAAAAAAAAAAAAAAAAACTGATAGGTAATTTCTCAGTTCTCTGGCAGAAAGATCCAAAGGTTTCATAACATACTCTGTTGGAGAAGCTGTGGGAAAACAAAGAAGGCCAAACACTGCAGCCCTTTGGAGATACATAAACACACACACCCACCGTTACAGTTCTAGGAATCTCATCCCAAAGATACACTGGCAAGGGTATAAAAAGATATTAACGCATGGCTCTTCCTTATAGTCCATCTGTGGTAGGCAAGGCTGGAAATAAGCCACATATTCAGCAGTAGGGTACTGAATGAGTAAGCTGAAATGCGTGTACACGGCGAGTTCTGTGCGACTATGAAAAGAAGTAAGGATCATCTGTATACCACTATGGAGTGATTGCAAGGCCATATTTTTATTTAAATGGGGAAAAAAAAAACAGAAGGGTTAACCATAAAAAAGGTTAATAACTTCCTTAGAGGGGAAGAAGGGAATAGGATTGAGAGAACAGGACAGAAGAGTGAGAAGCTAGAGTGTACCTGCTTTGGAGACTTAACTTTGGGTTATAATTGTAACACAAAATTGAATTTTAAATATCATAAAACCTTGAAAGTAAAATGAAACTAACTTGATTTTGGTTGTAAACCCACACTGAGAAGGGCTGTTTCATTCCAAGTGGAATGAAAACAATAACTTGACCGGGCATCTCTAGTAGAGTATACTTTAAAAAAAAAAAAAAAGAATTACCCCCAAAAAAGCCCTTACCACTGTTTTTAGTACTCTTTAGTGGCAGTGTCGTGTAGATATTCAGTCACCATCGTAGGTGATGTGGGATAAAAGCAAGTAGGAAATTGCATTGGTTTCACTGAGAATTAGGATCGTTGGCGTCGAGAGGAAAGACAGTGACCTGAGGAGGAGAAGTCACACAGAAACCCTGCAGTCCTGTGTCCAGCTCCATCCCCCAGGAGGGCTTAAAGATGACAGCCAACGTGTTAATGACCAAACCCAGTGCCCACGTCTCACTCTGAAGGGTGGAGGGCCGGGGATGCTGACCGCGGCTCTGCAGTGGGCCCTGTGCGGCGTGGCCTCGACACCCAGCAGCAGGAAGCGAAGTGGAGAGGCCCACTGAGGAAGTGCGCGCTGGCCACAGCGGAGCCATTCGGGCGTCAGCAGAGACTGAAGTGCATTCAATATGTTTAAATTCAAGAGTGCTAAGTAATAATAATAAAACAACACCGTCTCTGGTCATGATGGTGGATGCTTTGGTAGAGAACCAAGTTATTTATTTTTTAAATGGCAATTAAAACCAATTATGTCACTTTTTAAAACAAAAATACAACTTTTACTTTGAGGTAACTAAATAATTCCTGTGGAAAACTTTACTGTATTTCAAAGAATATCACCTTTTCATAGCCCCTAAATAACTGGATCTAGACAAGGATCATTAATGGTTGCCAACATCACGATAAGAGGCGGCCAAGCAACAGAACACAGCACTGCCCATGAAGTCATCACGGCAAAAAAAAAAAAAATTCAGATCTCAGCCTCATCAGGCCCCAGATCTCACTACCAGTGCATGGAGACACAGGGCATAGAGGGGCACGCAGTGGCCCCGAGGAATGCAATCAGCAAAATCAGTGGGAAACCGCTGGATAAATAACAACAAAAATTACAAGGAAATTTTTTTTTAAGAGAGGAGAATCCTATAGATTAAAAAAAATCTTTAAAACCATATGTCAACTGCGGTACACGCACCTATCCGGTACCGCGTTCCTCAGGCACCTCATGTAACAGGTGCTCACTGAACACTGTCCTGCATCCAGACAGACGCATGCTACTTCTTTCCCGCCAAGTGCTGAACTTGAAATAACATGTTACTTTTTTCTGAGTAGTTGCGGATTACAGACTCTAGCCTTTGTGATTAGGCATGCACTTAATGCAAATGAAATATAATTTCTATTTCTCATTATGACTTTATTCCAATTTTATCAATGTGGTTAAAAGCTAGATTTTATAGATTGTCTTATCTTCATTTTAAGCGTCCTTTGCAGAGTGATTTGCTTTTAATTGCCAAACTTCATTATTTACTTCAGATAGCAGAGCTTGTAGCGAGTGAATTTTTTGACCAAGGAGACAAAGAGAGAAAAGAACTCAACATAGAGCCTGCTGTAAGTATGAGACCTTGTCAGTAGGAATTATTCAAATACTTGTAAACTTTTTATGCTTTGGGGAGACTTTCCTTAGGAACAGAGTTTATCTTCATTTGACTTTTTAAATGATGGTGTTTGTGACGTTCATGATAAGCAGCAGCACCGAGGTAAACGTGTGTGCTGCCCGGCGCGTGTGTGCTGCCTGGCACGTGTGTGCTGCCCGGCACGTGTGCACCTGTTGTCATTCTCTGCTTAGGATCAGTTCCCAGAATCTCTGTGTTGAAGGGCCCATGGATTTTAAAGGTTTCAGTGAACTACCTTTTTACATTCAGCATGGATCTCAAACACAAGAGGAAGATTCTTCTTAAATCATTTCTATCTTTTGGAATGAGTTTTTCCTGAAAATGAAGCATAGTCATTTTTTTTTCAATTCGAGTCAACATGTGCTGAGCCCGTGTTAAATGACGCGGTTAGGGGAGACCCCTCCTCTGTGCAGCCCCCTGCCCCGCCTTCGTCCTCAGCTGGGCATGGCCGGCGTCCGCTGGTCCTTCGGCTCCCCAGCCTCCTGTGATGGAATGGCAGGCTTGTGCAGAAGCTGAGAGTCTGTGTCATGTGGCGGGTGGCAGGGCGACACAGCCAGAGGAGAGTTCGCTTCATTCACATGAGCACTGACAGACGCGTGGCATCCGGAGGTCCCGTCCGTGTCACTGCTTCAAACAGCAGTGACAGCTGCCCAGGCCTCGCTCGAAAAGCTGAGTGTGAGCTGAGTGGCAGTCACCTGCGGCCTCAGTGCCCGCTCCCACAAAGCCGGGTGCTCGAGCCCCATCAGCAGACCCCCGAGAGCCCGTGCGTTCTCTAAATACACGCACTGCTCCATTTCACATGGGCAAGGAACTGCAGGTCGCTGACTGACTCCGGGTCCGCAGTCGGTTGTGGGGCTGGTGTGGGGAGCAGCACAGTGGGACGAACAAGGCAGAGGCTCGGGGCCTCCCCAAGCGGGGCGCTGGCGGGAGCGCAGGGGGCTCGCGGAGGGAAGGAGAGGGAGGTGGGGGTCGGGCCTTGCTCGGCCGGCCCAGTAACGCGTCTTTTTGAGAGCAAACATGCATCGTGTTCGTTCAGTAAACGCAGCTCTGTGTGTCTGTTTGTGTTTTCAGGATCTCATGAACAGGGAGAAGAAAAACAAAATCCCAAGTATGCAAGTCGGCTTCATAGATGCCATCTGCTTGCAACTGTATGAGGTATTTATATGAAAGCTACTAGCCTTGCTAAACTGAGACACTTGTGAATTAAAACGTGAAGCAGACCGAGGTGACTCGCACTAGGCTTACATGTGTCATTCCTTTTGCTGATGAACACGTGGCTGGCATTGAACGAGGAACATATCATATTTACTATTTCTCATAAACTCAAATTCATCAGTGTGTAACTGCTGGGTGTCTACTGTGCGCTAGACTCTAGCAGGCTGCGTAAGGAGCACTGAGGAGAATGGTGGGCCGGGGCCACCCCCCACCCCGCCGATGGAGGGCCCACTGTGTGCTCAGCACTAGCAGTTTCTTTTTGAATGTAAGGTTTTGGCCTAAGTAGGGAAAAGTCATCATCCAACTCTTTCTTGTATATTGTAGCTTTAATATTTAGCAAATGTTTTATGAGGACTGAAAGGTGGCGGCTGGAAGAATGCTGCCAGTTCCCGTTCCCACTCACCTGCTGGCGTGGGATTCTTATTTTTTAGGTAAAGATATTCTCCCCAAACCATCAGGTTACGGGGTTAGATGTCTCTGACCCGAGCACAGAGGGTAGATGCCGCCGTGTGTTTAGAGTTTAAACAGGAAACTCTCTCGTTTCACCTGGGGAGAGAGCACTGTCCAGGAGCGATCGCAGAACACCGAGGCCAGAAGAGGCCCGGGGCCTTGTAATGCGGACGCCTCATGGATGCAGTAACGGAGTCGGCGTGGGGGCCCCCCTTCCGGGCGCGGGGACCCGCCCCAGCCGAGCAGGTGCACCTGGAGGCCATTCCTGCCCAAGTCCAGCGTTCCAACCACCAGAAGAACCGGACGAAGAAGCTGGGGCTGCGGAGGCGAGAAGGAAGAGGGAGGACGGAGGGATGGCAGAATGGAGCACTGGCGCCCTGCTCTGTCCCGTCTTTGGCGTTCTGCTCGTTGGCTCCTTCGTGGAAGTGGCCCAGAGCAGTTTCCAGCGTCCCTGGACTTCTGTGGTTCCCAGCAGACACGTTCCTCATCGGCGGGCCACGTGCCTCAGCCGAAGACGGCAGTGTCTCTCTCGATGCCCCCGGCCCGGAGATCCAGTCAGGGTACAGATCGCCCCGGCAGATCACCTCTGCATTGCCAGCGTGCGCAAGGACCACTTCATGGAGCTGCCTTCCGCGTCTGTGTGCACTGACGTGTCTACTGCTGTTCTTCACGGAAGCGATAGGGCTCTCGTTATACAGAAAGAAAGGTGAAACCACTTAGAATTCCACCACTGAGATAATGGCTGTTATCGGATTAGTGTACACGCTCTGTGACATTTTCATATTTTTTTCACTTCGCAAAATGGCTTGTTGTAATTCATAATATATCATAATGTACATCTATGGTCAATGTTTTTCTACAACGCTGTTAAAGACTGCAAAACAGTAACATAAATTACATAACCCTGCTGTTGGGTATTTAAATCATTGTTTATCTATTATAAAGGAATCTGCAATGAACATTCTTTTATCAAAATATTTATAGCACTGTAGTTGGCATGGCAGTGACATCTGCATAATCTTGGGATTATAAATAATTCCAGACAGCGTTACGAGCTAGTCACTGTTAGAATCCTGGATGAAAATCGATGTAAGTCCACTGTATAAACCCATTTTGCGGGAGCCCACCCGGGCAGCCCGAGCACAGGTGCACTCGGAGCACCAGCAGAGCTGGGGAAAGCGACGTGACGGCACACGGTCTGCCTGCAGGGACAGGAACGCCGGTTTGGAACGTGTGTGTTTGCTCTGGGCCGCGTAGCTTAAGAGGACACTCACCAGTGATCACAGTGTGCGGACCCCCAGCCCGGGCCTGCACCGAGGTGGGAGGTGGCCCTTCGGTGTGGGCCTGGGGACAGGCGACTTCCCGGCTGCCACCCAGCGTCTGCTCTTTCTTCCTGCAGGCCCTGACGCGCGTGTCGGAGGACTGCTTCCCTCTGCTGGACGGCTGCAGGAAGAACAGGCAGAAGTGGCAGGCTCTGGCCGAGCAGCAGGAGAAGGCGCTGGTCAACGGGGAGAGCGGCCAGGCCAAGAGGAGCTGATGGCCCGCCCGCGCGGCGCGGGCGGCGTGTGCCCGCCCCCCACACCGGACAGGTCTGGTGTGGGCGAGCCACTGCTGCACTTCTTCTGCACAGCTTTTGGGAGCACAGCATGAAATGTCTTTAGGGGACATTCCGCATCCGTGTATTTGGTTTATGTCGCTGAACTGAGCTGATCGGTGACGCCCCTCAGCCCGTGGGCAGCCGGGGGAAGGGGGGGGCGGTCCCTGAGCACTGGAGGTGGCAGCTGCATTCTTGCACTCAGGTTGTTTTTTTTGCTTGGAGATTTTAAATAATTGGTTTTGTGGTTTTGGAATTACCAGTCTTTCCAGAATGTTTGGAATCTTATCTTTCTCAAAAATAAGCTAGGAGCAAACTGAATATATGATGTGATATTTAAAACCTACACAGGAAGAGGAAACTTGTGGGCTGAGTGGATTTTAAGGGGGAAATGGGAATATGTGTCAGCAATGTATTAGCTTAACAAAAAACTTAAAACTCTGAAACAAATGGAAAGTACTATGAGGCAGTATTGTAAAGCAAAGGTATTCTTTACCTGATTGTCAGATTTTATTGAGGGACAAGTGCGACCCAGAAGTGAGATGCCTGTCAGCTCCGTTGAGAGGCATGCTGGACAGGCAGTGAGTGTTTTAAATGTCAGTTCCTTTTTTTATATATCTTCCCCATCGTTCATATTACAAACCATCGTTTATAAGTGAACAGGTAAAATCTCAGCAGGAAAGTGAGAAAAAAGTAATAATTGCAGCACTGACCTGAAATGAGATATGACCATAGATCAGAGGATACAAAATGAATCTGTTTTTTCTTGTCAAATGAAGCATAGAGAAAAGTTTTCATTAATAAGCAGGAGAAGGCTGTCCTTCCTGTTGGGGTCAAAACTGAAATCGAGGCGGCAGGGGGGAAGAACCCTTAGGCCCGAGGACTTGGCAGAGCCGAGCCTGTGGCCAAGCCCTGCCTGGCTCCAGCTTCCAGGGCTGGTGAGCCAGAAGCCTGGGCGTTTGGGTACGGACCCTACTTGTGGCCCTGGGCTTGGAGACGGTGGTGTTTACTCCTGGTAGCTTTCAGTACGTTTAGAAAAGGTGAACGTCTTCTTAGAATTTGAGCCCACGTAAGCGGTGCTGCTCTGTTCGGTACAGGAGGAGGTCAGCGAGCCAGGCGGCTGGCTCAGGGGAAGCCATCTCCAGGACCACAGGGGTGTTCGGGCCTGAGGAAGGCAGGTGTTGTTTGGTGAGCGCCTTCCAAAAAGTGAGTTTCTGCCTCCAATTTGGATAGAATCTCTTGGGGCTATGGCAGGCAGCATGAGCAAAGACTTTTCACCAAAACTGTTTTCCATCTGCATCATTTTTCTCTAAACCGCCTAAAATTCAATATGTTCATTTTTTAAAATTGAGTGTGTATATTTATCTTGACAGAATGTGGCTTCATTCTTTCCAGTCAGGTAAAAAAAGGGGCAGGGTGGGGACAAAACAAATTGTATGGCCATGACTTTGTCATGGTGAAGGCGGGTCTGGAAGTTACCGAGTGTTTAATGCTGTATGGATTACTGTCATAATACCTGTATTTTCAGGGTGTTATTCTATTTTTATCTTATGTCAGACAAGTGAGATCTATAAGGTACCTCTTGGTGGCACTGGTGTGTACACTGCAGACTGTCACTGAAATAATGTATCTACATACCGGTATACACCTATGCATGCATATGTAATTCCTTAGCATAGAAAATTGTTTAAAGAGTAACTGTCTTTATCTTTTTATTGTGCACACTGTGACGTGGCAATTATGCTAAAATCTGTAGTCATGTACTTCAGTATTTAGACCCCTCTGATAGATGCCACTGAGATTGTTAAAGACATAGTAGGCTATGTATGGAGGATTTTTGTGTGTGTCATTTTAAAAAGCAGAAAGATAGATTAGAAATTGGTTTACCTTTAGATAATGGTTGATTTTACTTTACTAGTTTAGAAATTAAAAGAAGTTGGGCAATGCTATGCCTATTGATCGTTGAATGTCTTAGTTCATACAGAAGAACAGTTCTTTAGAACTGGTTAGTTGGTTCAAATCATTTTAATTTTTAGAAAAATCATTCCATACATTAATATCTGGTACATGGACAGGTACATGGACACAAGTCAAAGTTTTCATCCTCATGTGAATATTTCTTTTCCAGTATCTTCTTAAGTCAGAAAAATATATATAGTTCTCCCCTACCTCACCCTATATTTATACTACTCATAACTAGTAAAAAGTTTTTGTCATTTTAAAGTATCTTGTTTTTGTTATGGCTGAGTAACTTTGCACAATTTCATTTCAATTTTCAGCCCAAAAAGGCCCCACAATTTTATTAAGTTGTTGAAAAGATGTCTGTGAAATTGCTCAGCCTTGTGTTTTCAGAGGACTGGCCTTTGCCAGTCACAACCTGTGTGAACTTGACTAGGCCACTTAGCACCTGTGTGCCTGAACAAGCAGCGTCGTTAAAGGGGTAAGCTGGGCGAAGCCTGTCTTCATGCAGAATGTCACAGAAGGCAGCTGCGACGTCAGCCCTGATGGATCCTGGGACCAGTCAGAAGGGGACATGGGCTACAGAGCACGGCGATCTACGTGCCATCCCCCAGACTGAACACACAAAACAACGCACTCGCCCGGCCTCTCACGCAGACGGCCAGCGAGTGGGCTCTGTGGGCCGCCCGCCCCACGGGGCGGAGCCCGGGGTGGTGTCGTCACCACCGAGCTCGTAATTACAAAGAACGGTTTCCTTCGACAGCAGTATGGAGAGAAAGTGCATGAGACTGTACTGGGAATATTGGATTCTGGGAGGAAACCGGTCACAGATACATTCTTGCCTCGCAGTGAAGTGCCTTATTTTCAGCATGGAGCACAGACGTCTGGTTGTCCATTTTCCTGTGTTTTTCATCAGACTGCACCCCTGAAACCCCACACGCCGTCACGAGCATGGCTGCCTGTTCTGTGTGTACGAAGCTGACGCGGCGCGAGGGTGTGCCCGCCACGCTGTCCGTGTGCGGCCGCAGCCACGGCGAGGCGGCAGAACCAGCGCTCACGACCGGACGTGCGTCGGCCCACTCTGCTGGGTCTCTGCCACGTGCCGGGCCCTGGGCTCAGCCGTGGGGACAGTGTGGCAACCGCGAGGGGCTCACGGCCCCCGCGGGCCGGGCTGGAGAGGTACCGCGGACACACGGGGCACACCGGCACGTCTGTTTCCGTCTGCAACATGCGTTTCAGGCCTCCAAGGGCCGTCGTAGCCTGAACCTGGAAGAACGTCTCAGTGGCCGCCCGGTGTCCTTGCAAGTACGACTCACTCAGACCCGGGAGCGTAAGGCTCTCTGCGTAAGGGCCGGCTGACGTGAGGGGTACACGTTCCACGACCTGTGGAATCGTTCCACTCAGAGCTCTTAGGCCGTCGCCATGCAGCTGTGGACCCTCCCTCCTGCTCCATCACGGGGAGCGAGGAAGGAAGGATGAAAGCTCACTACACCTGTCCGTGCACTTCTCAAAAGCCTGTGTAAACACGTCTGAATGAATGTTGCTGAAAGTGATGTAAATAGTTGAAAATATAAATTTCTATTACAGTTTAAGAAAAGGAAACCTACGAATCATCACTAGCCACTGTTAATATCTATTTGTATTCTTATACCTTTTCAATATTTGAACAAATATATAGTTTCTGGCACTATTTTTGTACTAGGATAAAGGAGTTACTATGTATATTATGTTTAGCTTTTAAGTCATTTTAAATAATTGTGGACGTTGCTTCCTTGTCTCTCCTCTCCCCCGCCCTGAGAAGCATTTCAGAGACAGAATCGCTTTAAGGGAACACTCACCTGCATGGTCCCTACGGAGCCAAGCGGCGTCGGGAAGGCTGTCCGTGGCGCAAACGCTTCGACCTCAGTCGTTTCCTCCTTTTGCCATGCTTTGTGAAAATAAAAAGAATGAGTGAGTAGACGCGAGTATGGTGTGATTATTAGGGGCTTGGAATTTTAAAGGGGTTATTAAAGGGTTTGGATGTTAGCGGGGCTTAGGGATTTGAATTTTAAGGGGAGGTTATTAGGGGGCCTGGATTTTAAGAGGGGTTAATAGGGGAGTAAGCAGGGGGAACGGGCCAACAGCTGGCGAGGTGGACCGAGCTGACCTGCGGTCCTAGCCGACGAGGCGGCTAACACCCTCCCCGGCCGAGCCTCCTCACAGAGCAGTGTTCTCCACCAGCACCCTCCGCTGCCCCCTCAGGGCAACCCTTCCACACACCTCGCTGCAGGACCCCAACCACGATGGAGGGCGGTTCTGACTGGCCGGGTGCCGGGTGCTGTGTGAGAGCTGACTGTAGGGGTCAAATTCTGGCCAAATGGCAGGAACCGGATCCGGATCCGAGTCCAGCTCTGTCTAGTTTCAAAGCCGGTGTTTATTCCGCTTAGCTCTCTTTTTAAATTTTAATTGTAAAAGGTCCCAAATCCACTCTCGGTGCATCAGACGGGCTGCCTCAGCCGGCGGCCGGGGATGTGCGAGCTTCACAGCTAAAGCCCTTGAGCTCCACGGTGACGGCCAGCACTGCGTCCTCACAGGGCCCCCCTGTGCCTCGGCGCCCATCGAGGGCGATGCAGTCTCTCGTCCGTGGTGTGCTTCCGCCACCAGACAAGCCCCCCTCTTGTGAAACTCCAGGCCATGCCTGATTCACAAAGCTAAAGGCAAACACACGGAAGCTCTCGTAAAACTGTAGTCTAGATTTTCTGACCACTAGAGGGCACCACAGCTTCACCTGTGTTTAAAGTAATCCACCCTTACTGGATACGAGGAATAAAAAACATCTTTTTAAAAGAATTTTAGTAGCTAAGGAAAAATCAATGGAGAAATCAATGGACAATTAAGACTTACTGCCCTTTGTCCAGGGATCATGTCTTCATGATGTTCTCCAAACGGTGATCATCTGACGTCTCTGATGGATGCCCCGTACCCCTCTCCCGGACACCTCGCCTCCTGAGGAAGGGGGAGCCCAGCAGGGACGAGCCCTCTGCGGCTCCTTTGAGCCCACATTCTTGCTGCTGCTGTGCCGCCTTTGCCTCGAACGGGGGTTCCTACGTTTGATATGTGAAAACGTCAGGATACAATTTTCTATTTTTAAGGCACATAATAGTAAATAACACAAACACTTTGAACTTGCAGAGATTATTCTGATTTTAAGCTATATTCAGCCTTGAAAAAAAAAAACACTATGTTTCCAATTCTCAAACCAATTTCTTCAAAATAGAAATCCATAAGACTTATAAATGAAATCAAAATAATTATTATACACTTCTTTGGAAATAAAGGCAGGACTGTGTCCTACCGTTCATCATTCTTTCTTTTTCTTGAAACCTCTGCTTCTGTCTCCTCTGGCCCTGTCCCCAGGCCTTCGCATTTGATTCTCCTCTGCCCTAGGAGCCCCTGCTTGCGTGGCACAGCCCTCCCCGGCTATCAGCATCTCTGCGTTTGTTCTTGTAGGTTGACGGTACTCAACAAATAATGAAAAGAACAGATTCCCATCCTTCCCCACCTGACATAAAATGGAATTTTTTATAAAGAGAGAAGGTAATTCCAGTGAAAAGCAACAGAAAAATCAATATGTTTTTAGAAATTCTCAGATAAGAGCTGAAATTTAAGATGAAATAAACTGAATATAACAATTTTTTAGAAAAAACATTTTTCTACCATGGAAAGTCAGTTACTAGGACTTCATTAATAAAGTAATAATCATTGGTAGAGTTACTCTAAGTGGGAGTTTTACCATGTTGCTAGAAGCCAAGGAGTATCCATAAAGGCCAGAGGCCAAGGATCAGGTGGAGAAAACAAGATTTACATTTAAAAATAAGCAAACAAGTCAACAGAAGACGTTCATTCGTTCACAAACATGGCTGACCTTCTAGCGTCAGGCCGGAGGACGCCGCACAGGCAGGCCTCACCAAGCTGCTAGTCCAGCGGGGCCACGCCAGGGCAAAGAGCCACGTCTGTGCACTGCGGCAGGGGAGCGGACGGTGCTGAATTCAAACCCGAGGGGCACAGAGGGCTTCCGGTGGGGTGTGGCGTCTGGTTTAAGGGAAGGACCGGGGAGCAGGGCGTCCCGGCAGGAGCAGCAGGCTGGAGAACTGGAAGCTTCCCTCCCTGCTTGCTTAAGTACTTCCGCGTTGCTCCACTACGGAGGATAAGGATTAAAAACACTTACAAAGGATGAGTATTTTAAACAGCTACGTACAAGTGGTGTAAAATAAAACAAATATCCTTTAAGTGTATATTTGAATTCTTGGGAAAGAGAATCCTACAGGCCCAAATCCAGCTGATTAAAACCCGAGCAGGAAGCACATGCGCTGCGGCTGGATCCGGCCTGTGAAGACCTGCAGGGCTCGGCGAGCAGGGGCTTCCCCGCCAGCCAAGCAGGACGCAGCTGGGGGCTGGCCCTCCACGCAGGGCTGCAGCCTCCGGGGGGCCACGTCCTCAGGGAGCACGGAGAAGGGGAGCCCACTCAGACATAGCGAGCCCATCTCAATCGGGCTCTCCCTAAAAAAAAATCACGACGCTGGGCCCACCCTCCTGGTCACACACACGTGAGGTCTGAATGTGGTCCGGGACTACGCACGCCACACTGTAAGCAGACAAGGGAGTCCCGGCCAGTCACAGCCCTGGACACCTGGGATCAGCAAAGGCCCACGTCCTTGGAAGAAGAACCTAACTTCAAACAGGCCCAGGACATGCCGCGGTTGTGCCACTAACGACAGTCACAATTCAGAGCTGCAGACCACACGAGGAGAAGTCCCAGGACAGGCGTCGGAAGCCACAGGCTGGGTCGGATCCCGGGGAGCCGGACAGCACAGCTCTCGGGCACGGCCGCTGGAGGAGTCACTCACTGGTCCCTCACTCTTGTGTTTGTAAGGAACACCCCAGAAGTGACATTCTGGGCCTCTTGTTCCACCTCTAACTCAGCCCAGTCACAGACCTGACTGGAGGTGACAGCCATCTGTCCACAGTCTGTAAGTGGGTGCAGTTACCTAAGGAAAAGCGGAATGCTGGGGATTGGTCTCTTGACCTTCCTAAGCGCTGCGAGCTGCAGCGTGTCTGGGTGCGAGGGCCTCTCCCAGTCCAGCCGCTGAAGGGGTGGGGCTGAGGCAGGGTGCCAGCACACCACGTGACCAGAGCACGCGCTGCAAACACCTGTTTACCTCCCCATCTCTGGGGAAGGGGGCAGTCAGAGCGGGGGCTTGGAGGCCGAGTCTCAGCAGGAGGGGACAGCCGTGGCTCTCCTATGACAGCGCCACAGTGGCTTCGGCAGGACCCCGACACAGCAGCTCCACACCAGCCCTCCTCCCCAGAGACAGAGCCCTTGGAGAACAAGGGGGCACAGATGATGAGTGTGCGTGTTCTCGCAGCTGGGGGGATCACACACTGGGTGTGGCACGTCACAGGCTGAGAGGATGACGGGAGGGCTGACACCGTGTCACCCATACCGCTTACCCGTGACCGGCCCACCTGTTTCTAGATCTGGGGGAGAGGGTGCCGGCGCTCGTCCTGATCTGTCACCTGAACAGGTCCTAACGGGCTGGAGCAACAGCCAGGAGCTCCTAGGAGGGACGGATTGCTGCCGCGGCCACCCCAGAGGCTGACGGTCGCTGTTCATTCCCAGAACCAACGGATCAGTCCAGCTTTGCAGATGGACAGACAGCGTCCCCGAGGAGGAGCTGTCCGTCCCCAGTCTGTGACAGAGACCAGCACTTGAGCAAACGAGGGGGGATGGCGGGGCCTCACAGAGCCGACGGGTGGGGCAGGGCTGACCCCCGCAGCTCTAGTTCGGGGTGATGCCTGATGGCGGGTGCTCCAGCTCCACAGGGAGCCCCGTGGGGCTGGGAAAGGGCCCGAGCGCCGTGCCGCCTGCGGGGGCCTCACCCAAGGGCGACCAGACGGGCCTGCAGCAGAGAGGGGGAGGGAAGTGGCCGCCGGGGGAGCGCACTTCACCCTTAAACCGTGTCAGCAACAGAGCACCCTGCCCCCACTACAGACAGAACACACGGCAGAGAAGGCTGGGTCGTGCGGTCACAGCTGCAACGTGAACTCAGCCCGGGCCTCAAAGTCCCCGCTGTCCTCGCCACCGAGCCCTGGGAGGTGACTCCCGCCTTCCTGCGAGTGCTGAGCCCCACGGCCCACGGACGTCACGGTGTGGACGGCCCCTGGCCCCCTTTCTCGGCCTGCACACATACACCCCGGACACCCCCTCCCTCCCACTCCCTCCCACTCCCTCCCTCCGAGTTCTTGTGGGTGCTCGTTTAGGCTGCCTCTTCCTCGCCTCCACCCAAGCCGCCTGCACGCTACTCCCG
Organism: Eidolon dupreanum; assembly: GCA_028627145.1. NCBI lineage: Eukaryota > Metazoa > Chordata > Mammalia > Chiroptera > Pteropodidae > Eidolon > Eidolon dupreanum. Next base: position 1,377,632 of record CM053512.1, on the reverse strand, counting down.
TGCGTGCAACTCCTCCATCGACTCTTGCTACCTGCACGTGACAACACTCACTGCCCAGGAGCCGCGGCGTGGCCGGGTCTGAGGACCACAGAGGTGGCCCTGCTGCCACCGCTGCCGCCGCTCTGGCCACCGCGGCGAGAAATCCAATTTCCCGAGAGACCAACAGACAGCGACAGCAGCATCACACAGGAGTCCCCGAGCGAGTGTCAGGGGCAGGCTCCCCGACCCGGGGAGGCGGGAGGGACAACGTGCCCGCTGGAGCAGCTCGCAGTACTTCTCAGCCAACTTTTGAAAGAAAATGGCTAAATGCAACAGCCACAGCGTGAGGCGGGCCACAGCGTGGGAAAGGCCCGGAGGGCCAGGCAAATCCAGAGCGGGGAACAGAAGGACGAGCCGCGAAGCATCAGCGGGGACCCCGAGGGCAGCTGCCGCCATCAGGCTGGATGGTCCGTCCCACTCGCCCTTCGCCTCTTCCCAGAAAGAGACCGACGAGGATCCTGGTCCCGAGGAAGACCCGTCCCGTGGCGCGCCGGCCTGGGCAGCGCGGGAGGTGGGTCCCGTGGACGCTGCGCGGTGCCGTGGGGACCCGGCTCCTGCTCCCCCCGACCCCGCACACGCGGCCCCGGGGCGCGAAGGCCGCAGGGACGGCTGACTGTCCACAGGGCGGCTCGCAGCCGGGTCCGCCCCAGAAACCGCCCTGGGCCCAGGGAGCTGCCTGGCTGCAGGGAGCACCTTCTCAAGGGCAGCTTGTGTCCCATCACTGGGCAATGAGGGGACAGCTCTGTCCCCCAAAGTGAGGACGACTCTGGAGGGCCGTCCTGGCCCCAGACATGCTCAGGGGTGCGGCACAGGTCACCCCCGCCCGGTCCCGCCAGCCCCGCACGGAGCCCCCGAGAGCTCCCTCCCCGCCACAGCGCGGGTGCGCCTCTGCACCCCGGAGCGGCCGACGGGGCCCGGCGGGGCGTCCTGCCCCGTGCGCGCGGGACGGGGCCCGGCAGGGCGTCCTGCCCCGTGTGCGGGACGGGCTCTTCTGCACCAGAGCCCACTTAGTAAGACGCGCTGAGTAAACTTCTATATGTTCCCCGAGTTTCCTTTTTATTTCTGGGAAAATGTCTGTCAAAAACGTGGCCTCCGGAACATGCGGCCGTTTTCACGGGCCTGCTCACTGCAGCGGGGGGCCGCAGACTCCCTGGGGTCAGCGGGCCCTAAATCATGCTTTGAACAAGCTGGCCTTGCATGGCGGGAGGGCTGCTATACTTCAGCTCAGGATACGGTCATTTGTACGGCAGCAGGAACCGCTTGGCAAGAACTGTTTAGACACTGTATTTTTGGAAAACAGTGTGGTCTGAAACTCTATTCAACTTATGCGTCTGCTTCTGTATTATACAGATCATTTTTAGACAGTGAGATTTTGGTATTTGGTATTTCAGAGGTCCCATGACACAGGCTGAGACAACTTTTTGGATTAATTCAAATCCCAATTACGCTATTCCAAGCAGGAAGAGTTTTATAAAACCCTTTCTGTGGCCAGCCTGTTACAGTTCATTAGGCCAAAAGCACTCTGGCCTGTGCCTACGGGGCAGGGTCGCTCAGATGACTGAGGCTGACAGAGCTGACGTGGCTGGCAACTGGACAGGGCGGCTGGACTCATGGGCAAGCGTGCTGATTCGCACCAGCTTACAGCGACAGGCCAAAGGCGCCTCTACTGATTTCAGAGAATTATCTTTGACCGTTGACACCAATAGCTCTGTACGACATAAACTAGATAACAAATACTTATTGACTAAATGATCCCTTTAATGTACCAGCTTAAAAAAAAAAAAAAAAAAACACCTCTGAAAATGAGAGGAAGGGTTACGACGGTGACATTGGAGCGTGGGTGAAGGCAAGGTAGCCCAGCCCAGGCCGGGGAAGGAGGCGAGCAAGGCTGGCTTACTGGAAAGGTGACACCCAGCTGACACGTAAAGGCTGAGTGGGTGTCGGGCAGGAAAAGTTCGGGTGAGGGCTGCAGGAAAAACAGGGCAGACAGATGTGAGGTGGCAGCGCCCTGGCAGAGGACGGGGGAGGGGTGAACAAGAGACCTGTGTGACTGGGAGCTCCCTGCTGACGGCAGCGGCGATCACTGAAGGTGACAGGCAAGGACAGGACATGGTCAGGTTTGCACGTGATAAAGACAATTCTCTGACAAGTGGATTCTGGGAGACTAGAAGGGAAACAATTTCGGAGATTACTGTAGCAATGAATCTAGGTGACACATGGTGACAATCTGGGAACAGAAAGGAAGAGGGGATACATTAAAGTGATGCTAAAGAATGAAAACGGAGCTGATCTGCTGCTAAAACGAGAAGTCAAGGACGAAGGAAAGACCTTGGAGTGGCTCCTAGGATGGCAGTGTCACCCACTGACACCAGAAACGTCAGCGGAGGGAACGAGCTGGGTGCCAAGGTCACCCCCTCCAGCTGCGCGGGGTGCGTGGAGGGGCCTGCTGAGGCGCAGGGGCCAGGGGGCAGAGAGCTGGGCTGCATCTCAAAACATCAGAGCCGCCGGGGGAAACTGAAGGCATGGGGACGAAACCATGGCCCGGGCAGGGTGTCTGGAACTGAGAGATCTCAAGATGCCACCGAAAACTCAAGGTGTGAGCTGAGGAAGAGTGGCCCATGGCGGGGAAGCAGGGGAACGTCAGGAAAGGATGAAGTCAGAAGCAGCCGTGAGACTTCAGGGGAAGGAGTCAGCGGCGTGAAGCAGGGGCCGGACGTGTGCGCCGGATTCGTGAGCGAAACGCCACCAACGACCCAGAGCAGCGAGCGCCCTGGTGGCCGCGCCGGCTGTGCCGAGGAGAGACGTGCGCAGAGTGGCCTGGCCAGAAAGCGAGAGAAACACCGAGCAGCTTCTAGGAACAATCCAGGGAGGGTCACTTCAGTTCTTAAAATGGAAGCGACCTGATCCTTTGGACGTGAAGGCGCGAAGATGCCACCACACACAAGTAGATAATTAAAGGGGAAAGAGAGAGGGAGGTGCGAGGAGACAGGGAAAACACCTTCGCAAGCCCCACCCCAGCGGGAATTCTGACACACGCTGAAGGACCCAGAATTTACAGGAGTGAAGGGCGGGCGGCAGGTAACACTGAAAATGAGGTACGCCGGGGTCTCCCTGCCGGCCGGGCTGTGCTCCGCGCGCGATGCGCAGGTCACCTGCTGAAGGCCAGGGAGAGGCCACAGGAGATGAGTGAAGACACGCACTGTCACGGACGAGGAGGGCGTGGATGGGGACACGGGAGCCTCGCCAGGCAGGCGGGCCCGGAAACCCTGCGTGTGTAACAGCGCCCGGGGAGGGACAGGCAACGGCATGAGGGGGTTTTCATTATTATTATTGATAACAGGTTATTGAATGGCTACAATATATAAATAAAGCCAGAGGGGCTCCGACTGGGGAGGAAGCGCAGTTCTCTCCAGCC
>CM053512.1:1356319-1373678 GCA_028627145.1 Eidolon dupreanum | reverse complement strand
GGAGCCGTGAGGCCAAGTGGCAAAAGGCTCATCCAGGTAGACTTCGAGGTCACCCAGGACGATGGTAGGACAAAGGATGATGCTGAGCCAGGTGCCAAGATGTTCAGTGACAGGTGGCCAATAACAAAGCCAGATGGGGCAGACGGTAGAGAAGGACAGATGGGCAAGTAGAGGACAGCATGAAGCAGGCTGGAAGGCGAAACCCAACGGAAACGGGTCAAAAGCAAAGCTTTTCGAGAGAAGAGAAGAGAAGAGAAGAGAAGAGAAGAGAAGAGAAGAGAAGAGAAGAGAAGAGAAGAGAAGAGAAGAGAAGAGAAGAGAAGAGAAAAAGAAAGAAAGGAAGGAGGAAGGGAAGAGAGAGAAGGGAGGAAGGAAGGAAGGAAGGAAAGGAAAGCAGAAGCATGACGGTCTGGCTGGGGGACGTGGCAGTGGGTGGCCGACGCAAATCCAGCCACCTCTATGTGGGATGGACACGGGAGGCAAGCCAATTCCCCTCCCGACAGCTCGAGGGGACGCGTCACTTTGGGGACAGACCTAGACTACAAAGACAAGGCAACAGAGCAAGGCCGGAAATCCTTCGTACAAGATCACTCAGCTGACAGCAGGGCCCTGCAGAACGGCTGTCCCGTTACTTAAGGACGCGGCTCGGTGGGCCAGTCCCCACTCCCCGCGGACGCCGCCATGCGTGCGGCCGTTACTCTGTGGTCTCTGGGGAAGAAGCGCAACTAGGCTTCGCAGGTACGAAACCTAAGACAGAAGAGGGCCGACATTTCCAAAACCCAGCGGCTCACGGTTCCACCAGCATGAAGTCAGCTCTGCAGCAGACTTTCAGCCCCCCCGAACCCCCCGCCGCTGGGGCGAGGCGGTCTTCAGACTCTCCCCCCTGCCCTCGGCCGTGGACAGCCCGACAGCCACCGCCTCCTCCTGCACGGCAGAGTTAGCCCCCTGCGACTGGAAAGCAGATTCAGCAATTCTGAGAGATTAGAAAAGGCCTGGGAATGCTGTTTCTCGTAAATATTTAAAAAAATACTCTGGGAAAACCTTCCCGCCTGCCACTCCGTGGGGGACGAGGACTTCTGCAACCTCCAGAAAGCTGCTCCTTCGAGATGAGCGGCAAACGTGCCGCCCGCCCCAAAAGGTCCTCGGACTCGCGACGGTGCGACCATCCCCGTTGTCGTGAACAGGCTGTGTGTCTCTCGGGAACGGTGCCGCGACTTCTGGGAGCTCAGCGCACTGAAGCTACCCACCCGAGCCTCTCGCGGGTGTTCAGGGCAGGCTTCTGAGGGCAGTCAGTGACCAAGCATCCTGGGACCAGAAGCGACAGAAACGCATGTTCGGGACAGTGGGGACACCGGCCTAGGCGTCCTCAGAGATGCCAACGCGATCCGTTCCCTCCCCCGGAGCTGCCGTGCAGCCTTGCCAACGCGCTCACTTGATGAAATTAAAGGGGGCGACTCCAGGGAGAGTGCACCCACAGGGGGCCACTGGGGCTTCAACACGGGTCTGTTCCCCGTGTCCTGTCCAAGCGCGAAGCTGGTGGCGCAGACGAAACCCTGGGAGCCCACCACACGCCAACCCTCGACCATCGTCGGCGAGAGGCTCTCTGGCCACGCTCATGCACAGAGACCCTCCCTCTAGCCCTCAGCGTGCTCGGGCTGGTTAAGGACCAGGAGTCCGCAGGCCACCCTAACCGACGTCTCTCCCGGGGCTCCGCGTGCGAGGCCGGGAGCCGGGTGGGCAGGGGAGACGGTGCCCTTGTCTTCCCCTTTCCGGTGCCCGCCACCCCTCGCCCCATCGCTCAGGTTTGGCTTCTGACTGCCCCGCGTTCGGGGTGAGCAGGAGTGAGGAGCAGAACAAAGGGGTGGTGTGACTTCGTGGGCTGACATCTGGCTTGCGTTTTCTTTGCGTGTGGCTGCTGTTTAAAGCTAATTCTGACGGGAGTTTTCATGTTATATCCGGCCACATTTCTAAGTCCTGAAACGTTTCTCAGCAACTCTTCACCATTCAAGACCAAAACAAAAACAGAACGAGCCTGTACTTCATGTCGTGCACTGCACCACGTCCAGGATATTTACCCAAATTTGCAGCAACCCCAAACCACAACGCAAAAGGACATATTAAAAATAAGTGGATTTTCAGTCTCGTTATCATATTAACGTTAACCTTTCAGCTGTGTTTAGTCATAAAGTCTTAGTTACAAGGTAGGAGCTGCTGTAAAACAGGTCATTAATGTCTCCCTTCCCAGATGTCATTTGACCTATGCTCTAAAGTACTTTTCTCTCTCATACAGAACACACTTTGGCCTGTGAGCGAGAAAACCATCCTCAGACAGCACGCACTGGAATTCCTGAATAAACGTGCTCACAGTCTGTGGTTCAGGAAGAGAAGGTATGCTTCTCATGCTTTAATTTGGCTGAATTTCAGGAGAGGAGCTAAGGAATCTGTAGAAAGAAAAACCAGAACGGCTTGGCATTGGTGTAGTTCGGCGACCTCTTGAACTTTAAACTTCCACATCACAGCATGAAGCTGGTTCTGAGATAAGAAGCAGAATAAATCCTCCTTGAAAACAGAGGGGTCCCCGACTGCCTAAGGGCTACTCACCTGGAGGCCATGGCGTTCGACGGTGCCTGGAAGACTGACCGCAACGAGAACTATGACAAGTTCATGGAAAAAATGGGTAAGGGCCTCGTCCTGAGTGGCTCCCTGTTTCTGTTTTCTAACTCCTTCTAAGCCTCCGGGCTTAGGGGACAGTCCTTGTGTGGTGGTGAGGACCTCCAATGTGTGCTGGTTGGAGCGGGGCACACCGCCTCTCACTGCGGGAAGAGGTGCTCGGTGCTGTCCTCTGAAACAGAAAGAAGAGCCAGACGTTTCAGTCACGTTCACTGCTGACTGAGTTTGTATCACTGGAAACCGGTGGGGTTTTTTGTTCAGAAAGTGAAAACTGGCAGTCTGTGACGATAACCTCCAGACTTGGGGATGGAAAAGCAAAGACCATATAATAAAATAACAGAAAAGCATTCTACCAAGAGTGATAGTGCTGAATAAATGAGACGGTTCTCTTTTCTTCTGACTTACAAAGCTTTTGGAGTAATCTCATGACAGTATGTAGTTTCTAAGGGGGTTTTAATTTAAGTGATTTTAATATCTGTATCAATACACTGGCAGCCCATATGCTGCACAAGAGGGGCAAACAAATATGTGTCATTCCCCCAAAATAAAAGTGTGTATCCATTAACACCTAGAGTTCAGGGATTCCAGGTTTAAATTTATGGAATTTGTATATTTTACAATAATGAACTTGACTGTAATAATTGCTAATTTTCTCATTTTTTGACAGAAATTCCACAAAAAGCAAAGAGAATTATGAAGTTCAAGATTTAAAGCATTTATGGAAAGCAAAGGGGTATTAAAAAAAATATCGTATATGCAAAATTAAAGTTGTACATCCTTATAAATATATGAATATATTTTTTAATCCTTCCTTTGCCATTTCTGGAGTTTGGTTTACTTCACACTGAAACAAAAAGTTTGATAATTTTATTAAAACTACTCAATTCTAAGATTCTATAATTCTATGCTTCATTTAATTTTTCTTAAGTTTTGGAAAAAGGGCTTGAGAATCAGTGCTCTCGATCCGACTCAGCTTGAACTTGTCCCACAGAAGCCCCTGGCGTACTCTTGTGCAAAGGCGATGTTCTCAGGGTGTCCTCCCCACCCGCAAAGTATCAACAATTCATTAAAGCAGAATGTGGTAACACAAACACTTTCGATGGCATTTTGACTTTATCCAATCTCTTTCCCTTTACAGGTGTCAGTATGATAAAAAGGAAGCTTGCAGCTCATGACAATTTGAAACTGATAATTACACAAGAGGGAAATAAATTCACCGTCAAAGAATCAAGCACGTTTCGAGACACTGAAATTGTTTTTGAGCTTGGTGTCACTTTTAATTACAGCCTGGCAGACGGAACTGAACTCAGTGTAAGAATTTTTTTTCTTTACAAGCAATGCATTCATAACTTTTCTACATAATGCTAAAATAATCTCATATCTGTCACTAGATGGTTTAATTAATGTAGATCTCTTTCATTTGAGTTTATCCACATCACATATTGCACAAGCTGGCAGAATATTTGAATGTTTCATTTCCGCACATGTCTATGGGGGGTTTGGAGTGAACAGTAAGAGGGAAAAACCCTTTGAATGGCTGAGTATAGGTCTATTCTAAAAAGTCTAAAGCTCAGTGTTTTTAACTTCCCATGCCTGACAGCCACAAAAGCTTTGAGTTATCTAACTTAAACGTGACAGGCATTTAATAAATGTAACTGATATAATAAAATAAATGAATAAATTAGTGAATGAGTCAGTGAACAAATGGAAAGATCCAAGGCTACATGGTAGGCCAATGGGAATATAGCTTTTAATATTTAAGACATGAAATTTAGGGTGTCACATGTTTCAACTGATTTCTTAAAAACTCATTTTGTCCTCAAAATTATTCTGGTTAAGTTATATATGTTTGCAACAACAATTAAACTGTCAAATATTTGATCAACTATGGCCATTTTAAAATTATTACAACAATTTACATAAATTAAAACAAGCACAAGGTGGGTAGCCTCCCCATGAAACTCATTTGAGCCAGGACTAAAGTTAGGACACTCTTTTTAACAAGAAAGGTTTAGAAACGAGAAGCCCTGATCATCTGCCTTAAAATTCGGCAGGACGGTTGCCAGCACAAGCTGTAGGGCCCACGGCCCAGGTTTAATGCTGACTCTGACGGCAGGTGAGTGCTGTGTCTGCGTTTTCTCATCTGTGAAATGTAGATAATAATATCTACTTCCTAGGATCACTGTGACGATGGAAGAAGTGGATCTACACAACTCAGAACAGAACCTGACACATGTAGGACCCTAAAAATGCTATTTCATTACTCTTTTATTTTTACATAGGGGACCTGGAGCCTAGAGGGAAACAAACTTGTTGGAAAATTCAAACGGGTAGACAACGGAAATGAACTGAACACTGTCCGAGAAGTTATAGGTGGTGAAATGGTCCAGGTGGGTTGTAAAAGGATTACAGCTATTTCCTAATGACTAAAATAATTACACAATGATAATCTTATTGTTGTGGTTGCTGAGGTATACCTTCAGTAAATAGACTACTACTTTTCTCCTAAGTCTTCTGATTTTAAATATATAGATATTTTCTGATGCCTATTTATTGACAAGAACTTACATGTGTCAAATACATCAGTGCTTATTTTAACTGAAAACATGACTACAAACCAGCAGGGGTTTTTAAATGGGTGTATCCTGTATCTGAACAAAATGCTGCTATTAAGTACAATAAAAAATACCATAAATTCATTTCAAAGCTATAATATTAGTCTAACATGATCTAACATTTTTCTTAATTCAGCCTTAAACCTTAATGAGAAACTCTTCTGTCTGTTAACGCCTTTCAGACTTACGTGTATGAAGGAGTGGAAGCCAAGAGGATCTTCAAGAAGCAGTGAGCGCCGCACTGGCGCCCGGCCTGGGCGCAGTCGTGGGGCGGACAGGCGCCCTGGTCCAGGCTGCTCCCTCTGCGTCCAGCGTGAACTGACCGACGGAGGAGCCTTTCATAACTCTGGTCACTGGCGTACACTTCCAGTCTGGCCAAAGCAAACAAAGTCAAGCTAATTAGGATTTAACTTGGTTTACGTGCTCGAAAATGTACATTCATTGGTGTTCTAAAATAATTTGTGTCATTTTTTAAAGCAATAAATATTGTTCCTACACTGCTTTATAAGTAATCCCTCCTTAAAAAAAAAAAAAAAAAAAAAGCTATGCGACATGGATGTGTGTATTGATGGACTCTTTTGGGTTTTTTTCCACATTTGCTAAACTAAAAACAGAGACTGCATTGAGATCTTTAAAATTTTGTACTGGTTTTAAGTATTTTACTTAGTAAAAACCAATTATTATAAAAATAATACATATTCAACCAGAAAAGTTAGAAATAAGAAAAGCGAATGCAAAGTAAATATCCCCACACACCCACAGGCCAGAGACTGTCGCCACCCTGATCATCACAGCCGCCCTCCCTGGCCCCCTCTGGGTGCATGGGAATGTCCGTTACCCACTGTGAATCACAGCACAGGACACAGTGCACAAGGGAAGGCCTGGCGCACGCTGCCCTGCACTGTCCCGATTCCCAGACACGGCTAAGAATCAGAATCGCCCAACACACTTACCCGTTTTTACACTTAACTCTCCACTGTTACCCCCTAGATCAGCACCTCTGAAAACAGAACCAGGGACTGCAGGAGACTCCCAAGGGATTCCGACGCAGCAGGTAGAGCAACCTGCTCTGAGAACGACTGGGCTCCCAGATGCCATACGAGTCCCCTTCAGCTGCCAGCCTGTCACAGAGAAACACACACGGCCGGTGCGCCCGGGCCTGGGACGTTCTCTTTCCTCGCATCCCCACGTGGTGTACGAGCTCAGGCACTGCAGGCACTAGCGTTTTCAGAGGACGTGTATTAGGCGGTGGAGAAGGCGGTCAATCTTTTAGGAATTTAACTCTACAAACTTTTCTTTTGATGAATTCCTTTTCATACTTACGATGGGATGGTAACAGCTAACATGTAGATAGCTCCTACCATGGTCCAGGCACTGTGCTAAGTGCTATATGCATATGGCAGGTATGTTACAACGAAGAAGCAAAATCATTTGAGTACACGACGCAAATGAACAGATGGGAGATTCCATAACTTTCTGCAAAAACATGAACTTAAATCCACTGTTCATTTCACAACTTCATTAAAAACTTTACATAGAAAATAGTAATTATTTAGATTTTCACACACTTTTAAAAAATAAAGGTTCGAAGGGCCTTTACCTCTCTAACCATACCTATTTATGTATGTAAAATAGGAAAAGAGCAGGCATTAATATTAATCTCATTTGAAAGTGGAAAACTAAGGCACAAGGAAGCTTATCAGCTTGTCTACTGTTGCATGGAGTCCATGATAATTATAGGAACTAAATATAGGTCTTGAAACTCAGTCCAGTACATTATGATCTATGCCATTACTATTCGGCCTGTTATAAACAAAAATATCTTAAGAAAACAATGTCCCTTAATTCCTTAGTGGCACCCCAGAATAGCACTCCAAATGATCCAGGTCAGATTGTAAAATAGTGTCAATTAAGTGGTTAGGCACTAATTTATTTCTGGCCTCACTGTAGGCTCACTTTTTTTTCCACAGTTTATATCCTTCCCAGTATTAAATTTCCACTATTTATTAGTATTGGTGAGCGGCCTATCATTTTCTAAGTGACTGCCATTGCCATAACCCCTCTTTGGGAAACTGATTTTGGTGTTATGCCAACTTGACTGACCAAAAGAGGGTGCCTGACCCAAGAGCAGCCAATCTCATATAATCTGGTCACTTTATGTCCTCTGTGCAGAAGGAGCAATATAACAGAACCCAGAAGAACCCCTCCTTAGGGAGTCTGAATTTGAAAAATACACGGTTCTTGATAAGAAGAAAAATGGCTGAACGGGGACAGCTGGGAGGCAGTGGGCATGTGGGGCTGTGAGCAGGCAGAAGCCACGGGGGTGACCCCTGGATAGAGGGGTAGTCAGGAGCGGCTTGAGTGGTAAAAGCTGAAATATTTACATGTGGAATATGGCGTCTGAGATTTGCTTCAAAATTTTTCCTCCCTAATCTCAGGTTAGGAAGATAGTGGGGTGGAGGCGAACAGATGAAATAAGATGGTTACAAATTAGCGACTGTTGTAGCTGTTGAAAAGTGCCTAACTCATAAAGACATGGTGGGTTCATTAGGTAGCTAGTAGGATGCATTAAACTTTTCTCTCTTTTGCATGTGTTTAAAATTTTTCATGACAAAAACTTAAAAACATAACACATACATATGTAACTCCCGAAGCCAACCACTTCCCACCACTTCCATTGCTATCACCTCGGCCTGAGTCACCATTACCTTTCCCATGGATTACTGCAATAGCCCCCTAACAAGCCTCCTACCTTCTACCTTCCCTGCCCACCACCCCTTGTCCTTTTCAACACAGCAGCCAGAAGGAGCCTTTAAAAGTCTAAACTGGGCCTGGCCACTCCTCTAAACAAAACACTGCATGCCTCCCATTTCATTCAGAGGAAAAGCCACTGTCCTTAAAACGGCCTACAGGACCCTATGTGACCAGATCCCCCACTCCTATCGAAGTGCCTTCCTGTTTTCGTGGAATGTCTGGGGCAGGATGTCCCAAGCGGAGAATACACCCTGGAGCAAAGGCTCCACACAGGAGCAAGCCGGCTACATTTGGAGAGCGAGTGCCGCCTGGTGAGAGTCCCCCAGGCCTTCCAGAACTGACCCGAACGAGACCAGTGCTCAGGAATGCAGGCCGGCTCAGCCTTCCAGGCCTGGGGAGCAACGTGCTCAGACTGGGTCTGGATTCGCACAGACTGGCCTGACTTTCTTGGCTTTCCACTTATGAACTAAAACGCAAGAGCAGATCCTCAGAATGGGGAAAACAGTGACGATTTTCTGAGATTGTTACTAACTGAGGTATTAGACGTGAAGCCTCTAGCACGGTGCCCAGCGAATGGCTGGTGCTCAGGAAACATATGGAATGTGAGCCCACGCCCTTCTCTCGCAGAGAGAACAGAGCAAAGTGTGCCCTGAGGAGACGGGAAGATCTTTCCCAACCCCCTCGCTGAGCCTGTGTGGCAGGCGAGGCTGGCCTGGCAGAGGACTCTTAGTGCCGGTGCGGACTGCGGCACAGCCACACAGCCAGCGGCACAGCCAGTGGCACAGGGGCACAGCCAGCGGCACAGCCAGCGGCACAGGGGCACAGCCAGCGGCACAGCCAGCGGCACAGCCAACTGCGGGCCTGGGGCAGGTCGCTTCGTCCCTCTGGAAGGAAGTTCGAGCAGCTTTGTAACTGGACTGCATGACCTCTAAACTCCTCTCCAGTGCTAAGGTTCTGCGACCTGTGAGTAACATTCAGCGATTCGCCCCGTACACAGCCCCTGGGTGTATGTCACAGAGAGACGTCGCGATGACAGAGGATGGGAGAGGAGATGTCTTTTAAATTCCTAAGCCTGGCTGGCTTCATGAGAGTGCGACCTGCAGGCTCAGAAGGTCCACGTGCCTGGTTTATGTTCCCCTGTCTCTGTCTTAAAATTCTCAACAGACTGTGAACAGGCAGCCCTGCATTTTCATTTCACACGAGGCTCTGCCAAGGAGAACCTGGTCCTGCTCCTGTGAACAGGCTTTGACTAGGGAGAAAAGCTATCCTCCCGTGAGCACTAGAGGCTGGCAGCAAGGCATCCCTAGGCACCTGCGGGCAGCTGACTGGGTGGGCGAGACAGCTGTCCAGGTAGCATGGAAGTGGGACGGGTTTGTGGGGATCGGGAGGGAAGGATGGTGGTGACGGACACTTAGAACTATTGTGAAAAGCTCCCAACCCTCAGCCACTCGCTCTCTCAGCTCTAGTGTGAGGCCGCCCTCTACCGGTCAGTGGTGTGAACTCTTCCCAAGACCTCAAAGTGGGGTCCTTAACATTTCAGTATGAGAATGAGTGTTCCAGAAAGGCTGGACAGACCATGTTCTGAAGTTTGAAGTTAACTACCAAATGCTTCCCCAGCTCCGACATCCACACTGAAGAGAATTCAGGCAAAGCCTCCTTTTCTGTCCTCCTGAACAGCCCCCTAACGCAGCTCTCATTTAACTTTCAACAGTGCTGTGTGTGCCAGGCCTCGTGTGTTCAGTGAAGAACACCCCTGCTCAGATATTTAGGTTATTAAGAACTTCATCAAATAGATCCACGTTCTCAGGTTCATCTCGGGTCTGAATCAGAATACCAGAAGAGCACCACCATCTTCACAACCAGACGATCATTTCAGGTGACCTCTTCATTCAGTGTGGCTGACAGGCAGGGCGGTGTCTACCTATGAGCATCAGGCCCAGTGACGCACCTTTGGGCTACTGCCTGGAACAGACAGAGCTGACTGGAAAAGAAGAGCAAGCAGGCAGCGACAGAAGAAAGTTAGGGGCATGGGGCAAATTATTAGCCGCGGATTAAGAAGGGCATCCCCAAGGCTTCTGTCATCCACATCCCCTCCCACTGAGAACCCACTGCAGTGAGGGGTCCCCAACCCCCAGGCGTGGACCAGCACCGCTCCGTGGCCTGTTAGGAACCGGGCCGCACAGCGGGAGGTGAGCGGCAGGTGAGCAGCGAGCGAAGCTTCATCTGTTTTCTCAGCCGCTCCCCAGCGCTGGCGTCAGCGCCTCAGCTCCGCCTCAGCTCATCAGGCGTTAGATTCTCGTCGGAGCGCCGGTCCCTGGTGCCATACAGGTGGGGGACCGCTGTTCTACAATATCTAGATGGCCAGGTCAGAGAGGCCTTACACACTGCCCAGCAGCTGTGACCGGAGTGGAGCAGGAAAAATCGACAGAGGCTGTGGGCGCTCTCCTGAGCCTCCACTCAGTTTCAAGGCCACGCGCCTCTCAGCACAGGTGGAGTGACAGCTCTCGTCACACGATTCTGACAGGTGTGCCACACTCACCGGAGAAAATATCCGAGAGGCAAAGAACAGTACCCTCCTTCCTCTCAAAACAAACAGAAATCCTTCGGGTAACAGAGTGTGTGCTTAGGGCCATTTCTTGGTTTTCTGTTAGATAATTCTTAAAAGTACGACACCAAGAGAACAAGAACATCGAGGACATAAATGTGACATGGAACTCCTTTGCTCCAACATATGCTCAGAAGAGAACCCAAGTGGGGATGGAGCTCCCATCGTACTCCCGGTCCCCAGTGGGCACTCGTGTCCTGCCTTCCCACGGCTCAGTGTGCTCACCGGTGTCACAGCAGCATTCTGTACTTGGTTGGCTCGCCGGCCTTAGTCTGTGAGCTCCCCGAAGGCAGAGAGAGTCTGACATCTGCACCCCTCCCCACGTCTCTCTACACACAGGAAACAGCACCAAATAGTCGAATGGATGGATACATGCCTGCACCTCAGCACACCAGTGCCCCCGCCCTGCACCCTGAGCACCCACACACAGAAGCTGTGCCCAGGGGATCAGCCCTCGCCGAACCTCACATATAGATGATGTCATTCTGAACCAGAACACCCCCACTTTAGCCACATCCCACCAGGCCACCTGATTCAAAAGCAGTCCATCTATACTCTGGAGAGCACTCCAGAATATGAGAACTTAATCCAGGACCAGTGATTCTAATGAATTAAACCGGCAGGGTCTCTCTCCTGGGAATTGGACTCCACTACGCAGAAAAGTCCTTAGCTAGTGATGATGGGCAAAGGTTGAAAGGCACAGAGAGAAAGGAAGGCAGACAAGAGAGGCCATGGGGCAAAGGGGATCATAGTGACTTCTAGTAAACAGAAGCCAAGCAGAAGAAGAGAGGGTGAGATAAGTTCGTAGGGGTAGAAATGATGGATTCGTCCTCATGTTCACCACAACTTCCAGAAATGTGCCCCAGAGTACACATTTCTTTAACCAAATAAGAATTAAGCACCTACTATGTGACAAACATGGAAGGAGTTTTAGTGGTGAACAAGACAAATCTATTTTGTTCCCACGGCGCTTTGAATCTAGCTTAGGTTAGCGTCTAGAGACGCGAGACTGACAGGAGCAGGTCGAACCAGCTGTGGTAAGCACCACGAAGCAGTGCGGGCTCTCACAGAAACACAGGACGCCTTATATTTTCCATTGGCCCGCTTTTCCTAAGATGCCTAATTCTGTGGTCTTTCCTGATTTCTAAGAGGCTGAATTTACACTTGAGATTCTTTTCATCCTTATTTTCATTTGTAACTGTACATGAAAAGGCATGTTGCCAGGGCCTACAAAATCTTCAAAATACAAATTGGCTTCAAAATACAAACAGAAAATTGTAAAATATAAATAAATGTATTGTCCACAAAACACAGCACTAATTCAGACGCAGTTCGATGCAACTCTTACTCCCACACTTACGTGGTGTTTGCGATACGCCAGACACCGTTCAGAGCGCCTTATAAAAATCAACTCATATTAATCCTCACAGCAACTCTATACAATAAGAACTAGTATTAGTTCCTCATTTGACAGATGAGGAAAGTGAGCAGACAGCGGTCATGCCATTTGGCGAGGGTCAGCAGCCAGTAAATGGCTGAACCAGGATGTGACTCCAAGCAGTCTAGAGTCTATATGTTCTAGAGTCCAGATTTGATTTTTTTAAACATGGTTATGTAGGTAAAACGTTCTTTCAAAATATCATCCAACAAGTAGTTATTGAGCATTGATTATACGAGTGCTGATCCAGGTGTTAGAAATACAACAGTGAACAAGATGAACAAAATGTCCCCATCCTCAAGAAGAGGCAGGTAACACCTAAGAGAAAGAAGTAAGCGTGAAGTACATTAGATGGTACAGATGCTCTGGGGGAAATAAAGCCAGGAAGAGGATGGGGAGTGCTGGGTGAGATCACGGGTACCAGTTACATACGGAAGTAACCTGGCTAGGTGACATCTGAGCAATGATAAGGAACGGAAGGAATGAGCATCTAAGTATGTTTTACAAGACACCGGGGAGAGAAGAACCCTGGCTTTGGATGCCTGAAGCCCTGACAGCCTTCAAATGGCCCTGGAGTTACAGGAGTGAGCTCCTGGATTTGCAACATAAAGAGCTTAACTAGCACATTCTATGAGAGCATAATGCTGCTACCTTAGGAAGCAATGCAACTGAATGAGCACGATGAAACAAGCAGGGCCTCTTCATTTACTGTGAGCCTGAATATGCGTAAACATCAAAAACTTTATGAACTTGACTCTTCCCAGTTTCTAAAGCCAATGTGCTATCTCGTTTAGTCTGCCTGGGTTATCAGCTAGTGTGCTAGTCGCAGTGTGCATGGAGTGGAGTGGTCCCCATGTGCCCATCAGAGCTGGGGTTTTATAGGGCTGTTAATCCTCTATCTTCTCACTGATCTTCCATTTAGACGTTTTACCATTATCGAAAGCCGGGAACTGAAATTTCCAACTATTACTGTAGAACTGTCTATTTCTCCCTTCAATTCAGTCCATGTCTTTATATATTTTGATTCAGTGCTGGCTTAGTTGCTATTAACCTTTGTTTCCAGAGTTCTGAAAAACTTGTTTTGAATAGTTTCTGCTTATTTCTCAATGTTTCTGTGGGAGGACAGAGGCGTGGAGCTGCCTACTCCACCGTTTTGAACATGGGTCTCCCGAGGTGACTTTTTGACATAGCTCTTGTTGAAGCATAAAAAACAAGGCAATCTGCTTCCTAACAGGACTATTTATATATATGAGCGTAAAAGCTGACCTCCCCTAGCAGGGGCCCGCAGCCTCCTTCCCTGCATCTGTCTCCTCCGTTCCGGGCAACTCCTGAGTCTTCCCTGAGGAATCCCAGAGCTACACGAAATGAGCTTGAAAAGCACTGTTACACATCATCATGGCCCCGATGCTTATGTGCCTTGTGCTTGTGATCGCATGTTAGAAATAAGTAGTGATTTCGGCCTACGCTGTCTCTTGGTGATTTTCTAACTTATGTACTTGCAGATAATTTTCTTCCCAACTTTTAATGACTATATTTACATTGAGAAAATTTGGAAAATATGAAAAAGCACAAAGAATCAAATGATCTGTGATCCCACCTCCTAGAGACCACTGCTGTTAACATGTTGACGTTTCTCACACTTGTACATTAGTCTAATTCTGGTTAATATTTTGTACCTAGCAGTTTCCACCTTGGCATCCATTCACTTCACAGTTATTCCAGTTCATGCCTATGCTAATACTGCCATGTCTACTCTTGGGAGCCTGTAACATCATTGTAGGAGAGAAGACATGCCACGTACTAACTTTCCAGTCTCCACCCTCGATGACTATCCCTCCGACACCTTTCGATAAAACAAAACAAGCTGTTTGCTCTGTTGATTAGCATATTTCAAGGTTATAGGTTTCAACATCTTTATCTGTGCCTACTAATTACGTAAATGTTGCCCTATTAAAGTTGTTTTTAAAGTTTAAAAAGAAGCAGAAAGCCGTCCTTATCTTAAAACAAAATCTTTTTTGAAACTGTAAATATAAAATAAACAAGACTGAGCTCTCACAGTTGAAGAGCATAATGTGTGTGAGCAGACATGGTGAAAAGGACAGCTTATCCACAGCCAATCCTGCTTGGCCTTCCAACACCCACACCATGATGCCAAACCTCAGCAGGGTGGGGGAGAGACTAATAATGGGGTACATGACTGGGAGCTGCTAAAGGCCAAGATGAAGACACGAGAGATGCTGAAACAAACAGCAACTGCTAATGATGACTGTGCAACTCTCGAAGAAAACTGTCACAGGTATGTATAGCAGTAATGATGGAAGAGAAAAAAAGAAATGGTGCGCCCAAGGGTATGGCGTGGCCTGAGGTATGGACAATGAAGAGGTTGCCCAAAGACTCCGACGGCTTGGATAGAATCAGGGGTGCCAGCTAGAGACGAGGCCTCTGAACGGATGCTGAACTCTCACCAGTGTCAGTGAGGAAGTCCCGTTCCCAATCCTCTGCTGTACGTTTAATGGTGAGCTCTGGGGCATGGCTGAGGACCAGGCGCCCGTCAGTCCATAGGGTACTGCCCCACAGTAGGGGAAAAATGAGCCCTCTGAGGGTGTGGGGCTCTGGAGAGATGGTTTTTAAGCAGAAAATAAGAATGCTCATGAGAGAAACACCAGAGTGGTCCCTCCTGAAGAACTGGTTCACACACAGCGGTTTCTGCTGCTAATCTAAATCCAGAAGGGAAAGACAAGGAGAGACTTACCACTCTCCCTCGATTAAGGCCTGCATACAGATGGGGGAGACTGACGTGAACATTCCTACCTTCTGTGGGCTTACGTCAGAGGCCCCAGGATCTCTCAGGTGAGGCAGCCTGGTGTGCGCAGTGTCCAGCCAGTGACATCCCACCCTTGTTGCCAGAACTGTAGGTGAGGAAAAATTCTCCATTACCATGAGGCCCTCTGAAGCACCACAAACGGAGTCTGCAGATTTACCCCAGCTTTAGGCTTTTCCCACTGTTTATTGCCTATGTACTCAGTGGACGGCCTGAATGTCCCCAACTAGATGTGACAACACCAGAACTAGAGGAGACAGATGGTGAAAAAGCAATAATGCAGATGACTCCTCACTTTGGTATTCCTTTATGGACTGACTCAGACCAAGGAACTCATTTTACAGCAGAGACCAACCATTTGCTTGCAAAATCTTTGGGGTACTCATTAAAATTATATACCCTGAACCATCCCCAATTCTCAAGGCAAATGAAATCTAAAAATCTAGACATCAAAAGGAATTAGGAAAAGTCTGTCAAGAAACTGGACTTAACGGCCAGAACCATTACCTATGGCCCTTATAAAAATCTGGAATACTCCAAATAGAAGACATGGACTAAGCCGTTTTGTAAGACTGGTTGCCCGATGCCTCCTGGCATCTCGAAACAGTCCATTCCTGGATTCAGTAAACAGAAGAACTTGAGTGAACAATCTGATACTATAACTAGCTATATACAGAAGTAACTAATATCCTTGAAGGATATCATCAACAGGTAAAAAGGTCATGACCTCCACTGACTGGCAAGCTTTGTCACGCCTTTTGACCAGGACATTGGATGCAAATCAGGGTTTTTAGAAGAGAGCACACATTGTCACGCCTTGCTGGGAAGGCCCTTACGAGATGCTTACCACCTATACTGCTATCAAAATAAAGGGAAAACACTCCTGATTCATGCAAGTCATGTCACGTTAGATCAGCACACCTAGGACAACTGGAAGGCCATCCCTGAGGTGACCTTAAAGGGTCTCCTTGGCCAAATCCTAGGCCCCAGATACAGACACAAGCATGAAGCAGGCAGCTTTTCCTAAGATCAAAGATCAAGAAATTTCACTTCCACATATTTTCTCCACTTATTGGGTCTCTCTACTCCCAAAGAGAAATAAAAAAGAGAAAAAAATCTCCTTTTAACAAAGCCTCCCCTTCCATTAGCCATTTATTAAAAGGCTGCCTGGAGATTGCTGGTCCCAATCTATACTATTTTCCTTCTCATCCCCCACCATGAGCCCTTTTTCAAACTGTGTCTCACTCTTAGGAACTTTTACTGTTTTCTCAACAGGTCAAGCATACACACGACACCCCCTTACACCAGTTTTCCAACTCTGGCCACATTAGCTAATCAATCTGATCATTGGCTATGTCGATATCTACATTAGGCAAAAGAACCTAAACTAACTTTTGTTCCTGCTGATGTGAGCACTTGCTGGACCAACTCCAGAAAAGGAACAGGGTGTGGCATCCATGATCAAGGATCCAAGAAAACACCAAGCGTCTCTTTTGGTAAGTCAGTTGGGTAGGGGAAAACCTCTTTGGAATCTCAAGGATTGTCTCTGCTCAGGTAGACTTTAGAAGGGAATTTTCCCCCTCGCATTGAAAACAGGCATGGCCTTCTCATGTGTATCAAGGGACCAAGACAATACTGCAACCAAGCCTTGTGGTTTGATTCCACAGGTAGCATTCCTCAAACCTCTCATGAAGGTGACTCTCATGGTATGGACCCTTTGCAAATCACCAGCTGTTGCAGCTGACTCACAACCCACCCTTGTGTAACCAACCTAGCGTAGTTCAGTTCCTCCTCTAATTAGCTACCAAAGACCAAAGATGAGATATGGTTAGACTAAAAATCCAGACTAAGTTGGTGGGGTCATACGACCTCGCCTTATAGCTGCTGAGTCCTAAGGGCAGGTCTCCTGTTTTCCTGACTGACAGGGTCACATGGAAGATGGAGATGTGTAGATGCCAACGCGAACAGTGACAAGTCAGACTAACCCCCAACCAAGCAGGTCAGAGGTTCCATTCTGATCCTGTCCGTGAACAATACTGGTCTTTTTATCTCGGGTGGTGATAAGGTATGGAAACGGTTCCCACCTGGAGGATCAGGACACGGGGTCTTGGATTCCTGACACCCTCTGTCACTAGGTGCTCCACCTCGAATGCCTGCCAAATTACGAACCTGGGCCCCTTTGTTCTCAAAGGCGAGCTGTGACAGAAAAGCGGCTGTGTGCGTGAGGACACTGAGGTGCATTTCGTTTTCCAAGAAATCTGCTTGGTGGCCATGTTGACGAAAACCCTTCTTATACGGAATGGCCTTCAATTCGCTCCCGTGAGGTACGGCACGCGGGCAACCCCGCTTCCCACCTCAGTATTAGGTCCGCTCCCAGGGTTAACTGACTGACTACCATGCCGGGGACAGCACAAAACCGGTCAGAGATTGGGGTCCTCCTAAAACCCTGGCATAAA
>CM053512.1:1288608-1355819 GCA_028627145.1 Eidolon dupreanum | reverse complement strand
GAACTGGAGTCTGTTTCCAGTTGGCACGAAGCATCGACAGCTGGATCCGCATCTGCCTGAAAGTTGTGAGTGGAATTGGATGGCTGGTTCGGTGGGTTGCCCACGCGCCCTTTCACTTGGACTGTTTCCCTGAGTCTTTCATCATTCAAATGTGCACTCACTTCTGAACCTGGTTCTGAGGCTGTACTGAAGCCGGGTTTCGGAAGACCAGAAGGACCGTCTTTGAGCATCTCCGTAAGTTTGACATCAGGCATAGAATCCTTTTTCTCTGACTGCAGCACACTGGCTATCACATATTTTTTTGGTGGCAAAGGCGGTGGTAGATTCTGGCAAAGGAGTTTTGGCACCAGACGCCCATCAGACCTGTAGACAGACTGAACTATACGCTCCCCGGACACAGAGTTCTCGGCGTAACACTGCTCCACCCCCGTTTGCAGCTGGGTGTGAGAAGCAGTTTCCGGCTTTAACCCAGCAGTTCTCAGGTGTGAGGGCCACAGTGAGGATGGTGAGATGATTTCATTACTGTTCATTCTCTTTCCAGAAGCAGAATGATCATCTACGTGGAAAAGTAAACCTGTTCTCTCAGAATTTTCTATATTATGCCACTCAGAAAATTTGCAGTCACTTGATTTTTCTAGTTTCTGTTCATCTGACTGGTGAATATGCTCACTTGCTATCTGGTCCTTGAGTACTGGTGGACTGGAAAAAGGGAATAACTTTCCGTTGGATTCACGTGCGTGTGACCTGAAATACAAAGACAAAACAAGCTCAACAGCAGATACAAACACGCAAAACTGGAGAAAAAACAAACACTGCTCCTGAAATTTAACCTCCCGATGTACAGTTTATTTTTTTAACAAAACAGAACCATTAACATTTTATATTCTGAATCTAAAATCTTTATGCCAAAATACATGAATACTTAGCAGAAATATCTGTGATTACTAAAATCAAATTTTTAATAATTAGAAGTGTGATTCAAAATATGTATCTTCAACCGACAAACATTGACTTACACTTATTTGTAGTAGTAAAATACCCTAAAACACTTTCCAACCAACAGTTAAAAGTTTACACCACTAGAGGCACTTACATTTTGATATATAATGCTATAAGGATAATATACTTATTTAGAATAATCTCCTCAATCAAGATTACCTCTAATAGGTAGTAATTAACTTTTAAGGTGAAGATAAATGATACCATATCACAAATTATTGTTGCTCATCTGATTATTTTCATCATGTGAATCGCATGGACTTCAGGTGGAGCAGAATGGCGGGAAGGGGTGAGGCTTTGCCAGGTAGACGAGAGCTGTCTTCCGCTCCACAGCTTTGGGCAAATTACTTAACCCAGGCCCCACCTTTTCTCTCTTGTGAAATACCATCTACCTCATGAGAACGCTGTGAGGACCGAGCCGGCCGCGGTGTGTCCAGTCATGGCCGGCCCTCCTCCCCGAGGTCCGCATCCTTCCACTGGTCGGTCCCCAACAACGGAGGGACCGTGACGGTGCAGACCCACCGCCTTCACAGTAGTAGTATGTATAACACCGTTCTGATAGACAGTGTGTCTGTAACACTTGCATTTAATAATAAAAGATTTTAACATTTCCAGATATCTCTGACTGATCACCTTTTAATCAAAGGGTTCTTCATCTGCAGATGTGATTCGGGCTGGCACTCGTCTGCTTTACCGCCTACTTCCAAGTTCTTGAGTTCTTTTCTAAAGCCTGAAGAGAGGAGGGAGAAGGACAATGTTATTTAAATAATCTGTAGTGCTCTGCTCCACTTACACTTCTCCATAATTTACACAAGGTTTTAGATGAACAGGTAATTCTCTTCCAATTAACAAACAAAAACTAATGGTTCAAGAACCAGCTCAAATAGTATCACTTTTTTGAATCCTTTATACAAAATGAATGGCTCTTTCCTCGATTTATTACCACTTGAAAATGACAGCCATGGCTGAGTACTATTTCCACTGGATCATGTGGAGCTGTGTCCCCCTATTAAATGAGACACACTGCTGACAAAGTGGTGGGGAAATCCTTTATTTGAAGACAGGTGGCTTGGGCTGAAGTCTGGATTCACTACTGACTGGTTGGCAAGCCTCTTTAAGCAAGCCCCTTGCCCCTTACAACCTCAGCTTCCCCATGTCTTCAATGAGGTCGTGATATTTTACCGTCCTCACAGGAATATTAGGAACATCACCTGAATTAAAATGGGTAGTGGTGGGGGCGGTTTACAACAACATGTAAAATGTCATATGCCACCTCAAACTAGCTACCGTTTACTGACTGCTGACTCAAGTTGCAAGAAGTTGGTAACAGTTATTTAATCTTTACAGCTGAACACTGTTTCTACTTGAAAAGATGGCAGACAAACTTTGGTTATTCAGACTTGGTTATACAGCAGAAATTTTCTTGAAAATTAAAGAAGCGAACATGTCACTTCAAGAAAAATAACTGGCGGTATTTACTGCCAATGATAAAATTCCAACTTTTAGATAAAAGTAAAAATTTTGGAAAACCTGTATCTACCAAGTGTTTTGTAGCTTCCCAATAATTATAAAGACTTTCTGCTTCTATCTGTGGTGATATTAATAAATGTGGCTTAAAAAATTATATAAAGAAATGTACCAACATTTGGAAGACTTGCATAATTTAGCAAACCAATATTTCTGAATGAGTATACATGAAGGTCACAAAATTATGCATTAAGTAAATCATTCTGTAAATGGATACATATTTAAAATTTTCAGACTTAATGCCTAATACAGCAAATATTAATAGACATAACTATAAAAAAAAAGAATTCTTTAAGGTCTCCAATATTTTTAATAATATAATGATATCCTGATGTCAAAAAGTTTGAAAACCACTGTTGTACTTGATGAAAAATAGTTGGCTTTTTAATCTCAGTCACAGCTGTTCTGTAAGACAATGATGCTCTTACACCCAGGAAATGAAGTGACTTACCAACACTAACAGATAGTGAGCGGCAGCACTCACGCCGAGCCTGGGTCAACTCTCAAGCCAGTGCTCTCCCTACATGCCACTAAACACAGGGTCGTCACACCAAATCTCCCTCTGATGGAACTAGACCATCGGTGCGAACATCAAAGAACATGAAATGCTTTAATGTGCTGATTTCCACACAAGTTAACAAAATATGTGGCGTTAGCTTGAATTTTCAATTAATTGCCTATACTTCTATACATTTCTAGTAAGTTTGTCTGTATTCTCTTTATTTTTAGATGATCTTTTCAAGTTCATTTATCTCAGTTTCCTCTCATTCTCATTCTTCTACTGTACTGCACATCAAATCTGTGAATCGAAGATTATAAAGAAAACAAAATCAAAGGTAATAAAACAGCCACTTTATTTTTTAAACTATAACAGGGGACTGACTCTATGTTAGATGCCTTTTTTATCCCTAAGTTGATCTTCTGGGTACATTTTTAAAAACTACCCTGTCACTCAAAATCCAACTAGAATCTATAAACATCTAAATACTACCCTACAAAAAATCATTATTTGATTTTGATCAGGCTCTGCAGGTTAAATCATGAAGCAATTTCCAGGAAAGAACTGTGTAATATACCTGAGAATTTAACACCCTATATTCGATGTTGCTCACAGAGTGTATGACACCTCCCAACAAAACCTGACAGTAGAATGAGGGAAAGTACAAGCCTGGCGTTCGTTTGTCTGAGATTAACTCTCACACACTCACTGCAGTAAGCTCTCTCTCTACTGCATGCTACGCTTCCTTTTCTGTTATTGTTTCCCAGAGGCCTGCACAGTATCCAGCACACAGCAGACACAGTCTGCAGAACGAACAAACCATCGCATGAAAAATATACTGTTCTTCTTCTTTCAAATCACCCTACCTGCATCTACCACGTCCCAACTCATGGATCCAGGGCCAGGTAAGTATAAACACAGAAAAATTTTCCTGCTGTCCCCACAACCTAGTTCAAGTCTCTCGAGTGTCCTTTATCTTAAAAATAAAAGGACAGTATAATTTATCCCAGACTCTTAGTTGCTTATAAACTTGACATACCACCTGGGGCTCAGAAACTAAGTCTTTTCTTGACAATGACTTTATGATTTAAAAAATGTAATGTAAAAAAGAACCTCAATAATTTTTCCACCTTTAAAGCCTGAAAAATTTGTAAGTTGAAGTTACATTACAATTTTCCACCCACTATTTTAACTCCAGGATGTTTACTTTGCTTCTTAATTTATCCATAATATCAAGTTTAACATTTATCAACACAAGAAGAAACAGTTAATTCTTAAAGAATTCTTAACTTCTGTTAAATTATCCTCACAACAGGCAGCAGGAGGCAGCAGAGGTTTTGTAAATATGTTTGAAATTTTAATATTGCTATGGCAGGCGTTCAACCAAGTGGTTTGACTTCGGAATTCCAACTAACTTAAAAATAGATGTGTTATTTTTCTCTTCTGCTGACATAGACATCCATGTGTCTTTACTGGGAATTTTGGCTCCAGGTTCTTTGCAAATCTAAAATAGTCCAATTTTAACACTTCACACAGAAGACACCACAATGTCAAGGCAAGAAGCTTTAAATTAATAATGCTGATCTTGATGATACAATATACAAAAAAATGAAAATGTATACTTCATCTGAAAAGATGACCTGAGTTTAAAACAGACTTGGGTAGCAACAAAACCAAACTGCTGGTCAAGACAATAGAATTTTCATCCTTGGTGTATGGGGAGATTTCAGAATTTAACAGCAACACTGCAGTTACAAAGCCTAAACATTTGAGGGCAAGAATCTAATTAACGATCTTATTTACAATAAAAAAAAATACATTTAAATAAAACTTGAATACTTTAGAAAAATCACAAGACTTTAACTGGATAAACATTTCTGGCTAAATTTACCATGTACCATAAGGAGTAGGGATACTCTGGGGTGTAATAATCTACCCTGTAACTAAATTTTGGGTGACACAAGATAAAAAGGCAGGAATTAGCAACTTCTTTCCTCATTGGAATTAGAGTTTACAGGAAAAGCATACAATATTTTGCTAAAAAATTAATTTTAATACTGAAAGTTTATGGTTTTTTAAAAAAACAAACATTTGGTGACACTGGGCCACAGCAATACAAACATTTGGTGACACTGGGCCACAGCAATACAAAACAAACTATGTGTTGATATGCTAACTCTCAATAGTCTATGAAACTTTAGAGAAAATAAATTTAGAATGCACAGAAACAAACCCAACTGTTAAAAGTACTTCCTTCTCTAGATGTACTTTATAATGTACTTACTTAAAATGAATATACGCTGCAATTTACAAAAAAAAAATAATCTTGGAGAATAACAAAACTTATGCGCATGTAAAAACTCTTGTAATAAAATGTTTTCACTTACCAAGATTTAACAACATTAAGGGTAGTATATTTCACTTAACAAAGGGGAGGTATAGACTTTTTATAGTAATAAATGAAGGGAATTTACAGATTTTTTGACTACTGATAACTTCTTTCACTCGTCATTTCCAGGATCAGGGTCCTCAGCCTGAACTAATCCTGACTTCTACGATCAGCTGGGATGAGGCCAAGTATCACATACTCCAAAGCCAAGGGCAAAGGTTTCTGAAAGACCTAATGGCCCCTCTGGGATTGCTGCGCAGGGTCTGTAATGGGCTAACGCACACTGACTGCAGCAGCCAGCCGCTCCTCATGGGGAAGAGGCCGAAGGGGGGACCACGTCACACTGTCCAGATGACACGGTGACACGGTGCACAGCCACAGGGACGTGCATACACCATCCCTCCCGTTACAGAGAAGCTGCTCCTCCCCTCACACTCGTCTCCACTCTCCTTGCTTCATTCTCACGCCACCTCCAGAGGCTCCGCTCCACCAATCACTGTCCTGGTCTGATCTTCGCACCTTTCTCTTCCTCTGCACATCAACAGCGCCTCAACCCTCTGTAACGCAAAGGCGAAACCAAGCTCTGGGCTGCGTTCTCTCCTGTACACACTGCTTCTTTGCTCTTCACAGCAAAGGTTTGGATAGACATGTGCAAAATCCATTTCTTCTCATTTATTTACTTTCTATTCTGTAATTTAAAAAAGAACTCTGGAAATAACTTTAAAAAAACTCAGAAGAGTTTAAAGATTAAAACTAGTACAAATACAAATCTAGGTATCCTTTACCTAGATTCACCTTTTATTAACATCTTACCCTATCTTTTTGATAGTAGTTACAAAAAGCACAGCCCTTTACTTCTGACCACCTCAGTTCTATCTCAGTCCTGCTTCTACTCCTAATATTCCTCTAGTGCTGCTGTTACTATATCACACGGACTAGCGGCTAAATCAAACTGGCACCTGGAGTCCTTATCCTGCTTAATCTGTGCCCACTTTTCTTCTGGAAGCCCCCCATTTTCCTAGTTTCCCGGTAAAAACCCCTGTCCTGTGTTTTCTCAACCTTTCCAGCCACTCCCCCTGCTTTTCCAGAGTGGCTCCTTCTCTCCATCCTGGGCTCACCTCTTTTACCTAGTTCTTTCCTTTTGTCTATTTTTTGCCCTGAAATCTCCAGTTTTCCTGAGCGATGCAGTCCATGTCTGTTATTCAATTCCAGAATGCATTGATGGTTACAAGCGCATAATCTTCCTTGAGTTCCAGACGTATGTTCCTAACTGCCTAATCTTTTTACCTAGATCTGGGGAGGGGACACACGGACACCCCAAAGCATGAACACTAACCAAGGCAAAGACCAGCTTAAAGAACTATGGTACGCTTTGAACATATGAAATTTATGTACTTAAATAATACGTGGGTTACACAAAACCACAATAAGCTACCACCTTACACCCATTAGGATGGCCATTATTAAAAATGAACAAAAAAACAGAAAATAGTAAGTGTTGGTGAGAATGTGGAGAAGTTGGAACCTTCTGCATTGCTGGTAACAATGTAAAATAGTGCAGCTGCTGTGGTGGTTCCTCAAAAGATTAAACACAGCCTCACCAAAGCTCCCAGCAATTTCACTTCTGGGTACATGCTCAAAAGAACTGCAAGCAAGGATTCTCAGACATTTGTACAGCGGTGCACACAGCATCGATATTCACAATAGCCAAAAGCTGAAAACAGCTCAAATTCCATCGGCAGATGAATGGAAAAACAAAATGTGGTATATCATACAATGTAATGCTATTCAGTCTTAAGAATGAAGGAAATTCTGACACATGCTACAACATAAATGAACTTTGTAGACCTCATGCTGAGTAAAGTAAGCCAGTCACAGAAAGACAGCTACTGTAAGGTTCCAATCACTTGAGATCCCTCGAGGAGTCAGAATTCATAGAGACAGAAAGTAGATGGGGGTCACTGAGGCGAGGAGGAGGAGGAGGCCGGGGACTCAGTGCTTAATGGGGACAGAGCTTCAGTTTGAGAAGATGAGAGAGTTCTGGGGATGGATAGTGGCGATGACTGCACATCGTGAATACACTTAAAGCCACAGACCTGCCACTTAAAAATGGTCAGAATGGCAAATTCTGTCATGTGTTTTACCACGATAAAAAAGTCACTTCTAAGAGGGTTACGTACATCTCTTTCACATTGAACGGTGAAACCCACGCCCACGCTCCTCAGCCATGCACTCTGGACCATCAAACTCTCTACGATCTTGTGTTTTCATTACTCTCAGGAAGCAAGCAGCATTCTGTAAAGAGCACTGAACTCGCAGTTATTGTTCAATCCCACCAACTTCTGCTGCTGATTTCTGGCCAACCCTTTACGGTTTCCTGTAATACTTCGTTACCAGATTTTTATCAGATTTTTTAAACAGGCGAGACATTTTATATAGGAAAGGAAGGTTACTTCCTTAATATAAGTGTTTCCTTCTGATATTATACCATTTGATGAAAACAAAATAATTCATCACTTAATCAATGTCTGTAACCTGAAAAATAATCTCCACAAAAGCCTTCAGGATGATAAAAGACTAAAAGCAAACTTTAAAATTTGTTTTTCATGGCTATTTTTTGAGAAATTATATCCCTGCCAACCCTCTGAATCCTAAAATTTCAAAACACTGTCTGACGCCAACCTCAGCAGCACCCCCCCCCCATCATCTACTTGTCCCTCTCCCCGGGGTCTGCCGAGTGGGCCTCTCGGCAGCACCCTTGACTCTGTACACAGCCAAACACCTACTTCTCCTTGCTTCCGGGCTGCTGCGTGTTGCTAACCACTCACTTATAGTAATGCCACACCGTTACATATTTATGGCTCCCAAGCTGAACCTTTCCAGCAGGCTGTTTGTCACTTTTCCTATTTGTCCTTGGTTTCTGCAGTACTCATTAGGACTGCTCACACATGTTTCAGTCCCGCTTCCAGGCACCTGTAAAATGGCACTTTTCCACCCTGAGATGAGCCGGGCAGAAACGGGCCTTGGCCACTGAGGTGTGAGTGGAGTGCGCGTGCGGCTTCTGGGTGAAGTTTTAGGAACTTACATGTGGTTCTCCTTGCTGTGTTCTCCGACCCCCTCCCCCCCAATACCGCGATGATCCAAGCACGTGAGGGGTGCAGTCCCATCAGCCTGGGGACCTGCGTGACTGCCATGAAGGACAGCATGCGGACTTACTGGACACGGCTCGTGAACAAGGAGCAGACTTGGGTTCTAACACTGAGGTGCTGCAGTCGTCACCGCTGTACGGCCTCAGACCAGCCTGTCCGGGGTGACACGCTCCCCCTCCCCGCTCCCTAATCCCAGGTGACGCGCTCCCCCTCCCCGCTCCCTGAACTGGCTGCTCCCGTCCCTGAAGGGCTTCAAGCGTGAGCCCTCCCAACCACCGGGCTCACTGTCCACGCATCTGTCAGCAGCAGGGCTGCTCTTGACTCTAACCACAACGGTTTATTCTTCACTGCTACTATCAGAATATATTTAAAAGAGAATTTTACCTTCTAAGTGGTTTTTGATCTGTTGAGAGGTACTGTTCGCACATTCTATATTTACGTTGCATGTCTTAATCTGGTCACTAGAAAAGAGAACAAAACACGCACCAGACACATCAGCTATTGTAGATTATTATTTTAGTTTACTCTAAGAAAAAGAAAGGAAATAACATTTGTTAAATAATTATTTGCCGTGTGTTGCTCTAAGGGCTTAGTGAACATTATTTAACTTACATCTCACAGCAACGCTTAAAATCTCATTTTACACCAAGAGATTAAGGCTCTGAAAGTCATATTAATGTGCTCAATAATTCAAATCCAAGCCCACCTGGTTACAAAGTCCTGATCTTTCTACTACCCTAAGTTATTCCTTTCCAAGAAGTGTTATGAAATTATCCTGCCAAATAAAAACGTTTCCCTGATTATTTTAATAAAACAGGATCAGATGAGTTTTGCAAATATGGTTTTTAATAATGAAGGTGGTAAAACACCAGTTAATATGAAACCAAGATGTTTTAGATGGATTAAAAGCAGCAGTGGCTAGACTAACTTGAGACATTAGCCACTTAAGCCATGACATAGTTTAGAGATTACACAGAGAAGTGCGAACAGTCTGCTAACAGTAATATGACATATTCAGCATTAAGAATTAATTGAACACAAACTCAGTTATTTGGCTTCATTCTTTTATATTTGCTAAAGGAAAAAAATATATCTCTTCCACAGAACTGGGTAGTGACAGTATAAAATTACCCCAGTTCCAAGTTATAGAAGTTAGGGATGGGATAATGAATATTAAATAGATTGAAGAATTAAACAATTTACTTAATTAGTGAGGCAATCAATTTATATCTATGCTTAAAACCTATACTACATATATCAATAGTCTTTGGTGCCAAAAATTACAATATATTTCTATACTTTCACATTTCCTAAAAATAAAGTTGTTTTTTTTTTGGGGGGGGGGAGATTAGGAAAAAATTATTAGAAATAGAAACTTGAACATCAAATAACCTGCAATATCCCAGGTTCCTTTACTCTAAGCTCAAGCTCTTCCCATTACACTTAATTGACCCAAACTTTGAAAATTACTTCAAATAATTAACGAGAATGCTGGGGGAACTTGTCATTTACTCTGTGTATTACCTGAAGGGCGCTGTGTCCCCAACGCCACTGAGCTCCAAGACTGCACCATTTCCCTCTGTGACGGGGGAGTCCAAATTAGCAGACCCATTGCTGACATGGTCGCTGCTCTCATACCCAGACTCGGTCCTCTGCACCTGCCAGCGGTCGCCATGGGCTTTAGTCTCTTTGAGGCTTGTACTGTTCTCGGCTCCTTTTCCATCACATTCCAGGGAGCCCCTGCTTCCTGCTTCGTCTTCATATATGGTCATTAAACATTTCTGCTTTGGACTCTCCTTTGGCCAGTTGTTAAAACTCTGATCTTTGCTACATTTAGGTTTGTTACTGATATTTGATTTATGTCTTGGACTGTGCTGCCTTTTTTCACTTTCATTAAAAATACTATCCACATTTAATGTTTCTCGCAGAGGTTTCCAACCTCGGTTCCGGCTCTTACCGCTGCCACTATAGCTGCTTCCTTTATCCCTCGAATCCTGGCTACTGTCTGTGTCATATCCAGTGCTACTGTCGTTCTTAACTTTGCCAGTTATTTTCTCTCCCGGAGCAAGGATCTGGGCTTTACTGGAATTCAGCATCTGTCCAGCAGCGCGGCCCTGCTGGGTAGCCTGGTCGTGTCTGCATTGCCCTCTCCCCTGACTGTGACACACAGGTGGACGGCCACGTTGCCTAAAGCCACTGGGGGCAGGAGGTGATCCAGGCTGGAAATGTGGGATGTCTTCATCAACCAAATCTTTAAAAATAAATAAGTATATAAAGGTACGAATGAACTACTTTTCAGAGCTACTTTTTAATCACAAGCCAAATATCTTGCTTGAGAAGAAATGCCAAGGGGTAGCAGGTAAGTGATAATCATAAGTGTTTAAATCGTATTGCACAGTGCTTTGAGGAGGAGAAGTGGTTTCTCAGTCCTATGCTTAATGAGAGGCATTTACAACATAAATTGTTATACTGATTTTTAAAAATGATCTCTAAAGTAATCATAAGACAATTAAAGCAGTTCAAAAAAACACTGTTCTACCTCACTCATCATTAATGAAAATCATAAAAATAAAAGTATTTTCCACCTCTTATGTTGGTAGAGATGTAAAGGTTTGTTGAACCGACTGCTGCTGGGAGCATGAAGGAGCTGGCATGCAACCACTGGGGGCAGGAGCACGGACCGGCTCAGAGTGAGGAGGGCAAGTGAGCCACATCCATCAGATTAATAACAGACGGACTCTAACCCAGTAATGCTTCTGAAAGAAGTTTACGCTATGGCTATCCACACACAGTACACAGAGCTAAACGTGAAAGAATGCGCAAAAGCCTTAAATCAACCGCTCAAGCCCAGCAGTCTCGGTGATATTATGGTATGTCCACAGAGAAAAAAGCATAAAACCACGAAGAGACAGGCTCAGAACAAACTGGAAACTACTAACAGGGTTGAAGGGAGGTCACAGGTTGAAGAAAAGCTTTTCTTCACTTAATTTTATAACCTTCCTCATTTTTGGAACACACCACATGTGTGAATTTATAATTAAAAGTTAAAAGAGCAAAACAAACAAATATTCCAGGCTAGAATTTAATAAAAACAAGGATAAATTTACATTTACTGACTTAAGTATATCAAAGAAATTATATTTAAGATACATACCATACAACATACAAATACATAAATATATTCTAAATTGCATTAAATTATCTTAAAGCTATAAAATTTAGTTTTAAAATAAAGTTTTAGTTGTCCCTTTTCAAATGAATGCTACGAGCTCTTCACTTACCTCTATGTCGACCCACGTCTCTCCTTTGTCCCCTCTCCAAATCTT
Organism: Eidolon dupreanum; assembly: GCA_028627145.1. Classification (NCBI taxonomy): domain Eukaryota; kingdom Metazoa; phylum Chordata; class Mammalia; order Chiroptera; family Pteropodidae; genus Eidolon; species Eidolon dupreanum. Next base: position 1,343,930 of record CM053512.1, on the reverse strand, counting down.
TTCTTTGTGAGCAAAGTAAGTTTTTCTGTTCAATGGCCTTTAGAGCACATTCTCTGGAAATATCTTTTATTTTTTCCCTTTGATCACTGTGACTTAACTTCACTGTAAAAGAAACCACTCATAACGATGCAGCTCATTTTTCTAATCATTCAATAACAGTACAAATTAAACTATATAAAATATTTAAGACACAAATATTAAAAACAAAATATAGATTAAAGTACACAATGAACTTGTTTTAATGCTTAACTAAAAAAAAAAGTCAATGTATTAATGCTGACAGTGGAGATGCAAGTCATCTTCCAAAATTTCCTGTATGGCTCCTAACACACATGCAGAGGGAATAAAGAGACCTCTTACCGAACTCCTAAGGGCTAAAGGTAACCGACTCGTATGTGTCAGGCGCTATTCCAAATGTCTCAGCTCATTTAACTCTTGGAGGTGAGTACAATTAATGTCTCCATTTTGGATCAAGAAACGGAAGTTAAAAACTTGTCCAAGTTCACTTGTAATATATAACCAGGATTATAAACACGAGTTGTCTGGTTCTAATGTTTGCGTTCTTTAACATATACAGAGCTCCTGGGCTTAAAAGTAGGTATATTTTAAAAAACAGATAATGGCTTAATCTAAGAATACCAACACTTAAGAGGAAAAAGGTATAGTTCTATTAAGAATTTTTAAAAGCACTTCTTATAGTACTTTGTTGATTAATTCTGAGTCTTATCACCCTTGATTATGGGTTATTTTTGTGGTTAGACATTATTGCATTAATAGATTTAAAAGTTACTTACAAAATCACCCTGAATATCTACCCAATTAGTCTTGAGTCACAAACTCAGTTTGTGAAAATTAAAAGTTATGGGATGATAAGAAGAGAGAGTTGAATAAAAAGTACATTAAGAATAAACTACAATAGTAACTTTGAACTACTTGCATTCACTAATGGTAAACTTAATTTTGGCCCATGAGCCAAATTATTAACTCATGTTCTTCCTCTCCAAGTTAATAACTAACATCTTGAAGGAAAGGACACATTACAGTGTTTTTGGTAACAGTCCAGATCACCTCCAGCCCACTACGGCTCAGAGTATGTGGAAAAACTCAAACCTGGTCGAGGCAAATAGTTCAGATAAAACTACATGTCTCAGAAAAATGAATACATCAAAAGACAAAATTTTGTTATCTACTTGTTATTGTCTCTTCATGGCCACGGACGGTGAGTGATGCACCGTCCTTTTGTGTGGTCCTCACCAGGAATTACAGATTCAGTACATGAAGAAAGGAGGAGGCTTGACTACTCAGGGACAATGTAAAAATGACAATTTAAACACATACCTGGTCCTCTACCGCCACTTGTTTGAATGTGGCTCCGACTAAATGATGAAATGTTATCTGTTTGAAATTTCTGATTTTCTCTCTGTTTTGCCTGATCAAGAAATCCATTTTCTTTTGAATTATCTTTTGAATTATAAACTGAGGGCTTTTCACATCCTTAAAAAGACAAACAAAAATGTGTCATCCAGGCCCCCCTTCCGCCAGAAGTGATGTATGAATCATTTTTTCAGACATTTTTAATGCTATAAACGAAATTATTTAGAAACTTAAGCTCTGACACGTTTTAAGGAGTTCCCCGTGCTCTGTAACGCTCTTAGAACGGCCTGGCTGCCCTGCACTTTTCCAGTGCACAAACTCACTTCCATCTCAGTCCTGACCACTGGAAAACACGGCCAGCCATGCATTCCCTCCCGTGCCTGTGCGACCGCAGTGGCAGCGGGCCCTGAAGCCACCGGTGAGAAAAGGTTTCTTTATTTTTACTTTTTAAAACTTTTAGTTTATTATTATTTTTATTATTATTATTATTATTATTATTATTATTATTATTATTTGTTTTTAGGCAAGGTGACCCTCTTGGTTGACCTCACAGATTGCAAGGACCTTGTCAGCTTACAATCCATTATTTTTTATTTTTTAACGCCTACAGCACCTGATCTTCCTAGGTAGTCTCCCATCCAAGTACTAACCAGGCCCAACCCTGCTTAGCTTCCGAGATCAGACAGGATCAGACTTGTTCAGAGTAGCATGGCCGTAGATGGAAAGGTTTCTTTATAAAGATCAACTCCAAGTACTAGAATTTTCCTGAACTCCACCTTAAGGAAACTAAACTTGAAATTATCCTCAACATTCATTTTACATTGAGTATGTGATAGTACTTTTAGTGTGGCTGTAATTATAGAAAAAGCACTAGAAAGAATTTTTAAAAAAAGAATTACCCATATTTTCTGCACTGGATTTGTAATGAGACCAGTTGATGACCTGCCTAAGAGCATCTTCGGTAGAAACTGCTGTGCCCTCAGGGTTTGCATAAAACAGAAGGAGGGGCTGGAAGTGGCACCGGATGCACTTGGAGACCACATCTTTCCACCTGGTTCCAACCTTTTAAAAAAACCAGTGAATGGAACAAAACAAAACCTGTAATCACTGTGTTCCATGAATGGGCAGAGATTTAATTAATCTGCATATGAAAAAATTTCAAGATATTTAGATGCTAGTTCAACTGTTCATCATATTACATGATTAATTTTATTTTCTTTAATAACTAGTCTAAATAAAAATCTTTAAACACTATTATTAAAAATTAATGAGCAAAATTCTACACTCTTTTTGGTTTGATTGCCTGCTGTTGAATGTTTTAAAAAGTTCTTTCATCTATTTGGCATTCTAACTTTTAATCCTTCATGGGTGGAGTCAGAAGTCCAATAATTATCACATATTTGAACTTTTACTGACTTAGTAAATAGCAGTGCTGATAATTGGCCTTTCATCATATATTAAAATGAAAGTAAATGGAATTGTATCTCATCTGCTTATAACATAAAATAACTTATTTTTTTTAAATCAGTTTACTGCTTAATAACGATTCTCAAAGTCAATAAGCCTAAGAACAGTATAAACAACATCGAGAGTTTCCAACTGTGGCTAAGTCTGACTTCCCTGCAGAACTCTATAAAAAAGTTCAGATATCTGTCCCTATACCATTAAATCAACAATTCCAGAGCCCAGGCACATATGCTTTTAAAAAACTCTGAAGATTGTGAGGCATGTTCCTTATTGAGAACTACTATTCACTAGTTTTCTAGACATTATAATGTTTAGTAAATTATTTATCAAAAGATATCATATATATATCTAATTACAAATACCACACAATTTGACAACAGGCATAAAAAAAAGATTTTTGGCACTTATTATACAAAGCAACTGTGACTCATCCACGAAGAAATAATACATATAGCAACTATGCATCAGACAAAAGGACTATGTGTGGATCCCTGACAGTTACACATTTGTATATCAACATCTGTCAGTCACCTTTTTTTATTATTTTAGAAATGGACTGGCTTAAAGTTGGCTGTCAAGTAAACCAGATTTCAAGAATTACTAAAAGGAAATGTGAACTTAATGATGCTACTATTATTTTATAAGTATTTGTATATAGTAATCATTTTATACAATTACATCTTTATTTTATCATTTTATTATATATCATCATTATATCATTTATTCCGGAACAGTAAAACTACATTATTCCAGCTTGTGAAAGTGTTCTTACCTCTTTCACATTTGCATCATCAAAAAATACCCATTTGGAACTCTTGGTATGAAACGCAAAGGCACAATAATGTCGGCTGGTGTAGCAGATCATGCCGACAAGGTGAAGTTCACTATTTTTGGCATTTTCATCAGTGACCCTATAAAAAAGCTGTTTAAAAAATAATGTACATTTAATACTGCATCTTTTAAAAAATGAAAATGAAAAATAATTTGATGTACTTGACTCTAAAAACTATTTCTCATGAACACTACCTACCCTACAGTGTTACACTGCATGAAGACAACACTGCACTGACATTGCACTGTTAAGGGAATTACTCCTTTGGACTAGTCCACAAGGAACGTCAAGTCCAATAAAATGAACGCGCTACAATTTAGTTCAGTGATACAGTATCTCCAATAACACAGAACTGACACTTTACATACAGAAACTCAAACTGTGAGATAAATCACACATTTTCTGAAAATTCGTGACTGAATCACATATTTGAACATACATTAAAGATATTATCTAAAAGTTTAATTGTAATGTAAACAAATTCAAAATATATTAAGAGGGTAATTGGCATATCGAGAGATCAGTGCTGTAGATGAATTTTAACTCTTAACCCTTCCCAGGTTAATGTTTGTATTTCTAATCACATCACATACACAACACATATCCTGTCATCATCATTCCAGAGTGACATGAGCTCCAGCACGGGACAGACGGTTTCTAACTGAGAGCCGCCCCTAGCCACTGCGAGACAGGCATTCCAGTTAGCGTGATCTGGTTACTAGCATCAGAGCTACATCCGAACATTAAGTCCTTCAGAAAGACAATTCAGCTCTGAGAGTGAAGGGCATTACAATCGGCGAAGATGGTCCAGAGGAGTGCAGACACAGGGGCAAGGGGAAAAGAGCTGCAGTACCCCGGGCAGATGCAGGTGCGTGGCCAGGTGGCGAACGACGTCGTCCGTCAGGTCAGAATGCTCGGAATCCCAGACCAAGCCGATCGTGACAATCTCTGGGCAATTCATTAAAACACGGCGGATTTTTATTTTCTGGCCACAGTTACTCTAAAGAAAAATAAAAAGGTGAGCTTTAAAATTGTCGAAACAGATAGACCACAGGTGGCCTTATGAAGTTTGCATTATGTAATAACAGTCTTAATGTATATTGGAAATTTATTTATTCAGCATATTAAACTGGAATTCTAATGACCTATTTGTTTTGATCACTGATTAAACAGGAAGTTTATTTTAAATCAAAGTACTCTGGTATGTTTGTATATTTGTTAAAACAAGAATTCGACTTAAAAAAATCATAAATAGAACCACTGAAGTCATTAATAATATTACTTGAGAAAAGAATAGATACCATTTGTAGTGTTAACTTAAAAAAAGAAACTAATTTTGTCTTTAGTCAAATGATGGATTTCAGACCTTTAAAAAATTAACCAACATATCCTACCTTAAATTCTTCACAAAGTTAAGCTTTTAAAGAAATAGTGCTGAGATAACTAGCTCGCACTAAAAAAATAAATTCTTAAAATTAATTCCATATCTAATATGTCCATAGTAATTTCTGAATGTCTATTTTCAAACTGACAAACTCTGAGGCATCCTAATATTCTCCAAATTATACTTACAGGGCATTTCCTGTAGTCATCAGTTGTATTTGCTGCTTGCAGCAATTCTGCAAACATTTCAGGCTTAAAACGTTCATGCCTTTCCATCATTCTTTCAACTTCATTGCTACAAAAGAAAAAAAGCAGTCCCAAATCTGGCCTATAAATTTCCAAAAGATCTGATAAATTATGAATGAAAAATACTACCTTATCAATATGGATACATATAATTACTTTTTCTGTCTTAAAGCATTATTTTTGTCTAAAAAAATTAACCATAAGTTTCCATAAAGTAAAACAGCATGAAATTTGACAGGTATGTGCTAAAAAAAATTAGGTCAAGAACAACCTAAAGTGACACAAAACTATACCACTGTTTGGGACTACATGCATGGGATAAGATGCTCCATCCAAGTTCTAAGTCAAACATTTCTCTTACGTTATTACTTAAATTATTCCATAAATTACTAAGGGACTTGAGTTTAAACACGGGCCTAACAAGAAATGAAATACAGGAAAGGTCTCCTCTCTGGCCTAATGCTTCTGAAAACAAAGTTATCATTTTCCGCAAAGAGCAGGGCCCTTTGCTGATTAATGCAGAAGCCATAACCGAAGCTCCTGAGACCAGGCTGTGACTCCTGCTCCATCGCAAATGCTCACGGTTCATGGGAGCCTGAGCCACTCTCTATTCAATCTCTCCTGGACTCACATTCTTACATGTCAAGGTATTAAGAATCTTTAAACAACTATTTAAACATTTCCAAAAAGAAGTGTAATGGAAGCTCAAATATCCCTACCAGATTCGGTTTGAGATGCTCTAGTTCTACTTAATATAGCTGTCCTAGAGCTGGATGTATTTTACAGTTCAATGGTTTAAATAACACACAATATTCAATAACAACCAAAAGTACCCATTCTTCTAAAGCCCTTCACAAGTATACTAGAAAGTACCAAAGCTGACAGCCTCATTCGAACTGCACATAATGGTTTTACAAACTTAACAGCATCAGAGTAGTGGCTGATTGGACAAATAATGAATTTGAAATGAAACCAGACTTGGGTTTCAATATTAAGTTGTCCATTTACCAGATCAACCTCATCAAATCTATTTCTTAATCAACAGAACAGTGTTTTTGCTAAAAGTGACAGTTTACATAAAGTCTGGAACATAATAAGTATTCAGTCATTGTTTTTCAATACGAAAAACCAATAGAGAGAGAGAGGGGATGTCAGAATGCAAAGCCTGCGCTCTTGGAGTCTGTGGTGTGGCCCAGGGAGAGGCTGACGGACCCTAACCCTCATGTCTCAGGCTGCCGCAGAGCCCTGTCATTTTGCACAAGAGCCTCAAAGTGGACGTTTTACAGTTCTCGATTTGCAGTCTCTCCTTGTTTGAATACCATTCTACTTTTCATACAAAGTGGGAAAAAAAAAAAAGCCTACCATTAACAGAACTTTAGGTAATCTTTCTCTAAACCAATGTTCCCCAAATCTGTTTATATAAGAAACAAAACACATCCAAATAACCTAATTGCTATTCTTCAATAATCTTTACCAAATAATGTGCTATATCTGAAAAAACGGGAAATTTAATAATCGAATGAAATGGATGAGCACAAGATATTCACTGCACAATGACAAAAACATGGGAGCACTTGGTAACTAATTGCTGTACTGACACAGTCTAATTGAGTATTGATCCATGTTTTCCTTTTGTATTAAAATATCTGCAAACATTAATGATCTTATTCAATGTTTATCAAAATGAAATATTTATACTCTCTGATATCTGACGGAAAGTGTTCAAACGGTTCTCATTACGCAAAGCCTAAGGATCGTTTTTGGATCCCTAACTAGCTCACGTCCCACGGGCAGCAGGGAGGAGGCGGGCAGGCAAGCATGGCACATTTTTACATCAAGTGAAAGTTGAGGCCTCATAGACGATAAGCCTTACAGAAGATTATTTTCACTTTTTTTCTTTCTTTCCTGCCTACCCTAGCTTCCATCACCACAAAGAGACACGGTAAGGCTGAAAGGAGACACGACCACTACAAAGTTAACGTCTTAGCACAAATGAGGTCATGAGCAGCTCCAATTACCACTGAGCTTGTCATTTTAAGCTCTCCTTCACAGTTCCAAAACTTGCTATAAATATAGATATAATTTTGACCAATATTTTGTACCTTTCACTAAGTGGTATATGTATCTGACTAAACCAGAAATACTCAACTGAGACAAACACCACTTAGTACCGCTGATGGTGGCGTATTTGGTAGTCCCAGACAGTGAGCAGATATTCCTGTCTGTTATGGTTTTAAAAAATGAATGCTCACTCAGTGTGCCTCAATGTGTCACTGACTCCTTGAAAAAGGTGCTTTAGTAAGGTTCTTACCACAGGGCTGTTGTCGAAATGTACCGCACGAATTCTGTAAAAGGCAGGGGATCTGATGACGCTCCACAGCTACGACACACACACTACGGTAAAAACACGTGTTCAATTTTTCAGTTATGAAACAGGAATATAATATCTAACAAGAGAGTGAGGCCGCCTCACCTGCTCATACAGAGTCATAGCAAACTTCTGGTGAGTGATACAGGATTTAGAGGTGCACATGTCTGAGTCTCTGCTCGGCACTATGTGAAAATGAATCCTCTCCAATATATTTTCCTAATTTAAAAATCAGAAGACAAATGGGTTATGAAACTAACAGAGGACACTTCAAAATACAACTCTTTTTAACTTTATGAACTTAAAAATCTTTCAGAGATTTCCAGTGTGTTAAATTTAGGAGGGACACACGTACTGTTTTCAGTTTTCATCTTCAATCAACACTTCAAATGTTCAATTATTTACTTTTTGTAGCATCAGCTTTTTAAAAATTTAATGAGAAATATTATAATGTATTTTAAAGATTTAAAAAACCCTTTCAAAAATGAACTCACGATGGCTGATACCTAGAATTTAATATTAGAAACACAGTTCCCTATGTTTCCAGGATTCTAACAGTGAGAAAAAGCAGTCAATTTTTTTAAAAGTTCCTACTTGGATTATCTGGATAGTCTATACAACTTACATCAGAATATCAGTAAATATCAATGATAATACCTGCACTAACACCTAAATGCAAGGAATCTGCTCTATAACAAACTTCATATGAAAGCTCAGATTTGTAATACAGGTCAACAAGGGGTATTTATTTCTTTAGCAAATTATCCTCTTTTTTACCAAAGCTTAAAAATGGATTCTTTTAATTAGCTAACTTCCTCTTCTTCTGTCCCGGGGCATTTAAAAGCATTCAGTTATCGAAGCCTGGATTTCTAGACATGCCATGAGTTATTCAATGAGGTATTAGTACATTCCATTTAAGTAAAACTATAAAGTTTAGTATTGTGCCAAATACATTTACTTATATTTTAAGTAATGGGTCAACTATAAACATGAGAAATGTGAAAAGCACATTTCACGACTGTTTGCAGTTTTGACACACTTTCATCAACCCGGGGAGTGTGCTTTCCATCTGTCTAAGGAATGTAAAGACGCTCATTAAAAAGCAACAACAATATATAAAAACTCAACAAATTCTACAAACAGCAAATTCTACAGAAATTAAAAGAACTGATTGGGGTGCTTTGATCAGTCATTATCTAGTAGGTGTAACTTAGGCTGAACCTCAGCAAATGATAGATTAGAAAAGTTCTGAATATTTCAGGAGCATAAGCGAAGGCTTTAGAAACAGGAACTTAAAGATATGTTTGAGGAACAGAATATAAGCGTGTCACTAGGAGGGAAAATTCGGGGAGGAAGAGATAAGCTGGAGTTTAATTCTAAGGGCCACAGATGTCAAGAGAGAGTCTGGATTTGAATCGCAGAAATATCTGAGGATCAAGCATTAGTCTGAAGAAAGTTATATTAATCTGGTGGCCATTAAAAACCAGACTGTAAGAGAAAAGGCTGAAAGGGCACTAGCAAGGAGGCTGAAATTGTGCTGAGAGGAGAGGCCTAAGCAGGCAGCAGTGGTGACGGGGGTACGACATGGCAAGGAAAACCTTAAAAGGGTTTCTGATGACTTTACAGAATTTGTGGAATAGATGCAAGCCGAAGAGAAGAAATGGCTGCATCTTAAATATAGGTGGCATCTATATTATCGGAATGTATTACTAGTTACTTACTATATTACTAGTTAATCAACATGCACATTTGAGAAGGGGTATGAGGTCCGTCACTGATCAAAGGAATGCTCCACTTATCAATGTGGTGGTGACAGTCTTAGGACATCACCCTCGGTCAGTGACTCTCTACCTGGAACGAGGTGTGTGTCAGAGCTGCTGCCACCGAGACCCCCTCCTCCCCAGCCAGCGTCCCGCGTGTACGAGGTGTGCCAGTGCTCTGAGCGTGCTGTACACGGTGCCCTAGGGAGCTCAACCCCAACTAAAACGATGCGATTCAACGTAAGCAGCCCTCTGCGCCAACAAATAAACCTTGAAATATCGTAGTAGCCTAACACTCAATATGAAAACTGGAGCAGTGCAAATCATCAAAACCAGAAATGTACGGAACACAGATGGCCGCAGACTGGGCTGTGCAGGACGGGCAGGCCACGGGCCCCCTGAGCGGCTCTGATCCTTTTCCACTGCCATGGTGTCTGGGTCACTTGTCTCCTAATGAGCACCGTCCGGGGAGCGCACTGCTGCCGGACGCGGGGGGCATCGGAGGCCTTACGAAGCACTCGGCGGCGTCGTCCATCAGGCCCAGCTGGAAGCGCTGCTCGTCGCGGAAGCTCTCAGCCAGCGCGTGCCGCACGTTATCCGAGGGCAGGGCCTTCTCCCGGCTGTGCTGAAACTGCGCGAACATCGTCTAGGAACCAACAAGCACATCCGTGAGTTTCACGCCAGCGACTGCAAACGCACCTCCACAATTCCACTGCGGCGTGGCGAAACTCGAAACACTACCTGGGAAGCCAGTGCAAAACCTTTTGCTCCAAAATTCCAGACAAAAATTAATGGTGTGAGGCAATGGCTGCACCAGCCTCTCTGTCCAATGTCGGCCTGCATGAGCCCTAAACGCGTGGAGTTCTGAGTTCCCGCCCTGTTTTCTGAGTCGGCCGGAGGTGAGGCCCATTTTCAAAACATTCTCTAGCTGATCCTGATGCAGGTTTATGGAAGAGTTTTGAGATATGTTGCTTTAAATCTAAAAGCACACTATAGGAATTAAAATTATGTTAACCAAAATTAAACACCTAATCACATAAAAATTGGTGGAAGTTTGCTACTCTTAACAAAAAGCTAAAATAGTCTAAATGAACTTTTAAAATTTTTGTTTAAGTAAACCTCAAAAAATGACAAACTTTTAAAAGCAAACAAAAATTAGACAATGCAATGGAAAGGCAATTTCTCATTATTATTAAATTTGCTTGTAGAAAATGAAAAATGTACATTTTATAAGAAAAAAAGCACAGGGAAAAGATTACTTTTATTTTTAAAAACTTTTCTTTCCAAGTTATCAGTTTTCCTCAGAGAATTATTTCTAACCTAAGCCTAAGAAACAGTGGAAACATCATTCAAGAACATGTGATTACAGGTGTTAATGTGTTAATTTTCTATTTTCCTTATTGAATTTATGCTAAAATAACTTTAATAAGTTTCAGTTTTATGACAATCACTTAAGTGGCAGAAAGTAAGGGGAAAAGGTAGTTTTTAGTGACAACTCATCAAATAAGGATTGGTCATATCAAGATCTGTATTAATTAGCTCAAGGGGTATGTCATTACAGAAAATTTTTTTTTTTTAAGATTAACATATGGTAGGCTATGAAAACATTTTAAAAATCTGTCCCACTACTACAAGAAAATTTAATTTATAAATTAGATTTAAAAATAAAGAAAAACATTCTAGACAAAAGCAGTAACAATGAAAACACTCAGAGATGGAAGCCAGATTTGAGAAACTGCAAGGAAGCCAGTCTGGCTAAAGTGTAGTGTGAGTGTGAGTGTGTGTGTGTTCGTGGAGTGGGGAAGGCAAGCAAGGGGAAGAGGCAGGTGACTGTGTAAGACTATAAAAGATTTGGACTGGGAAATTTATACTAGTTTCTACAACTGGCCAAAACATTCGAATTTTACTGCAGAGTAAATAAAATGTGATACTATAACAATAACCCTATTTTGCCATGTCCTAGAAAAGAAAATACATGCAAATTTATTCAAAGTCCTTTTAGGAACATAAATCAAAATAAAGCATGAAAACGGCTGTTTTCCCCCCTATCTGTATGTATTAAGAATATTCAAGAAAGTAAAAGAAGGAAATGTTTATCTCTGAAAATGTGTTAATAAAATCTTTAAACTGCCAAAGAATTTAATGACACAAATGAGATGCTAATATAAATTGGACTCCCTGTTTCTGCCTCTGTCTCTCTTCTCTTTTTTCCCAACCAAACAGCCAAAGAGATCTAGTCCAAATAGTACACCAGTTAAAATAGATTGTTTCACTCCTCCACTCAAAATTATCCCCATCTCCTACATCACTCATGGGAAAAAGACAAGGACCTCACAAAGGCCTAGAAGGCCCTACATAATCTGGACTCCTGCTCCAGTTATTTCTCACTCCATGCAAAGCACCCTAAAACTTAGTTACTGAAAATAACATTTACTTTGATCACAAATATGCAGCTCAACTCTGCTCTGCTTGGAGTCATCTGGGACCTTGAATTGTCTGAAGGTCACTCACTAACATCCAGCAGCTGATGCTGGCCGTTGGCGCTGCCTGTTGGCTGGGACGTCTGCAGCAGCCGTGGCCAGCCTGGCCTCCTCACGGCATGGCAGCTCGCGTCCAAGAATGACGGCCCAACAGAGAGCCAGGTAGAAGCTTTGCCACGTTTCCTGATCTAACCTCACCTCAAATGTGTGCAGCCTCATTTTTGCAGCATTGTACCAGAGAAAACAATCATGAAAGCCAGCCGAGATTCGGGAAACTAGTTTGACAGGAAGAGTGCAGAAGAATCCGCAGACATGTCCTAATCACCGCGACTCACCTCGCCGCTGGCCCCATTTCCCACCACTGTGGCCCTTGCCCAAAAGCTTCTGTGCCCAGGTTTCCCTGACCATGGCAGGCAGACGCCCCGCCCACCTCAGGGCCTCTGAAGTTGCCGCTGCCCTGCTTGCTTGATGCCCTCGTCCACTCGGCCACCTTTTCCAGGTCATGACTTAAATGTCACTTTCTCAGTGAGGCTTCCTGGCTACTCAGCTCTATTCCATTCCCTCTCCCTTTCCCAATTATTAACCATCTAACAGTTATATTTTGCTTATTTTCTCCCCCCTAAAGAATATAAGCTCCATGAAACCAGGGGGTTTTATCATTTTTTCACTGCTATATCCTCAGTGACTACAGCAGTGTCCAGTATTTAGCAATAGCTCAAAACATTTGTTAAATAATTATTTCAAAATAATGAAAAATGTGATGTTCCAAACAATTTTGTTATTTAGCATATTAATTTTAACTGTCCTTATATAAAGGTGCAAAATGAAAACATAAACCTCAATAAGGCATACGTTAAGAATTCGTCTTCGAAACTATAGATCACTTGACAATGAACTTTAATTACAAATAAGCTAACCAAATGTGTCAAATAGACCAAACAAACTATCAAATAAAATTAAATTTTAGGAGAGACAATTAATACTTATTTTTCAGAACTATTAAAAGGTTACCTTCAGTGCACAAAATATGCAAGCGTCTCCTTGACAAACATGTCCAGTCAGAACCCGCAAGCTTCTTCGAAATATATCCAACTGCCATAAAACCTAAAAAAGAGTGAGATGTGAAGAAAAAAATACAGTAAGATTTTTCTCAGTCATAAAAGAGATTTAAATGTTTTAACAACTGCAGTAGGCTAATAAGTTCTTTAAACCTCTTGTACGTAAATTGGACATAGACGACCACTAAAAATAATAGCAAGATAAAAGATGGATTCAGAAAATATCCTACTGATTCACGTGTAAAAACCATGACAGGCACAGAGAAAGAAACAATGAATTCCTCAGTGAAGGATTTTATAGGAACAGGAAACGTGGGATGCTGAATGGAAGACTTGGCAGAGACCTGAAAGAGGAAGTGATTATAATACTTGGAATGAACTGAAATTTAGAAAGGAAATATAAATGGAGTTGAAAACCAGGGTGTACCAAATAGAGGTCAGTATGTGTGGCAAATAAAAAAAAAAAAAGGGTGAGCAGAGGCCTGTGTGGTCACTCCATTCTGAATGAAAACGGGGCATCTGTGTGGTAATGGGGATAGAGAATGGTGAGCAGTAGTTAAGAAATAAACTGAATATTTTTGCTGCAATTACCCATTCATCATTTGCTACTAAAAGACAAAAATAAACAAAAAGGACTGTAATTGTTTAAATGAATCAGTCCAGTACTTAAAATCATTCTGAAAATCTGGTATCTCCATAATGGGGATAACTGTGGCTGCCTCACAGAGTTCTCGTAAGGATAAATAAGAGATAATATGTAAAGTGTTTAGAGCATAACTGGCCTGCAATGGATGCCAGCTGCTCTTTGTTGCTGTAAAGACTATTATGACAACCAACTATATCTGAGAGTGGAGGCCCCCACAGGAGGGTAGAGACAGAAAAATTTAAAGGGACAGTAGTCAGAGAATTTCTAATTTTGACTGTTAACTATAAACCCTCAGTAAGTCAAATACAAGAAACATGAAAAAAACTACGTTGAAGCACAACATAATCAAATCGCTTTTAACCAGTGAAAGAGAAAAATCTTAAAACCAGCTGGACCAAAAAAAGGATACATTAACATACAGAGGAACAAATATAAGAATGACAATAGTTTTTCACTGGAAATAATGCAAGCTAGAAGAGAGAGGAGCAAAATCTTTAAAGTACTGAAAGAGAAAAGCTGTCAACTTAGACTTACTTCTTTAATGAGTGAAAAAAATCTTTCAAAAACAAAATGAAATAGATATCCCCCCAGACACACAGACACTGAAAGAATCCATCGTGGACAGGCCTGTGCTTCGAGAAATGTGCACAGCGGCCCTTCGGGCAGACCAGCAGGGCCAGGGGGAAAGCTGGGTCGCATGAGGGAGACGCGCGGAAGCGGCGACCATGTAGACAGCACACACGACCTTCACGGCAATGGTCTGCGCAGTGTCCGTTTTTGAAAAAAATCTTCCCGTAGGAATACTTCTCCATTTTCTTTACCATGTAAGGGCCTTACTCAGAATTTTCTCTTGTATAATATGCTTTTCATCTCCCTGAACTATACACAGTATTTGGGAGCCAAAGGACAGAAAGAGGGAAATGTATATAAAAAAAAAGAAAAATGGAAACAAGTAACAGGAAAAGATTAGAGATGCTAGAAGCCCTTTTCTCTCGGCCTCATTCGGTCAACAGCATCGATGCGCAGTCTTTCGGTGTTTGATAGTTCCCTGTATCTAAACATTCTCCTGCGTTTCGCATGGCACTTAACGCCAGTGGGACCTTCCAGCCAGGACCAGAACAGTGACGGCCATGTAAGAGTCCCAGCATAAATTACAATTAATGCCTTCCTAATGCCAACTGCTTCTCTTTCCATGGGCGAGTTACAGAACTTTCATGTTTGACATCTATCCCAGACAGAAGGCAACTGAGAACAAAAGGCACCTGATTGACACATTCTAGATGTGTTCATTTATCAAATAAGTTAATTAACCAATATTTCTTTCTACTCAGATTTAGGAGGAAAAAAAGCATTAAAAACTATGTGAAAAGTGGTTTATTTTAAATAAATTTTTCTAAGGTATAGCCTGAGGTCAATAGGAAATACCAGTATTCAAAATTATCCTCATTTTTAATAATGGTCTGAAGGCCACAGGATCTTACAAAATCCAGAACTGCTCAGTAAAAACTATGTCATACATAAGAAAGGACATTTATCTAAGACAGAAAAGCAGGTTGATACATACTTGCTAATTACTAGAATTTCAACAAGGATTGAAGCAAACTGGATTAACCCTTCAGTTTGAAGAGAACAGTGGAGTCCCAATTATGATTCTGCAGAGGTGATTTAGGTCATGGTCAGGGTCGAAGGAAGTTTGAATGCTGAGACTAAAAACTGCATTCTCATTTCAACCCAAACAGCTTGCTTCTTTTTGTGTTATCTATGGTTTCTACTGGAGTTCTTAAAAAAAAAAAAGTGTGTGTGAGTGCGTGAGTGTGTGTGTGTGTGTGTGTGTGTGTGTGTGTGTGTGTGTGGTGGGGGTACAGTAGCTGATTCAAAAAAAATTATTTTATGTATTTTAGAAACATTCTTAATTTATTAAGTAATCATTTTAAATCAGTATGTTTTTATATCAAAGTAATATATGATTCTGTTGAAAAAACCATTTCCATTTGTTATAAAAACCAAAATGCCTAGCCAAAATATTTTGCCACCCATAAAAGTCAACACTAACTTTATTCTTAATTGACAAGTGAAAGCAGCATTAAACAAAAGCATTTCCCGAACAACACTTTTTAAAGTGCGGTAAGAACTCGCCTCACTGTCTCACCTGGACGGCGCTGTTGAGAAAGCAGCTGTTTTGTCCTGGCTCGTTCAACAGGCCTTTGGTGGGGGCCAGGGACAGCATGCTCCCCGGCTGGTAGACTTTTCCAAGATTGCCCCCGGGTTTCCGTAGGAATTTTACCCACGCCATTTTCAAGCAACTTCGTTTGCATTAAAGCTAAGAATCATATACTTAGGTGAAGTTTCTTATGATAAATTGGATAATATCTTGAATTGTCTGTCCACTTAAAGTCACTATAGTCTATTATAATGTAAGTTTCCAAGTTCATATCTTTCCTGATGCTATAAATTTTGAGGACTTTGTGAAGTCAAAACAGAGTACATAAACATTAAGTTTTGAAAATTAAAACAGAAAGCTATCTTAAACAAAGCCTCAAAGATCTTTGTATCTGTTAAATTTTGTAAGAGAGTTGTATAGTTTAAAATGAAAAAGATTTTTTTTAAACTGGTAAAAATGTCAATGAACAAATCGTTTTCTTTCAAACACAAGTCATTTGTCTTGATGGAGAGTTGGCATCTGGCATGACTCCTTTGGTCACTGCTGTCCTTATGGTCTCTTAATGAGGAAGAAAGCTCTCCCTTTCCTGGATGAAGTTACCAAAGGCGACTCCATATTTCCAACCCACGTAACTTCAAAGCAAACCTACAAGGAAGAAAAGAAATGTTTAAATGAAGGTAAAGACTAATCAAGACAATCCCAAATACTGAATATATATTTAAAATACTTAATATATAATCATAAAATTATTAGAACTAATGTTCCAAAATATGAAAATGAAAACAGTTCATCATTTAAAATTGTGTAAATATCGATGTCACATCAAACACTACAGAAAAACCAATGGTTGCCTGTGAGATGGGAGTAGGGGAGAGGGTGCAAAAAGGTGAAGGGATTAAGAGACACAAACTTCCAGTTATAAATATGTCACGGAGAAGTAATGCACAGGAGAAGGGATAGAATCAATCACATCATAATGACTTTGTATGGTGGCAGAGAGGTAGGTCCTAGACTTAACGTGGTGATCATGTCGTGAGGCATATGTCTAATCACTATGTTCACACCTGAAACTGATATAATATTGCATATCAACTAGAATTCAGAAACAAAATAAAAAACATGATATTTTTGCACATTGACCACAAGTCAGGTGATAGAGATTATTTGGTTCCACTTTTAAAGGGGATGGAATTTGTACAATATCCAGTATGGTTTAATGTAGTGCTATTTTTCAAAATATTCTGTAGGTGTTATCATGCTACATCATTTTTAAACTAATGAAATCTAGTATAAAATAAGAATTTTCAGTTTTTAAGGTAAATCAAAAAGGTTAAACTTCCCAAACATTGTCAAATAAAATTTAAATGTGAAAAAATCAATACCTACTTCAAGATTTCAATGGTTATGTTTCGAAATATTCTACTGAAAGCTATAATTAAATTAGATTTCAGATAGTCTACTGAAAAATACTTTGCTGTCAAACTAAACTGGTGTTTATTAGAGCAAATGCATATACAGACTCTACACTGTTACATAGCTTACACAGGATTATATCATTTTTTCCAAGAAAGTCAGGTCTTATGTAAATTGATATGCATTAAAACTCAAAAGAAACATTAAAATGATAAACAAATCTTAATTAAAGCAAATTTCCATATTATTTCTGAATACAGGCTCCTTGGTAAAAGGACTTTAAATGTTCAACTTCTCAAAAACAATAAAGTATTACTAGCAAAGTTTTGTTCAAACAATTAAAGTTCCTTCCTGCATTCATTCATGCAACAGACATGTACTGAGCCATGCGCCATGCCGGCACTGGAGGTACCGTTTCCAGCGGGGACGGACGGACAGACGGACAGACAGACAGCACGATAAATGATAAACTGCACGTGCACGGCAGTTACGTGCTAAGTGCAAGAGAGCAGTGCGAGGAAAGCGGGTGGTGCAGGCCCACTTGCACACACATTTTCTCCGATAGATTTATGGTCAGCCCTCCGTACCCCTGGGCTTTGCGACAATGATTCAACCAACTGAAGATCAGAACCCTCTCGATCCGCGGCTGGGAACCCAGGGGCGCGGAGGGCCAACCGCGCGTGCTGCCCCAGCCGCCTCGCGGGAGGGACTGGAGCACCACGGAGCCCCGCGTCTGCGGCGGTCCTGGAACCGGACCCGGCAGATACCGAGAGACTGCAGTTTTTGAGGAGTCAGAAGTTCTACGTGGATTTTTGACTATAATCAGGGGGTTGGCACCCCAAAGCCCCGCGTCGGTTAAGGGTCAACTGCATAATGTGAGATGGTTTGCACTTTTAAATAGGAGTCACGGCAAGTCTGAGGTTGCCAGTGCACAAAGATTTGAAGCGAAGATGCCACCTTGGAGAGTGAACAGCCTGCTGGCGTCTTGGAAGAACAGTAAGAAGCCCAGTGTGGCAGCGGAGGAGAGAAGATGGGAGGATGGGAAAGAGAGCGACCTCGTGGGGCCTCACAGCCCTTTGTAAGGACTTTGGCTTTAAACTCTGGGCGAAAGTCACCGAGTTTCATCTGCACAGAACAAAAAGGTGAGAGAGGGAGTGGCACAGGACAGTTCGGTACCACTAACCAAACGCCCACGAGGACAGCAAAGCATCGAGGGCTAAGAAGGAATGCACTGGTCCCTAGAGAAGTAGTCGGGTGGCGTCTGTCTCAGCCCCACGTACCACGTCATCACTCATTAGCTGCTTGGTCTTAAGACAAATCCACGTCACCTGATTCACAGCTTCATTCTCTATAAACTGGGGGTGACACTACTAGCCCTGATTACCACAGCTTACATGTTTCAAGAATTATAAAACACTACATTATGTTAGTTGTTTTCTTCTTTTTATTTTAACTCTATGGGTTGCAACCTCCTCTAAAGTGATCTAAATGATCCCCAAACACTTCATACAAATTAAGTTTTTAATACATGTAGTCATGACTTCGTGACGTCTGTGCTGGGAGTGGATTCATATTTTTAATGGCAGAATCCTTTTGCAGTGAGATCCTTCCACCGAGCATTTATTAGGCACCAGGTGTGCACCGCAAGCTGCGCTAAGAAGGCTCAGGAAACCCCCACACCCTCAACGAGCTCAGTGGGTGAGGAGCACAGGCGACACACTTTAAAACACTGGATTCCCTTCCGGTGCAAGATGTCAGACCAGTGTGTGCTCCTGGTCCCTGCTCCAGCACAACTCTGCAGATGACGCAACGCAACAGACAGTCCTGTGAGAAACAGGGGGGGTCCTCTGGGACACCTCGGTAACTGGCTGCTGGGCTGGGAGGGAGACAGCAGCCGAGAGGGGCCCCTGTCCCGGACTGGGAAAGCCCTTTACAGCTGTGAGCTGTTCCGCTCCCCACGGTGCTCTGGGCGGAGAATTCCCACCTCACACGATGCGAAGGCTCTGCCGCCACCCCAGGGCCAGCGGGAGGGTACGGGGTGACCACAGCACCAGGGCACCAGAGCACAGCCAGCCTGGGAAGCGGGAACAGTGCAGGTGCCTGCGAGGCCCCATGTGCTCCACCCTCACCCCACTGCACGGACAGGACGGAGGAGAGCAGGCCGGAAAGACCACGCCCCCAGGTGAGGCAGCAGGAAGCTCCACTGGGAACCCACTCCCGAGCCGCATCTCTCCAAATCAAGCCCTGCATCCCCACCCCTGCTCCCTGAAAACATCGGAAGAAACACAAATTATCACCAGTGCTTTCACCTTCTCAGGGAAATACTGCTAGTTTATAACTTGGTGCTCCCAGGAAAAAGAGAAGCAGACACTTGCAGAGTCTAAACATTATGACAGAAAGGCAACTGCCTGAACCACCTGTGCCAGGGAACAGCACAAACAGACCACAGCGAACACAAATGGAAGCTTAGTAAGTACCCACCAGGTCAATATAAGCACATTTTAAAAAACTACTGAGATAAAAAAAAATAAGATGATTTAACTAGCAAAATGAATAGAAAGATCATATTAACAAGTGGTAAACTCAGGTCAAGAAATTTCCTACAAAACATTAGGAAAGGGAAAAGGAAGGGGATAATTTAAATATTTTCAAACAGCTAAGAGACATGGATGAAATCTAAAAGTGTGCTACTGAAAAGAATAATAACCAAGTTGGGTTTATTACAAGAATGCAAACACAATTCTACCAATTCTTTCTATAAATATTTGGGAGAGTGCAGAAAAGAGCTAACACAGCAACACGCATAATAGCTGAAAGGTGGAAAAAACTCGAATGTTGATCAACTAATGAGTGGATAAACAAAACATGGGTATAGGTGTGTGGGGGGGGAGATGTGTGATGTTATTCAGCCACCACCAGGATGGAGTACTTACCCGCACTACAACATGAACACTGACAACATCTGCTAAGAAGCCAGTCACAGCAGACCACATATCATATGATTCCACTTTGCAAAATGTCCAGAACAGGGAAATCTACAGAGTGATCAGTGGGTGCTCAGACTCGGGAAATGGCGTCTGCAGCGGGCAGGGAGTGACAGCTAAAGGGTACAGGGATTCTTTCTGACGTGATGAAGATGTTCTAAAATTGTGGCGATGGATGTACATTTCTGTGACTTTACTGAAAACTACTGCATTGTACACTTCAAATGAGTGAATTGTTTGTTATATAAATTATATTTCAATAAAGCTACTTAAAAAAAGAAAAAAGAGAAAAGAAAAGACAACCCAGCAGGCCACAGACTGCTACCCTTAGAAAACTCTGCTTTCAAAGTATTAGCCTTTGGAACTCGGGGTTCTGGGAGGATCCCAATAACTGCTAAGGCTGGTCACTGCACCTAAGCTTTGCAAACAATGTGGCTTATCCCAAACACCTGCTTTCCTCAGGAAGTCTGGAATTTTGTGATGTCCTAGGCAGAGGATGTCTATGTGATCACCCCCGATAAAAACCTAAGGCACTGAGTCTCTAAACGAGCTTCCTGACAGACAGCATTTGACACATGTCATCACAATTCGCTGCTGAAGGAATTGCTGTGTCCCATATGACTCCACTGGAGAAAACTATTGAAAGCTGGTTTCCACCGGACTTCTCTCCGTGATCCTCTCGATTTGCTGACTTTATGTCCTTTCACTGTAATAAAGCAGACAGGCCAGTGACTGCGACTGCATGCTGACCGCTCTGGTTCTCCTAGGCGATCACCCAACTTGGGAGTGGGAGGACCTCGGACACCCCAACACCGAGCCATTCCAACAGAGAGATCAAGAGCCGCTGCGTTTCTATCAGGTTCTGGCAAAAACTTAAAACACCGTTGGTGGGGATAAATAGAAAGAGGTACTTTCCTTTATCATTGACTAATAGGAAATGTAATTATACTATAACACCCTATGGCAATATTCTATCAATCTGGCAACAACTATTAAAATAAAAATGAAACTCACTTCAAACTAAAAGAAACACAATACTGAAAATCTATGCCCTCAAAATGAAAGTATTACTTCACTGAAATACATCAGGTAGGTAAATTGAATAAAGAAATAAACAAAATAAATGCCCATAAATAGGGACATAATATAACAGGGTGTTTTTGAGTGACAAAAGTAAAATGCAGAAATGTAATATGATCCTATTTTGGGAAAATCACATATGTGTGAAAATATACGTGGAAGCATTAGAGTAAGGAGCAGTGGGTATATGTCTGACTGAAATGGGAACAGACGGCCGAGCTAGAAAATAAAAGTGGGGAAAAATCCTGTACTAACAACAACAACAGTTATATGTATACTAATCACATTTATGTATTAAATAAGTTATGTGTGTATCTATATATACACAAATACAAAATTAAAACAAAAATGATATACAAGGAAGGATAACAGTAGGGGACATATAATTGAAGACTAGAGGCCCTCTGATAAAATCGCTGCCACTCTGCACATGGAGGAACTGGAAAAGACTATCAGAAAATGCACAAAACGAAATTTACGAAACAACCTTAATAAGATTAATTTAAGGAAATAAGGAAATACTCTCCCAACTCCAACAAAAACAGCAAATTATAAGTAATTTTCAATGTTTTGCACTTTTTTCCCTCTATTTCTTTGTGTCCCACACTATTTCTTGTGGCTTTTAGCTACATGCTAGTTTCCACAGTAACTAGAGAAAGACAAGAGTGTGTGTATCCAGAATACAGAGAATGGGCATTAAAGACAATGGCTTGTAGCAATCTGCTTTAAGACATGCTCCCCAGAAGAGAAGTGTACCAAAGATGGCATACCCTAACATTTCTTTGCCTTGACGAAGCCCCAAACTGAACTCCTGCTTTACTTAAACCTCTTCCCCATCACGGCTGATGGGAACTTCATCTTCATTCGCTCAGAACCCACATCTTGGTACCATCTTTGACTCCTCCTCCTCACACGCTCTAGTCAGAATGGAACCAATTCCCATCACTTCTGCTCTACTACTCTCACCGTAGCCATCATCAGGCCGAGATTGCTAGACTGCTCGCTTTTGCCCTTACCGCCTGCAGTCTATCCTCAAGCACACACAAAAAGGTCCCTCTAAAAATTAAATCACAATGGTATTCCTCTGCTCAAAACCTGCAACGGTTCTTTATTACATCCAGGATAAAACCCAAAAAGTCTCTATCACGGTCTGTAAGGCCCTATGCCACCTGCTAAGAATAAAAAAAAAACTTTCTTTTATACTCTCATACCACTCTGAGACCAGATATGTGGGCTCCCCACAACAAGCAAGTCTCCCATTCTCAGGGGCCACCAAGTGGACACAGGGTGTCTTCCAATTTACTTCGGTTCTGACACTATCTGAAGTTAGCGTCAGATTCCACAAGTCAAGGGCTCATTCCCTTAGACAACCTTCCCGCTTCGGACCAACCACACGTCCCAAGCTGTCACCTGTACTGATCGACCGCCTATAAGCTGGGGTTCCCACGACCTCTCCATGGGTTTGATTAATTTGCTAGCATGGCACAGAGTTCAGGAAAACAGCTTACTGACGGATTCCAGATGATAAAGGATACAACTCGGGAAGAGTCAGATGGAAGAGATGCATAGTGCAGGGTAAACTGGAAGGGACGTGGAGCTTCTGTGCCCTCTCCAGACACATCGCCCTCCCAGCACCTCCACATGTTCACCAACCCAAAAGCTCTCTGAACCCCTTCAGTTAGGATTTGTTCTATGGAGGCTTTATTATACAGGCATGATTGATTAAATCATTGCCATTAGTGATTAACTCGACCAACCTCCACCACTCTCCTTCCCTGGGGGAGGCTGAAAGTTCCATCCCTCTAATCACTGGTTGGTTCCTCTGGCAACCAGTCCCCATGCTGAGGCTATCCAGGAGTCCCAGCCACCTGTCAGCACACACATAGAAAAACATTTCCGGATATTCCAAGGGTTTCAGATGCTGTGGGATAGGAAATGGGTCCAGAGACCAAATCTCTCTCTTACTGCCACACCTGCCCCTCCCCTCACACCTAACCCCATTTCTAACTACTTCCCTCTACTTTCTCCTTCCAGCTCCTGGGCCATCAACTATACTGCTGTCCCCGAATACGCCATGCAAGCTCCCGCTCTATGGCCTGTGCCTGGAGACACGTCCCTTGACACCCACAGGGCTCCCCGCAGCTCCCTTCCTGATGGCTTTGCTCAAAAACCACCTTCTAAATGAGGCCTATACTATCTAAAATTGCACACCACCATAACCTCCTCATTCCCAAGTCCCCTTACCCTGCTCTTCTCTGTTTTCTCCTTGGCATTCTTCACCCACTAAAACACCACATAATTGACTAATTATGCTTATCATTGTTTCTTCTCCTCATTCTTAGATTGTAAAGTGAACCCCCAGCACCCAGAACAAAAATGCATGGTGGGTCCTCATTAAATACTGACTGCATGAGGCTCAGGAAATAAAGTGAAACCTCAACCAACAAACCCTCTGAAATCAGGGTCCTGGCAAAGATGACCTAGACATGAAGGGTACAGGACAATCTCCCGCCATCTGGCCGCGAGGTCAGCGTCAGCACTATGCTGACAAAGAGACTGGATGACTCTCAGGCCCACACAGCAGTACCATACTGGAGGAAAAACCTTCCAGGATCCTAACGGCCTGCTCATCAGAGAGAACCCCCATGAGAGGGGATGAGTTTATTATGCAGGCTCAGAAGTTTAAAGAAGCCAAAGCCTAAAGTGTCTGGCGGACAGAAAATGTCCTTCTTCACAATTTCACAGATAGAAGATGGGTTCTTAGAGCAGACCTTAACCACCTCTACACATGAATTTTTTCTTTCCTTATAAAGTTGAGAAAATTTACCTTTCACCTGAAGGTAAATTTCACTTTCCAACTTCTCTTTGGCATATCCAAATTGCGAGCATCACTATTCTTATGCTTTGGAGTGATGAGTAAGTAAAACTCATCTCGTGACTTGAACACGAGCTCTGCGACACCATGACGACCAGTGTGATAACCCAGACAGCTACTTAGTGACGAATGGGTGGGGAGCATCCACAGCCTGCAGAAGCTGGGGAACGGGACAAGTCGCCTTGGGATGGTGAGGGATGGTGCGAGACGTCATCGCCCTACATTCTACAGTGCTCGATCAATTAAAACTCATGAATTGTCTATTTCTGGAAATTTCCATGGAACATTGTCAGACTGCGGTTGACTGCAGATAACTGAAACCACGGAAAGCAAATCAGAGATAAGGGGGGACTACTGTATGCACAACTCTTCAGAAAAATAACTATAAACTTCCTTAATGATAATTTAAATTCATAAATAACATGATGATGCATCCAGCCACAAAAAAATAACCAGAGTACCCAAAATGTTACCTCGTCGTTGCTCTTCTCGTGCCTCTGGGTCCCTGGGAATGCTCTCCCTGCCTGCGTTATAGTCCCTTGTACTGTCCATCTAGTACTCTCTAGCACTTAAGATGATAGTTCACATATCATCATCTTCAGGTGACCTTAGGTATTCTGTCGTCCCTCTATAGCAACACGGTATAAATCTCTAACAAAAGGATGTACAAAGAACAGCGGTAACACACAGAAGAAGTAATCTACTGTCCTTTACTGGACCAGAAAATACTTCCCAGGTGCGGTGTGGTCACTGGGAAGTAAGAAGGGGAAGGGGAAGGGGAAGAGAAGAGAAGTACCTTGCAAAGGTGAGAATATGAGGAAAAAGACTGTTTTACCTCTGGAAACTCAATGTAGTTGGGGGAGGACTGGAAACAGTCAGAGATGAGTTAGAAAAGGAAGAACTTATATTTCTGATCATGTTCGGGTTGTCTTATTAATTTTCAAATCTCTAGTGCCTAGCATACAACAATAGGTCAATAAAAGTTTACTGAATTTGTTAACTCGGAAAAGCACAAAAGGTTAAGTAAAAACTTCCAAATTTCAAGAGTATTTCTTCAAATTGTTTTCTGCAGGTCAATATTTGCAAAATAGAAGACCAATGTAAATATTTCAAAATTAATTTAAAAATACCATGACAACTCAGATAACTGATTTTGTTCATTAAAACACCTAAGATATTCAAATATGGTTTATGTTGCACAACATTTTATTTTCTAGTAAATTACAGATACAAATATACAAGCAACTCTTCTGAAATGACTCATGGAAAATTAAAATTCTTCAACCACATGCAATGGTTGTAGCATTTTTGTGTGTGTCATAAATACCTCTGGTAGCCTAATGAAGACTATGGACTCCAGAATAATGACTGTAAATGCATAAAATCAAATTCATAGAACTATAAAAGAAAGAAGAAATCACACGATCCCCCAAAAAACCAATTATATTAAAATTCAGCTCTAACCACAAGTCCACAGTTCTAATCATGGATCCCAGTTTAAGAACTCCTGATAGAAGATATAGGTTAACCTGGAAAAACAAAGAACACATACTTTTTGTCTAAATATTATATATACGTAGTATTCCTATTGTTAAAAATAAAACTCATAATAACTTGCCAAGATTAGGATTTTATGTAAAGTTATTTAATATTTAAATAACTTTTGAAAATTTTATGTGGTAAAAATGTGTTGCTTCATTTGTAGCTCCTATTATGGGTATATACTGTAATGCAAAATTTTCCAAAATCATTGCATCTGTACAAAATGAGTAATATTATACTAACTCTACATTTCTATCATCTCTAATTTCTAGTTAGCTCTCCAAAGAAGACATAAACTATCATGTTCCTCCCTTAATCCAAGAGCTCGTAAGCAACAGGAGGCTAGACTGACAATCTTTTGGGCCCTAGCACACTCTGCGTTCAAAATACCTCCAGATGCAATATACAAATTACCTTGCTGTAGGTTGTCTTCGGAGTCTTTAATTAAGAAACATCTCATGGTTAAAGCTGTCAAATGACAAGATATGCTAAGTATTTTAGCAACTAAACGTCTAGGTAGGATAGCTTAATCTACTACTTTATAGGTTGCAAACATATTTTTGGAAAATTGTAGGATAAAGCAACATCCTTTCTAGAGTGAGTAGTGAGTGAGCTCCAAACAGTTCCAGCATGGAAAATAACTCTGATTTTGACTTTTAAATATGTACATCACCTTAAAATAGATCAGAGTTTTCATATTTTAATTTTGTCCTGCTAAAAACTTCTAAACCAAATGATTCCAAAATTGTATCTCTTGATTCTACACACTTTGAACATTTGACACTAAATAATATAAAATGATCTTGAATCACAGTACTTACCAACTTTGTAATAATTTCATGATTTTTTCCCCCTAAGGAAAAGAATAAACTAGGTGGAAAAGAGCGCCCCTCTCCCATTAAAATAGCTATCTTTTTAAAAACTACTTTATGTATCTTCTAGAAAAAAATAATATTAATGATTATTAGTATCAAGTTCCATGAATAATTTACAGTCTATGAACATTTATAAATTACTGTTTTCAAAAATTAATAGAGGAAAAGCATGGTCTATTCTTGCTCACTTATTTTTTACACTGTAGGAAAACAATACACATAAATACAAGTCGGTTTAACTAGTGAACAAATTTAAATAAATCACTTTCATGGTTTATCACCAGTAATCATAAACCTGTCAAATTGTCCAAAGAGCTAACTTTAAAATCCTCTAAAATGTAAAATAAAAACAAAAAGTTTGTTTTTCCAGGCTACAGTTAACGTCTACCTACAGTGAGTTTGTCTATTTGTAATTCTTATGACGATGGCAGACAAGTCATATATTACTTTTGCAAAATAACTTTTGCTTGTTGTTTAATTTCTCTTTGACAGGACGAAGGATCTTTGCAGAGACCATCGTCATGGAACTGAAGAGAAAATAAAACTAACCATTATCAATTTAGCCAAAGTTCATTTCAATCAGAATTTTGGTAAGCACTTGCTACTCTTTTTAAATACTGAGAATTAGCAGTGCTTTTCTTTAGAGGCCGGAACTAAAAGTGAATCAGGCCCTAACCACAAAGAACTTCCTAAGTTTACTGTTAAACATCCCTTAAAAATAGCTTTGACGATTCCTAGCAAAAAAAAAAAAAATATATATATATATATATATATATATATATATATATATATAATACACATATATATGTGTATATATACATACATGTTTTTTCCCAGATAAAGAAACATTTGGCAAACTCTGCCGTCTGACAAAGCTTTGCAGTAAGTACATTTTGCAAGCGTTAATCAGACTTTGCATTGATAAAGCAAACTTTGTAGCGGGATAACAAATCCTCAGAATGTCCTCAGGCTGCAGGCTCTGGAAACCCTCCCTCCAACACCTGTGCAAGTACCTCCTGTTCTCCAACGGTGTTTAAAATACTTCGGCAAACGACACAGAAATTACAGTTCAGACGCTAAACTTGAACTTTGCAAATTACGACTAACACCTAGAAACCACCAGCCCAAAGACTCTCACGGATCCAGCCGTCTCTTGTCTCCCAAGAGGACCACTGGACCACGCGAACCCCATTTAAAGAGCGGCTGCTGGGGGGAGGCAGGGGCTGGGGCGGTGAGGGTCCTAAACCCGACGCACGGAGCGACCCCGCGGGACTCGGGTTCTGCCCCGGCCGCCCCTAAACGCAGCGACGCGGACCGCCACGACCCGGTCAGTGCGGCACCTCCTCCCGACGCGCGCGCCTCGCGCCCGGCCAGGGGCGTCCCCGCCCGGCGGCCGGGGGGCTGAGGGCTGCGGGCTCGCGGGCGCCGGAACACGGCCGCGAGCCCCGAGTGCACCCCAGAAGTGAGGGGCTCCGGGGGGCGCAGGGCTGGACCGAGGGTCTCGCTGTCAGGCCCAAGGGGGTCGCAGGTCTTGGACCTTCACGCTGAGGCCGGTTCCGGAGACTCACCTGCGCTCTGCCGTCTCGGGCAGGGGAGCGCGCGGTCCAGGTGGAGAAGTCGGGCCTTCCACTCCCACAGGGCTCCCTCCCTCTGGCCTGCCGCCGACACCAAGCTGCCACGCCGACGCTCACCGGGAACTGGAGCAGAGGCGGCCAGGCTCCGCCGCCCAGAACGCGACCCTGGCACGGAGCATGCGCACACGCCCCACTGCCAGGGGCCAGTCAGGGCCGTGACACCTGCGGCCAACAGGTCCCGGCAGCACCGCCCCGCCCTCCGCCTCGCGCCCGCCCCGCCCCACCGCCCCGCCCCTCGGCGCTGGCCCCGCCCCCCGCGCGCGATTTCCAGGCTTCGGGACCTGAGGAACTGTATTCCCGCGGGGGTTCGATGGGGCGCGCGATCCAGGAGCCTTGCTCTGAGGCGCGAGATCCCGCGAGAGCAGGAGTCTGGTCGTTTCCCTCCCGGCGGGAGCGGGACGCTGGGTCTGGCGGTGGGAGCAAGGTGGCTGCAGGTAGGGCTGTGTGGTGTCGTAGACGGAAGGCGGGGACAACTCCTCAGGCGGAGGTGATTGTTCTGGAGGTCCCAGTCACTTATTCGATATTTTCTAAGCTCGAATGCGGATCCACTGAGAACTGAGCTGTAAGTTAGGTGGTGTTACCTGAGAGAAAACAGGTGTCGTCTGCCATGGAAACCCCGTGCCGGTTCCCAATTCCCTTCAGCTGTCTGTCCCTGAGTCACGACAGTGTTTGCAGTTTAGTGGCTTCCATTGGCAGGAATGTGTGGTCCCCAACTGGTTGTTTTGCGACTACTAATAAAATGAAAGCTTTAATAAACGTGTTGACCCGGTTAATGGTTAATTGTGTTAAAAATTTGGCTGCCTCCTTACCGTGTTTTCGAACAGGTTTTAAATTATGACTTACTGCTTAGGAATTGGGCTAAACTTGGTTTCGTAATAAATTGTTTCTTAGGAATAGTAAAAGACAAACCCACTGCCATCTTTAGTATCAGAAGTTCCTCTCAATAAATAAGGTTCTGGAACTCATCCCAAAGCTGGTGCAAGTAGAATATACAGGTTATAAAAATTAAGCTCGTAGGTAACACTAAAAGTTTATTTTGAAGAAATATTTTAGGTTGAAATGGGCGAACGGTGCTTGAGACTGAATCAAAGATGATTTGTTGAGCATTTACTATGTTCCTTTTAGTGAATTAGGCACCGAAGGGAATACGTTGAAATTTAAGACATGATTCCCGCCTTCAAGAAATTTAAAACTTTTGGAGGAAGTGGGAAAAAACTCTCCATTTAAAAAATAGTAACGATAATGACACTGTTAACACTCCCCTTGGCTTCTCCAGTGCCACTGTCTCCTGGTTCTGCAGCCGCCTGCCTGGTGCACTTTAAACATTGTGTGCCCTCTGTTCCCAAGCTCTCCATTTCTGTTGTTGACCATCCTCCTCTTGTTTTCTTGAGCACTCTCCCGCCTCCATCATGGACTTACCTACCAGGTGTCCTCTGTACCAGGGACTCCCAAATGTATAGCTTCAGGTTAGACCCTTTTAAGCAACAGCATCTTCATCTGTGTTTCACACTATTACCTTAAATATGTCTCAAAATGACATTGGCATGTTTACCAGTCCCTACTCCTGACAATGTGTCTCTCCCCATCTACATGTGAGCTGGCCCATGTTCATTCCCTGTCTCAAATCATAGCACCCATTGCCCAAGTCAGAAATCCCTGAGTACCCCTATATTACATTTCCTTCATTTCCTCTATCCTAATACCCAATTCTGTTGACTCTTACCTGCTTAAGTATCTCTCAATCCACCCATCTTTTGGATCTACGCTTTCACTGTGGTGGTCCATCAAGTAATCATCATCATCTCCTAACTCATCTCCCTTGGACTGTTGCAATAGCCTCTGCTTATTTCCCACTCCTACCCGCCTCCATTCTATTAATGATTTTTCTAACAGGAAGAAGATGTGATCACACGCCAAGATTTTGTCAGGCGCTCCCAGTGGACCCCTTTGTGATCTGGCCCCAGACTGTTGACCTCACCTACTGTTCTTGCCCATTTGCTCCACACTAGCCATAGCGGGCTCCTTGCTCTTCCGTGTTTTACCTGGTTTCTCTCAAAATCCTTCAGGTCTCAGTTGAGTACTTATCTCCTCCAGGGAACCCTTTATAACTTTCTACAACAGACTTGCTCTTCCTCTACCTCTGTACACTTATTTCTCTTATGACAATTATGTTGTACTGTAATTCTTGCTTTGCAAATGGAACTGACAGAGCAACCCCCACCTCCATTCTTGAAAAAAAATAATATGAACTATGGGTAATAAAGACTCATGCTATCTCCCTTCCTCATTTAGAGATTACAGAAGAATGCCTATGCAGTTCACCCTGCTCAAGAATTCAACTGAACCCCGACTGTGCACTTTCAGCCAGTTCTTGGCATATTTAAGTACTGAGTTTTAAATGATAGGTTTATAATAGGTCACAAGTTAAGTGCCATGAGGTCGATCTGAAGCAAACATGAAAAAAAAGCAAAACTGACATTGCCTTGCATATTAGGACAGGAGTTGCTCCCAGATAACTGGTTAGGAATGTCATGACAGAGGTTTTAAATGTATTGCCTCTAGAATTACTATTTGTCCTTGAGGGCTATGTGTGTGTTGATTCAATAGTCAGTTATTGGGTAGGTGCAAACTTAGGAAGGAGGATCTCTGCGGCTCACACTGATGTGAGATCATGAGAGAAGGCTTGGAGCACGGAGGACCCGCTTATTTGGTTCAGCCTAGGCCTAGCCAAAGGTTTCATCATGCTTACACACCTCTTATTGTTCTAGAGTGATTATAACTCAGACCTTGGGGCTAGACCCGCCCTATCACTGATGATTGCTAGGGTAACAGTGATCTGTCCCGAAGAGCTGTGACCCAGTAGTTCCCAGAGGTGATCAGCAGCTGAAGGTGTGGCAAACTGTGACTGAGCTGGGTGGGGAAAAGTGACATGAGGCACAGAGAAGTAGCAGCTGAGTGGCTGACTCAGGATTAGACATCAAACAAACTCCTTGTTCCCTAAATGCATTAAGGAAACAAGGAGGGCCAAAATATCTTATTTCCTTACTAGCTAAGCCCCAGAGAGCAGGGACCATTGCCGTATTTACAGAGCATAGCGCAGTGCCTGGCGCAGATACTGAGCCCTACATGCTCAGGGGATAGAGTGAAAAATTGGACGTTTTATTAATTTTTTTAGAGAATAGAGACGTCTGTGCTAACATGAATTGTTGGGGAGGGCTTCCGTGGGAGATCAAGTATGAGCTTCAGCTTGGAAGGGTCATAGGTGGGCATATTCGAAGGCACTGAGGAAGACACATAACTATATCAAGAGCAAGATTTTAGAAACCAATGAACAAGGCCCATGCAGGGCTATAATGGGAAGCCTTTGCAAGTTCTTGAACAAAGCGATTCGTTTGGAATTATATCCAGAAGGTTTGTAGAGGAAATTGTAGTGAGGCAAGAAGATGAGCTAAACCAGTACAGTTCCAGAAAAGTGTCCAGGCTGTGACTTGTGGATGAGGTCACCAGAACAGTGTAGTCACCATCAACCACTCCCTCCTTGACAGGCTCACATCCCGACTGTTGTGACTCCATCCTCTGCTGGCTCTGCTCCAACCTCATTGGCTGTTCCTTTTCAATCTGCTTTTCTCTTACACTTTCAATCTACTTTTATCTCGTAAATGGTGATGCACCTCAGTGCCTGGCCCTGGGATATTATTTATCCTCAAAGATTTCAATCTGTTTCCCACAAGGAGCCAAAGTAGTTCATTTAACCCATTACCCATTTAGGAAAAACAGTGCAGCTCTGGCAGCGTTAATTTAATTTTACAGAAACATGCTCTTTGAGGCTGAAGTAAATCCAACTGGTTTTCAATGTGAAAATAAAATATAAAAAATGTTTTTTGAGTTATTTTGAAACAGAACTTGTCTCTAATCCTAATGTAACAGAAATGTATATGATGATCAGTATTTAATAATTTTTTGATATGGTAAATTTCAAAGCACAGAACAACACAAAGTAGAACATCTAGGATTTGACATTTTCAGCCATCGAGAATTACTGTATTTTGTAAATGGAAAACCACTACTGAAAACAGAATGCTATAAATAGAATGATTTCATTTGTTTCCAAAGACTATCGATATACTAGAGTGATGCAAAAATAATAATAAAAGGGAGATATTTCATGGCAAACTTTGGGGATAAGGTCAGGACTGTAATCCACGAGTTATCTCGGGGTAAATGCTGCAGCCCCAAGTACTGCCAGCTAGTATTCTCGGGACAAATGAGAAATGGGTTAAAATGTAGACATATTATTCCCCAACTTGAAATTATTCAGTGACTTACCACTTAAGTAAAAGAAAACCCAAATGTCTGCCGAGGCCTACAGACCCTGAATGAGCTGCCCTTATTTCCCTAATGGCATCTCATGCTATTCAGGGCTGTGCATTCTTCATTCCCTATGCCTAGAATAGTGGTTCCCAACTGGGGGTGATTTTGTCTTCCAGGAGATGTCTGGCAATGGCCAGAGTCATTTCCGGTTTCCCAGCTGGGGCTGAGCGGTGAGGGGTGGACACTGCTTTTGGTATCCAGTGGGTTGAAGCCAAGGAGGCTGCTAAACATCCTGCAGTGGACAGGATAGTCCCCCACAACAGAAGAGTTTTACATTGTATGGTCCAAAGTGTCAGCAGTGAGAAACCCTGGTCTACAACACTCAAGCACACACCCCTGAGTCTCCCAGTGGCGGACTCCGTTCATCCTCTACACCTCAGTTTTAAGTTCATCATCTTAGGAAAGCCATCCTAGAACTCTGCTCATCTCTATCACAATGTCCTGTTAATTTACCTCATATCATTCATCACAACCTGTGACTGTTTTGCTTATTTATTTGCTTACTTATTGTCGTTCTCACACGAAGCAAACTATATGAAGGGCCCTTCTGTCTTGATCACCGTTCTGTGAAGTCGGCGACCGTGGCCCAGAGTAGGCATCAATAAAGAGTCGTTTACCACCTGAATTAGTATCTGCAATAAGGCACTGCAATAAGACACGGGAAACTTAACAATAAGGCTTTCTTTTATGTTTTTTCTTTTTTCCTATAAGATTGAAATACACAGTTACCAAGAGAGCAGAGTGAAGACGCCTGGAATTAAGCTGTCACGACCAGCAGTGTTTCCTTGGGAGGCTGCCAGCCTGCTGTCAGAATCCAGACGGGCTCCACGAACACCCTGTTGTCCTGAGCAGCTTCTCACAGTCAGAACCAGATGCAGGGTAATATTATGGCCAAATCGACAGCAGTCTGTGAGGTGCTAAACATCATAAAGAAAAGAAAGAAGGTAAGAGAGAACAGTACCAAAAAATGAGATAAAATTATAGTATTGTTAATCAAGTGATAGAAGGTTAGAAACCCTAATTTTTTAATATGTGCATATCTGAAAAAAGCTGTTTGAAAAAATGTGTTTGGAAGTGTCTGATTAAGACACATTTTGATTCTTTCAAGTAAGGAAGTTATCTATTGTAGACATATATGCTTCATCTTTTTCTGCTTTTGGTAATAGATACAGACCACTTAACCACAGGGTGGGCATAATCTGAGTCGGGTATTTCACCCCTCTCTGGCTGAAATGATTGAGGTGGGGGTGATTCAGGCTAACCAGCATCCTTTCCAAGGAATTTTCAAATTAGAACTTGCAGGAAAGATCCCTTTTTTCTCTGGTTGCAAAGTGTAAAGATGCGTATTCAGAGCTGCTTGTGGCAATGTGCCTTGCCATTGAGTGTAGCTCATCTGAAAGAATAAGGCAGGATGGGAGAGAGAGGGAGAGAGAGTCCCTAAAGGTCCTCTACCCTCTTACAAAGTAGGAAGTCAGGAGCACTGGACCCCTCAAAGCTAGGCAGCATGACGTTTTCTTAAACATCAGAAGATCAAATTCAATATCTATGGCATCTTAACCAACTCTTCCTCAGCTGTACGTCCCCATCTTTCTAAGCTTCTGTTGTACCAGAGTAAACATTTGCTAGTTAACCACACTTAGTGGTTTAACCAGTAGCCTCCTTAATTTTTGTTGACATAGAGTCAGCTTAGGCTATTTCATTACCTTTGTAGGTTATTTCACTTTGAAACATTCTAATTTTCTTATCTGTAAAGATGGGATGAGAAATAATACTTATATATGATGTCTTTTGATAATGCCCCAGATAAAAGCATCTGTAAAGCCCTACACTGTGTTATTAGGGCCATTAGTGCTGTTATTATGATTGCCAATATTGTTGTCATCAATGCTAATATGATGCTTTAGGAACCTGTATATTGTTTTCCTTGCTGTAGTATGTATTTTATAACAATCTCAAAGATGCAGGAGGCTTTAGATGTCATCTGGTTCAGCCTCCCACTCACTGGAGGATCACCTTCCCCAGTGGTTGTCCAGCCTCTGTTCAGAAACGGTGACAGAAGTAGAAAACTTAATGCTTTGTGGGGCGGCCTATTCTTTGTTAAAACTTTTTTAACTGTTGAGAAATTTTTATCACAATGAGCTGAAATCCACCTCCCAGTAATTACCACACACTGGTCTTATTACTGTCCTTTGTGGCCACAGAAGTCTCTGTTGTCTTTTCTATAAGACTATTTAACTTGAAAACATTTTTTTTCCTTTTTCCCAGCTAAATACACTCAGTTCTCTCAATTTTTGAAGGCCTGGTAAATGTTAAACTAATCAACTCAACTTCACTTCATCCAACAATTTAAATTCTAAAAAAATAAAATAAAATGAAATAAAGTCAATTCTAGCATATAATATAAAATGGTCAAATATAAATAAGAAAATGAATCAGGGCTGTAGGAAATTAAAATACAACTAGAACATTAAGAATGAGAACTAAAGAACAGAAATATGCATGATCCAGTAGCTTAAACTTGTTTGGCTCTGAAGTAAAATCAAAAGTGGATATGATATTGAAGTTATCAGCAACAGGAAACATTTTTCTGTCATCATCTGAAACGCCTTTTCCCTCATGTGGGCCTTCATCGAAGGCGGCCATTATCCATGTACACCGAAGGTAGTCTGGTCAGCATGCCCATGGAAAATGTGATAACAGGCTGCATATGCCATCTGTGAAACTGAAGTCACAATGCACTTTTGTTGTCAGCTTCTGAAGAAATGTGGCACCCAAAAATAAAAACAGGTTTTTACAATTACCCTGATTATAGTTTGGGGAAATTACACCCTCCCTTGGTTCAGACACTGTGTTTTTATCATGACAGTTTGAGTAAGATTGATTTAACTTATTTTGCAAGTATGTCACTTTGTTAGCCAGTGGAAGTTTGTGTTCAAAAACTGAATTTTTTTATTTGATTATTTTGTTTTTATGAACTGGTATTAAGCCAGGTTTCCCAAATCTTAATGACATTATTTTTTTTAGACATAAATGTTTATACTGCCTCAGAACACAAGCAGTTTCATCATCATCTGTTTCTTTCATTTCTTTAAAACATCCTATTTGGTTTTGAAGTTTTAGTCTACATCTTATGAGATTCACTATTCTTCCTAGATTTTTGTGTTGTCGATGTATTACCTTCTTTGTCTTCAGCTGAATCATTGAGGAACATGTTGAAGTAGGCTGGATTCCTGATGTTCAGCTCCAACTGTGGCCAAAGTTAACCTGAATGGCAGCATTAAAACTGCTTAGAAAGCCAAGAGGAGACCATGTGTGAGAGCGACATGGTATCATAAAAAGCATGGCCTTTACACTTGGGCAGACCTAAAGTTCAAACCCTGACTTTACCATTTAGTCTTCATGTGTGACCTTGAACAGTTATTAACCTCTCTAAACCTCAGTGTCCTCATCTGTATGCATCAGGGGACCCTAGCTGATCCCTAACTAGGTAGCTGTTAACAGGGTTAGTAGGTTGCCAACCGACCCCTTGTGGGGATTTATTCTTATGTTTTTTGGGGGGGAGGGGGGAGCAATGTTTTGTAATCTGAGAGAAAGAATGAAAGAAAGAGATAGTAGAATTGCTGGTGTTCAGAGGCAACCTGATATGATAGAAAAAGTACTGGATGGAGAATTATAAAACTTCTTAACAAGTAGCCGTGTGGTTGTGGGCTGGTCAATTCACTTCTTCTAACCTCTCTTTCCTAATTCATAAATGAAAGGAGTGGACCACGTGCTTCTGAGTGCTAAAGATTTGAAGTTCAGGGTCTGTTCCCAGTTGTTATTTAATTCCAAAATACGTGCCAAGAACTAAGTGCTTTAATGCAGATTATTTTTACTTAACTTTCCCAACAACCCTAAAATATCAATATTTAGCTATTATTAATATGTAATATTTATAGACAGTGAAAGTGAGGTATGTAGCATGGTGTCTGCACAGAAGAGGCACTCAATAAATGTAAGCTGAATGACTAAAGAAAAGAACATATCAGTTCTTTCCGGTCACAGCTATGGAAATACAGCCAAGTAGGTAGAAATGAGTGAAGGCCATCTGTACTCTGCTAATAGATCCAGAAGTAAAGGCCAGAAATAGCTAGAGATTTTGTCTTTAAGCCATTCACTAGGATTTGGTTCATAAATATCTCTTTAATGTTTTTATAAAACAAATTTCATAACATGTTTTATAGAAACGGTTCTTTAGACTCTTAGAGATGGAAAGGACCTCAGACTGGTTTGTAAAAATCCCTCACTGTGCAGACAGGGTGGCTTAAACTCAGGGAGGCGGTTTCCAAGCCCTGCTGGACGCTGCTGGAGCCGGGGCCACGTCCACTTCCCAAACGCTGGGGAGCGGCCTGGCGTAGGATACTGTCCCGGGAACATTCTGAGTTTCACGAGAGATGGTGCTGTTAAAGTGCATGGAATTTCTTTGGTATCCAAGCATTGGCACCTTCGTACTCTTCTGAGAGTTGACGGAAAGGGACCGCAGGAGGAAGTCAGGAGCATTTCACAATGCAGGTTGTCTCTTTCTGGATTATGATGTCATGGAAGTTCTTTATGAAAAACACTAAAGTGTTTGGAAATTTACCAAGTTTCTTTCCCACCCCTCAGGAACCTGACAGATCTGTCTCTGTGACGTGTATGCACACACACACACACACGCGCATGCACACACACAAAACTGTGCGTCTGTACTAATTGGTTTTTAAGTATTTCTTTAAAAAATACAATGGTAAAATAACACTCTTTGTCTTTGCTCACAGCACACCGGCCGAGGCACCGATCCCAAAGGAAGCTACCCTGGAGAGCGTGTTCTTTTAAAAATGACAGAAACTTCCAGGGCACCCGTGTTTTCAAGGTAAACTTCCTTGCCGGAATTCACAGTCAAAAGAAAAGAGGAAAATAAGGGTTTTTTTATAGAGTAATAAAATTGTTGGAAAATATTCGGTGATAGAAAAACTTCAAAAAATTATATGAAAGCAGGAATGCTGTAGTACTGAGTTTATTTTTCTTAACCATTAGTGCTCTTGAGTCTTTCATTCTCTTTACGAAACAGGCCCTAAAACTGAAGTTGCGCAGGGAAAATACTAACTCTTGACAACAATAGGCCTGCAGTGTGCACTAAAGCCTTCTTGTACATTTTAAAATCAAGGTTTTTCTGATTAAAATGTTCTGCTACTGTTTCAAATTCTTTTTATTCTGAAGAACTCTATTAAATTAGATATAATGGTTTTAATGTGAAGGAGGGAAGCCATTTCAGTTGCTAAAAACAATGGTAACATTTCAGTCCCTAATAGCAAGCAGCTATGATCCAGTTCACATGAACATGCATGCGAGTGACGTCCTCTGATATTTTATTTTACTTTATCCTATTTCATTTAAAAAGCTGCTGATTACACCAGCTGAATTCATTTCCTGACCCCTTAGCAGAACACGGCTACAGTTGGAAAGACGTGGAGCAGGAGGTTTCTAGTGGAAGGGGCAATATTTACTCTTTAATACAGTATAGAAATTTACTTCCAGTTAGAAAATAGTGTTAATTTTGGTTTGATACTGTCACATTGACAGTTTTTTACTGGTAAAAGTAAAACTTCCTAATGTAGTAGCAAAGGCCTTCACATCTCTGATTCCGCCTCTCACTAGCATCGCCCCTCATTCAGTCTTATTTCTCTGTGCTTAATAAGTACAGGTAGATGCGAGATTATTTCCAGGCTGCCTCCAGGAGATGTGCGGACTGTTGCCCTGTGGATGATTGTATTCTCAACTGAGACAGGAGAAAGAATAAGACAGGTGGGGGAGCGTTAGAGCAGAAGCAGGATTCCTGGCTCCTAATTTTAGACCCGCAGTGTGAGACTGAGCTAGTATCTTAGCTCCTCTCATCTAACTTCCCATTCTGTAAATGAGGGGAATTGATCTAGAATATTTCAAAATAGTGTCTAATTCTAAAGTTCTTTTAGTCTAATGGTTGTGAACCAAAGAGAGAGTTTCATTATGCTATGTACATAGTACTTGTAGCTTGTGTTTGGCAAAATAATAACTCGTTCTTTGCTTATTATTATATTCAAAATAGTAATATCTGTTTGCTATGCTAATAGAGGACACTTAAGTAAACATCGGGGTGTGGAATTGTACAAATAGTATAGTCTAATACATTCTGATAATTATGCTTATGAACCATATTGGTACATTTATGATATGTGCATCTGACAACATGGTGATTTTTCTGCATTGCTGTGTATCTGTTCGGGCTACTGTAACAGCATATCATAGACTGGGTGGCTTATAAACAATAGACATTTATGTCTCACAGTTCCAGAAGTAGGGAATCGCTTCTTGGCCTTTTGGCTAAGATCAAGTCTAGAAGCTGGGAAGTCCAAGGTCAAGGTGCCAACAGGCTTATAGTCTAGTGAGAGCTTGCCGCCTGGTTCATATAGGGCTATCTCTGTGTCCTCACACGGGGAAGAGGCGACATTGCTCTCTGGGGTCTCTTTTATGAGGGCACTGATCACATTCATAGGGGCTCCATGCTCGTGACCAACTCACCCCACACAGGCCTATCCCCTAATGCCATCACGCTCTAAGTTAGGGTTCCGACATATCAGTTTTAGGGAGCTAGACACATTCAGTCACCAGCATTATAAGTTTAATGCTTGAGAGTA
This sequence comes from Eidolon dupreanum, assembly GCA_028627145.1. Taxonomy (NCBI): domain Eukaryota; kingdom Metazoa; phylum Chordata; class Mammalia; order Chiroptera; family Pteropodidae; genus Eidolon; species Eidolon dupreanum. The sequence goes on along the minus strand of CM053512.1, from coordinate 1,304,689 downwards.
GAAGTTGGAAAGTATTCCTCCTGCCTTTTCAAGGTAAGGGAGAAAAGAAGAAAAGGTTGATTGCATTTAGGGGGATTTTCCCATATTTTATAGAAAAATGACCTCCCTTCCCTGGTCATAACTTCCGGATGCCTAATGTTGTTAAGCAGGGTGGAATCTGCTCCCCAGCCCCCACCCACACACACTGAGAAAGGGACTTGGGTGATTGTTTTTATTCATTACACTCTAGATACGATTGTGCCAATGCATCAATGCATTAGAATCCAAGTGACGTGTGTTTGTGATTCGAAGTATTGCAAACATGTATTTAAATGGAAAGCCATTTTAGTTTTTAAAAAAATTAAGGGTTTGTAGCAATCAGTTCCATGGGAACTCCGTTCTGATGGTGTAAGGTATTTCTGTAGAGATAAGGTAGGTACAGTGATCAAGGGAAGTGTCCACTGTATTGATTTTTTTAAATTCTCAAGTGACATAGAAAATATGCAGATGCTCACAAGAAGTAATATTTTAGCAAGGCCCTAAACAGGCTCCCTTCGTTGCAGTTTTGAGTCTGGAGAATGGAGCTAATACAGTCAGTCCACTTTGTGTTTCTCGTGTGTATATTTAATGTTCTCATTGTTCCAACATGTATTAGTTCCAAATCAGGGCAAAGTATATTTATCTGGAAGCAGTTCCAGTATAACCTGTAATCTAAGTCAGTTCTAAATGCTTTTGTTTTCTTACTGTGTGGTCTTGATAATATCTTATTTTGTTAGTAACAACAGCTAGTATTAATAAGCCTTTATCATATATCGGGTAATGTACTTTATTATGCAGCATTTTAAAGGTAGATACTAATATTAGCCCCATAATTCAGATTCATTCATTCATTTATTTATTTATTTATTTATTTATTTAACTAACTAACTAACTAACTAACTAACTAACTAACTATATTAGAGAGTAATAAGTGCTATGAAAAAAGTAAAATGGAAGCACAATAAGGAGTTAGCAGTGTGCTCCCTTAAAAAGGGTGTTCAGGGAAGGTCTCAGACAGAGGTGGCATTTAAGCCACACAGAGTTGGAGAAAAGTACGACTTTCAGAATGAAGAAAACTGCTTGAGGTTACATCGCTGACGTGTGGAGCATTTGCGAGCTGGCACTGTTAAATACACTGCTTTCATGTGTTACTTGCAAGTGAGGGATGATAAAGAAAATGCAGTGAGAGCATCCGCATGGGTGACAGTTCACATCCGACAGCTGCGCACATGTAGAGCCAGACTCCTAAGGGGAAGGGCTCCAGAAACCACCGAATGGCACAGTTAGCTCCTGGACAGCCCGGCTGTGTTCCCCTTTGGCCTGCTTCGTTCTTGCATTCCTTTTCTCTCTTTTCTATTTATTTTGCTAGTGCTGCAGCCTCTATAACAGTTCTTCGATCAGCGGTTTTAAAATAGGACATGACGTTGAATTTATCTTTTTTTCTTCTGACTTTTCCCCGTCCTGTTTCCTGAGATGTCACTATCTCCTACCCTTCCTAAGTTGTCATTGAAATGTGTTTCAAAATACTACACAATACTGAATAGTAAGCACATTCTTTTTGGGTCAGAGCTGTAATCTCTTAAAAATAGCTTTTCCCCACTCTTTGCCATATGTACCAAATCTTCCTATTGTGAGCACATCATATTGGGAAGCCAGGGAAAGTTCAGAGCCAGGGGTGAAATCTAGCGCTTCTGTTTAAGGGACTTAAATAGGGGCACACCCTGTTATTTAACTAATAATACTTCAGTTAAGCCATTGAACTCGTACAATTTTACTTACTTTTTTCTTAGTTTTGAGGAATTTAACCTTTTAAAGCATAATCATGTGAAGTGCTGGGATCCACTAGTTTGGAGTGGAGTCCCCTTGCCTGCTCTTCTGGCAAAAGCCTGGCACTCTTCCACCTTTTTCAGAAAGCGAGCTGCCTGTCTTTCTACAGAATGGAACATGTGGAGGTCGAAAGTATTTTTCAGAAGAAAAGGAGTATTCAAAGCAATACTTTCCTAAGCTTAATAAAAAGCAGTTATGGCCAAGAAACTGCAGTGATGTCATTAAGTTTTATCTTGCATAAGCAGCAGAGTGAGGAAATTCCAGAATTAATAAGTCTGCCGGTACAGCCGTGCCCTGAGCTGGAAAGTTCACGGTGTTCTTTTCATACTCACCACTGGACACTTTGCTCCACATTAGCCTTTGTGAGAATAATTGGCTCCCTCCATTTCCAAGCTGCTAAAACATTTATAAATGAGTCTATTTAGAAAATGTGAAATGTTAAGTAGATGCAATAAATGGTCACTTTGACTTAAAATTGTTGTCCGTGTTTGCATTTGATTCTGCAATAACCAATAATTAGTCATTTTTAATGATCAAATCTTTTCAAATATTGAGTTAAGAAATGAAAAATACTAGCTTTGAGAAATGATTGGAGAGAATGTAGAGTTACAAACCAAGAACGATTATTTTAAACATGACTCCAGTTATTAATGGCACTCTGGTTGTTGTCTACAGAACAATTGTCATGCACTTCTGTCCCCTTTATTTCTTCTTCTTTCTTCCTTCTTTGTCCTTACAGGGGAAACAAAAGGAAGGTTACATTGATCAAAAGGGGGCACGATGCCTTGTAGAGAGATGAGCAGGTTTAATGAGAGAGTACGCTTCTGTTTTTCTGATTTTATAATTAAGCGTGCATATTTCTTGTTTTATTTAATTCATTTTCAACACAGTCAGAAAGTTCAGCTTTTTACACTTAAGAGTGTCTGAATGACTTTGGAGGCTGACTCTAAAATACCTCAGTTTATACCTGTATTTGCCTAATTAAAATAATGGGAATTTCTTATTATTTTGTCTAGATGTAATAAAGTAGTTTAAGGCTCAATTTTATTCTGAAAGAGAAGTAATGAACATGAGTTCTTAGATCGTGTATTTTTTTTTTTTTTTTTACACCCACAGCACCTGGTCTTCCTAGGTGGTCTCCCATCCAAGTACTAACCAGGCCTGACCCCTGCTTAGCTTCCAAGATCAGATGGGATCAGAGGTGTTCAGGGTGGCATGGCCATAGGCTAGATCATGTATTTTAGAGTGAAGCACACCAAGTTCTTCCCTTTTTGAGCTAAAATTAAGCTAATCCACTTTAGTGCTCTGAAGCTCAATTTTCTTCCATAACACCTTCCCCACAGGATAATTACAAAAATAGAATAATATTAAAATATATATTAAATAGCCTTTATAAAGCAGTGAGTATAGTGCTTAGCATTTAATAGTCCATCAACATATTTTCAACCCTTTTTCTTTTTAATTTTCTTTCTCCTTTATTTCTTTTTTTTAATGAATACAAATGTGGGTGGAAAAAATGTCAGTCTTCTGTTCTAAATAGACTATGAAATTTCTTCAGACTTTGAAAGATTTAGCTGTTTTTCAGGCCAGTGGAAAACCCATTCAAAATTCCTTTTGAATTCTTAATTTTATAGCAACTGGAGTGTGAAATTTAGGCATTTCTAGAGGTATCAAAACAGCTGAGCTAGAATTAAGAGACACTTCCAGGAAAGCAAGAAATACAATAGTGAACAGAGGATTAGCCCATCATTTTCTACCCAATACTTAGGATTCTCCCTTTTTAAATACTGCTTTAGGGTACTAGGGAGTACTGTTCTTTAGCTAACATTTTATTGCTAGGCCCCTTTTTGGTGGTTGACAGAATGGTGACACTGGGCATAGAGTTTATTTGGAGATAGTTAAAACCATGCAATAAAATTCCAATTTAATAAAAAATAGTAACTCATTTCAAACTGCTAATAAAAAACTAAACCATTTCAGCAAAATGCATAAGAAAATAACTAATATTTATTTTTAAAACATTAAAATGAACATGCATGATTGGAGCCTCATACCTAGAGTTTATCATAATTGCCAACGTTATTATTTAAAACAGGTAACACCAAAACATGAATAAAACTAACATATCTTAAAGACATATTTTAAATGATATAAATTATCTATAATGATAATATGTATAAGTACAATACATCTATATTTTTACTTTCTAGGGATTGTCATTTGTCATAAAAAAAAATTTTTAATCTCTCTACTTAAAAGTCTAGAAGATGATTAAAATCACCACCAATCCCAACACTATGTACAGATTCTTTTGAATAGTCAGTGTTGCTACTTGCCATTTTCCTTACACTATTATTCACGCTCCTTCTTCCTATCTCCTGGTCTGAATCTGGTAGATAGTTTTCTGTGGATGGAACACTTCTCCATTTAACATCCGTCACAGAACTCTCCACTGAACTGAAATGGGAAGACTTGCTCTTCACTTCTTACCAGTTCTATGTTATATGCTTCCTCACCCATATTTTAAGATATATCTATAACTTTGTATTAGCGTGAGTCTTTTATACCAACATATTCACCTACTTCATAGTAGATATGTGTTATATTACTTTCAAATTTGTTCATGTTCTTCTGTTTCTTGTCTTTGTTTATGTTTTATAGCATCTACTCCTTAGTACATAGATTTGAGCAGATTTTAAATATTCAGCAAAGACAACAGCCGATTCAAATTACTCTCTCTCCCTCCCTCAATACATATATTCATATGTATGTTAGTGTGTATTTTACTTGTTGTTATGCTTCTAAAAATGTATACATAAAGTTGAACCTAATCAACATATAGCATCAGGATGTGTTGAACCTGAATCGTGAGTACACCGTGGTCTTTAAAACGTAAGGAGCATGATGTTCCTTGAGTCTTGACTGTGTTTCGATTCTAGATTCCATTTGAAAAACTTATTCCGGAGTAGCTCATATGAAAGGAAACCAAGATGAAACCTTTTACTGTCACTTATTCTTCCGGACTTCCTCAGTGAAAAGGCCGGATTGTTTAGACCAGGTGAAAACAAAATTATGAATAAAGACAAGTGAGTTAAAAGGCTTGAAAACAAGGTTCTGAGTTGTTTATTAGTATTTGATCTGAGATCGAAAATAAATGCCATCAAAGGAAACTTGCTAAATCTCTATTAAATGATTGCTGCTAATGGAGAGTGTGAGCGGCCTGGCGGATCAGCGGACTGATGAAACAGCAGCATTTGTGTTCAGAGGCGTTTGTGGCACAGGCTCCTTCTCATAAGTCTTCTGATTCCGGCACAGCGGTACCCTCTGTGGGTTCAGTCGTAATTACTATGGGAACATTCTCAGATATCCATCCCTTCGGGGTCCTATTAAAGGACCGTCTGCCAGAGAGAGGGTTGGAAAAAGGCATGAACCTGGAATCTCTGAGAAGTAGGAGCTCAAAATCTGGAACCGAGAATTTAACCATTTTTGATGCTTTTTCAAAACCTCCAAATGGGGTGGCAACTCTGTGGGAAATGAAAAAGAAAAAGAATATATTAACTGATTTTCTAATATATTTGCTAGAAAATAAAAAAACTTAATTCATGACTTTAAAGGCATGTTATGCTATCGTCTTAGTAGGGTTTTCAGTCTTTGACCTCTGAGACAGGCATTTTCGTTTAAGGACCATGCCTTTATGACAAAATGGGTATTTGATAACAAGTTAGTATAAAGTCCTTTTGTACTCTTAGTTTGGGATTAAACTAATCTAGTTTTAGAACCCTGAGATCATCATAAAAATTGTTTGCCTGTGCCTTTGCTAACTGTACTTCCCCTGCTTAAGATACTTCCTCCCTGCCCTAACTCCACCTGTAAGTTCTAACATCCCGCCAGCTTTCCCAGCCCATACCTGCTTCCTAAGCCAAATTCCTGTAGCATTGATTGTCTTCTGTCAGTCATTCAGGGCCTATGACAGAGTACTTAGATGATCATTAATCTCAGAACTTAATCAGGAACTTCGATTATCATTCAAGTGCTTTGTGAGCATTAAACTTCAGAAGGCAAAGCAGTGACGAGAGCTCGCAGGTAGGGGCCGGGTGCTGTGCACCAGCCGCTGCTTTAAGTGCCCCTCAGACTGTGTCAGTACAGGAATCACCCTGGGTCCTTGTCAACGAGAATCAAAGAGTCTTTGACTCAAATTTGATTCAGTTTGTAAAAAAAAACTTCTTATTCTCGGATGTCCAGGATGTCCAAGACAATATTTTTCATTTTAGAAACTTACCATTGCATACCATTAATTTGTTCATTTCTTGACTCTTCCATTTATTCTTACAGCAAATAACTGATCTGCACATATCTAGACACTGCTGTGGGCTAGGAATTCAAAGCCGAAAGGACTATAGTGGATCTTAACTTCAGTGAGCTCACAGAGAAGTAAAGAGTGCAACATGAGGGAAAGAACAGCACACTGTGGAATACAGTAGTTACCCTATGGGAACAATATCCAAAATGCAGAGGAGCTTAGGGCATAAAGCACCAATCTGCCTGGTGGGTCAGGAAACGCTTCTTAAGCTTGGAGCCTGGGTACCAGCCCCGTGGTGTGTAGAGCTCAGTGCAAAATGAAAACTCGGGACCCTTGTTAAAGAAAATGGTTAAGAATTTCAAAACAGAGCAAAGCATTTAACCAAGCATGGCCCTTCTGGGTGGGGCTGTGCCCTCGCACAGGCCACACACGTCCAGCTCTGGGAGTTAAGGGTGTATGTTATCCACTGGGGACAACAGGCTGGACTCGGACGTTTCTAGACTCAGGCTGATTTTGGTCACTTAATCTTGTGTTTATGAATTCCTGAAATGAATTTTACTCATTAACGTATTTTTTACTGAATTAAAACAAAGAGGAAATGTTTCTCTTCTGTCGAACTTCAATATTAGGGTTTGGCATTTAGTACATTCCTTATACCCTTTTTGTCCAGTTCTGTGCTGTTTTTCCCTCCCAATTTGTGGGTTTTCTTCTCTTGTAAATGAAAACATTCCCTTCGGTCTCATCACCCATCTCCTACCTCCTACCCCTGATCCAGTGAGAGATTGCTGTTTAGAAAGCAGAGTGTTCTTTTCTTTGGCACCTTTGAGCCTACATCCTGTTTATTTGAATTTTCGTTGCCCTCAGCACATAAAGTAAAGAAAGCCCATGAACAGAAATGTTAAGCATTCAAGGTGAGAGACTACTGGTAAGATATTTAAGACTTCTGAAAATAGTTTCAAGTTTTAGTTAAACTTAGTGAAGCAAAAGTTTCCACTAAAAGATTTGGAACATTCTGCTGAGAGATAACCATGTATCCCTATACCATCCATAACATACATTCTTCCAACATAGATCTGACTTAAAATGATTTTAACACTTTGTCAGCTACACACTGAATAATAAGCCCATTCCTCTCAGAATCACAGTTAATGGATGATTTCTTGTTTATTTTTATTGTTTAGTAATGGGATTGCATTTGTACAAATTAATAGTGCTGGATGTATAACACACCCATGATAATTACTGATTACAATGTAAAGAACAATGTAAAACAATTGTATAGAAATTAAAATAAATTATTTCACTAAATACCTCACATACGTAATATATTTAAAGATACTTAATCATATAATCATAGAGCTTATTTTACAGATGAGGAAATTAGTACAAAGAGAGGTTAAGCGACATAGTCAAACATACAGCTTTCTAAAGCAGTGCTGGAAACCTTGCTCCTGGCTTAATTTTCCTCACATGTTACATGGGTGAATAGAGTATTATTTGAATATAGTATAATATTTAAATATACTCAGCGAGTACAAGAATGCAAAGTTACGTTAACCTAGGGGCCACTGGGCGCCAACTCCCATCTGGTCATTACCCCTGCTGAACGCTCGACTGCATCTCTCCCTCACATGCTTCATCAGCAGTATCGGATAATTATGTGTGATAAGGGGGGGCCACCAAATAATACCATTTTATTCTTTGCAAAGGATTTTGGGAATATTGTTGATTAGAGTGGGCCTCCAGCCTCCTTTCTCTGCCACAATTCAACCCCTTCTTAAATTCTGCGGTACACCTTGTTTATGCCATAGGTGTATTAAGGAATAGATGTAGTTCTAAAGCTCTTAGCATTATTACTAAAAATGCTTAAAGTATTAGATGTAGTACTAGTAGACGTACCACTCATAATAGATGTAATAGTAATATTAATTACTGTAGTAGTGTGTGAAAACTGAAAGTTTCATAGTTCATTAATGTAAAAGTGTTAAACACGATCACTATTTTAATGCAGCTTTTGTGATATTCTTATGTAAACCAAGGATTTAGTGCTTAATTTATTAATTTTTAGGCAAATAGTCACTAAGCAGCCTGAACACCAGGTCTACATTTTTGTGGTTGTGAGAGAGCATACTGGAGATATTTTACTCAAAAATGAAAATCAAGTGATCAAAGAATGGATGACTATTAAGATATTTAAAACCCCATGGAAATTATTTTAAAAATGGATAACGGAATAATAAATGTCCATTGTGAAAACTAAAAAGCTGATATTATTTGTCAATATTTTTGGTAGCATGAGTTTGGGTTTGTACCTGTGCTGGTGTCTTGGGCCATAAACCCCTTAATTACCTTTAATCTGGCTTCAAAATATATAAATTGGAACCTGGAATTACACAGTGGTTCTCATGTTCCTATATGTGAATTATTTCTGAAATATTGAACAGCATTATCATTTAAAATAACAGATAACCTAATATCAAAACTTTGAGAAATTATTATTAAAACAACATTTTTTAAATGTGGAAGATAATCTTGATATTATAATAGTGATGGTTTCTGAATCATTTCCTTCATTTTTATACTAAAAAAAACTGAGTTTTGGCTTATTAGCAATACTGCAAAAGTGAATCTTTGCCTAGACTTAGGGGTTATCCTATATTGATATTTTGAGTCTCTTCTTAAAAGAAAAACATTCTTTTGTATCAGAGGATTCCATTCTCTGTACTGTGATATAAAATCCATGGTATTACATGCCACCAGTCACCCAGAAGAACTGAATTACCTGTTAAAGCTCCTATAATCAGGCAGTTCTGCCTTTCCTTCAGGCTTGAAAAGTTTAGGGTATAAAGCCTCCAAGAGCTCGGGGTCACCGCTAATGGCCTGTTCCCAGGGCGACTGGTAGTACTTAGGGACAGCTGTGGTGTTGAATCTTTCAGGAGGAATTTCCTTCAGTGGCCCAGAATATCCTTTGGAAAAATATAGCAAGAATAAGTAAACTTGGAGTGCCTGAGAATTACAAAACTCCACCTAACATTTAACCATGTTTAATTTCATGCAGGATAAATTATGAAGAACACATTCTTTTCATGATCTCTCAGAAAAGAATAGTCTGAAAGTATTAGACATTTTAAGCCTCTTTAAGCTTATGGAATTTTCAAAAGAAACCACTTTTCTTAATGTTTAATTTTACCAAATCATACAGTTATTTCTTCCTCGACTATTTTAGTATACATTTGTTCAGTGAAACTATTCATTTATTTTTAAAAATTATGCCCATATGGTATTTATATAGGCTCCGTATAGCACAACTAAAGCATTAATTTAAAAATGTGTATTGCGTGTCCTAGTCGGCCTGGGCTCTGGGGAAGCAGCAACGAAGACAAACCCCCCTCGTCTCGGAGCTGATGAGTAGAGATGGTGTTCGGGTGTCGTCTGTCTTAGAGTGCTGGGCCGTCCCAGACTGTGACGCCTCAGATGGTGAGGTGCTTCGTTGCCACTGCCTCGGTCAGGCACGATGTGTCCATCCCGTGTTGGCCTCGTTCCTGAAGATTTCTAACCTCACTAGCTTTCCTGCGTCTGGTCTCAACTCTGCAGCTTACTCTTCTCACAAGGGCTAGACTTTTCTGTAAATGCTATTTAAAAGTCACACAAATTCCTGGCAGAAACGTCAGACCATTTTCACATGCATCCAGTGGCATCTTCAGATGTCCAAGGCACAGCCATCTACACGACAGCCCTGCCTGGCTGTGTCCTTGCTGTGATTCTCTTCGTCACCGTTGGATTGCTCCTCCTCGTACGTTCCCCTCGGCTCCTTCCCATCTGAAATGTTTTGTTTCCTTTTGTCTTTTACACTAAAATGTTTATCTCCTTCAAAAGATCTTAACAATTCACTTCTGAGAGGTTTTTTGTTTGCAGTAATTTAAGTTTCTTGCGATCCTCTCCAGCGTCTAAGAGGAGTCTCTTAGTCAGCGTCTTTGCTCAGCTTGCCATTCACGTGCTGCTGTCACTCGAAGCTCTTTACTTACACTATACTTTCTGCCTAGAAAATTCCATTTCTACCCATGGCTTTAATTGTGACCTACGTCTTGATGATTCCAAGTTTCAATTTTTGATCGCCAGGCCTTTTTCTTCCACCACCTACCATATTTGTCCAAATGAATATTCCTCTGGCACAGTTTATGTCCTGTGCACACCTAGGCACAACTGTTTTCTAATACACCCTGCTGCTTTTCCTGTATTGCTCATCTTAGCAAATGTTGTCACTCTGCCCTCAGATGCCCAAAACAGAAAAAACCGTTATCCTAAATTCCCCTCATTCCCACAGGAAGTCACTGAGTTTCATCAACTATGCTTTTTGAGAGTTTCTGAAATAATGCCCCTCAGACTTCATGTTTCTGACTTGCCTTAGGTTAGGTACCTATTTAAAATGTTGGAAATGGGCTTTTCCCTCCAGAAATTCGGCTTCACTAAGTCTCAGATATGGCTTCCAAATCTTATGTAAGTGATTTTCATAGAAAATATTGGGAAATCTTGCTCTAGAAAATTTCTTGTGTCCTCCTCATTTCCATGACAACTGTCCTTCTGCCTGGGCTTGGACTACAGCCTTCACTAATCCTTTAGCTCTCAGCCCATCTCCCAGGCACCCCTCACACTGCTGCACCACCTGCCCCAACCCCAGGACCTTTCACCTAGAAAACTTGATCTTGTCACTCACTTCCTTACTCTGTGCTATCACAGCTCCCAGGACGAAAATATAAGCTACTCAACATGACACACATGTGCCTACCAGCCTGTCCAGCCTCACCTGACATTTCCTCTTACGTTTTATTCTCCAGAACTACGTAGATCTACTTGAAGCTTGTTGTATCCCCTGTGCCTACTTGTTCCATTTGTTCCCGGAGCCTGCTCTCTGCAGTTCTTGTCACCTGCCAGTCCCCATCTCGAGCCTTAGCTTGAGGATGCTACTTCTGTGTGGCCACTCCCCTCTCCCCAGGAAATCAGGGTCATCGTTCCTGGTATGACACACGTAACTCCGTTTTCATTACTGCCACATTTTGTTTCTGACTCCATTCCTAAAGTTGATCAGAGGTCAGCCGTATAGAAACTAGAAATTTTTAAATTTTATCTCTTTAAAGATTCTTGAAATTCCACTACCATAACACAATTATTCTATTTTTGTGTATTTTTTCCCAGTTTGTCTTCACTCATAAGCATAACGATCATATACCTGTAAATTTGGTACCAGACCTGGATTTAATTCTTGATTAATTACTATCGACTCATAGCCATTTGTAACCTCAGTTTCTTAATGTGTAAATGAGGATTGTAATGAATATGTCATGGACTTATTGTGAAATTAAGGAAGACAAATATATCATTAGCACTTCATAAATTTACAGTCTCATACAAATAAAATTTCAATATAAGTACAGATGACTTAATTTTAATGTAACAGGTAATTGCCAATAATACAGTGGACCATCTGAAAGAATATAATAAGACCACTGTAAATGTTTTGCGTGACTCCTTTAGGTCTAAATCTGTACATTGATCTTGACCTTACCCACATGAGACAAGCTGTATCATTTAGATACCCTTTATTGAAGGAGCCAAATGACTCGAGTCATATATTTAAGTGCAAAGCAATTTTATTACTCTGTTTATAAGGTGATGAGTTACCTGGTGCAATGTTTTCTGGGTTTGGGGGACTTCGTGGATCTGGGGTGTTGGGAGGAGTAAAGGGGGCTTGCTGTGAACTGCCTTCCAAGTGACTTCCGTCCAGTTTCCCATTTTGCATGGCAAGATTGTGCTGTATTTGATCAAAAATAAACTCTGCTGAAAACTCAAAAATATTAGATACACAAACAGGAAATATCATATGTGCAAGCCTCCATTTGTATATTTAGAATTTAAATACAATGCCACTTCATCATTTCATAGGGCCTTAATGACTTACATGGTCATTGGCTGAGCTATTGAACTTTTTCTAAGTTTCTGAAATTTGTCCATGAAATGAATTTCACTGAAACTTGCAAATCATTCTACCTGCATTAATTTGAGAATTGTAATGCTGACCATCTGTATAAACTTCTTCCTGGGGACTAATGATGAGCAGGAAAATCAACTCTTTCTAATTAGTCATTAATTAGCAGGAGAAAGCCAGTACCTCCACTGTTAAGTATGCAGTCTTATCATAGTTGGGTCATGACTTATTTTAGTTATGACATAAGCTTTAAGTTATAGAGTTCTGTCATGTGTGATTCCTTTTAGGAAAAGTTGGAAAGAAAAACTGTGTTTTGTTTTATTTCAGTTAAGTTGACCATAAGTAAAATAAAACTAAAGCTGTATCTTATAGGTTATAAATATATACATTTTAGCACATGTATGATGTATTTAATGTGATTTCTGTTGAAATATCAATAGAAATAAGAGAGTTTTAAAAAGTCTGTTCTATAATTTGTGCCAAATATATAGTAAAAGTTATTAAAATACATATATTTAAGTTATTTAAAATATATATATTATCATGAAATACTCTTCCGTTTTATTTTCCCTTAAATGCTTATTTTCTTCACCCATTTCTTTTTTCTGCCTTTTTGTGTAAGAAGTTGATCAGTTCATGAACTAGAGCTTCGAGATTGGCTTGTGTAACAAGCACTACATCTTCATTTTTTTTTTTTTAAGAATGCACATCTCCTGTTGTTATTCTTTATGTCATTTAAGGCTTGTGTGTCTTGAAATTCTGGGAAGCAAAGTAAGCTCAAATCTGTACTTATTTTTTCTGTTTTTAAAATGATACTTAATATTTGAACAAATGGCATTGATTACCAGGGAGCTGGTTTATATTTTCATCTAATGATGTCCTGAACATTGTTATAAAATAAATATATAAGTTAAATAATTATTTTGACTATCTGTAGCTCAAAGGAAGCAGCAAAAACTCATTCTGGAAAATTTAATCAATAAATCAGTTTGATGTGATATAAATCTTACACAGATGATTCAAGAACTAGATTACAAGTAAACAGTTGCTATCTTTTAATGTTGTTTTGTCTCTCCATCACTAGACAAGGCTCTGTTTGTTTATCTTTGAGCTTCCAGTGTAGTATCTAGAACATAGTAGGCATTCACTAAATATTTGCCAAAAGTATAAATAAATGAATGGAAATAGACCTGAACCTAATATTATGTTTTAAATTCCTGTCGTATTAACAGTGCTTGCTCCAAGTTGCAGTCTAGAGCCCTAATAAAGCAAGAATACGTTCATGTAATGTGGCTCACTGTCTCCTTCTCCAGAAGCAAAGCCAGAGAGCACACATCATCAAAGCCAAAAGCACCTCAGAAAACATCTACATCCATTCCCTTATTTTATAGAGGAGAAAGCAGGGCAGAAGGGCAAAGAAACCTTAACATTAACTTTACATCACATGACTCGTGGGAGAGCCAGAACCAAGCCCTGGTCTCTGGGCTCCCAGGCCAGAGCTCCCTTCATTACACTGCAATAAGTGTTGGTGTCAGAAACTCTAAAATTTTGAGAGCTAGCTTTCAGTCTTCTTAATTGTGTTGACTAAGTCAAATCAGTACATTTCCTCGAATGCTACCTTCCTCATTTCTAAAGAAGAGAGAGTAACCGTCATCAGACTTGAGAGTATGTTATGTAATTTAATGACATGTGACTTCATTGCATGTGTTACTGTTGTTTATTGCTCTGAGTTACTTATCAGCATTTGTTTATTTCAATATGTCTGTTTTGGACTAATTTATCTAGTGCTCAGTTTTCTAGGAATACTGAAAAATTATCAACACATATTCTTACACATTTTCTATATAACCAAAAAATTTGACTAAAGATACATAAGATCATGGTCAATAATTTGAAATACTAGTGATGCGAGAATATGTCGTGTTCATAAGGACATTTCAACCTCATTGTGCCTTCCTCTAGCACAGTGTTAAAGCTGTATTCTTAGAGATGTAAATGTAAGTTATGAAAACTGGCATCATTCATTCAGATGTTTGGACTTGCAGAGAACTTTTCAAAGAATTCTCATAAGCTACCTAATTTATGTTATTCTTTAAAGCCTCTTCTCTGTTGTCATTATTGAAAGAATATGATTATGTAATCAGACTCGTCAGCTGAGACAGGGATTGTTTTAGGCTAATACTGTTTTAGCAGCAGATTTTTCCTAATAAGAGGATACTGGACATAATTATAGAGTAACATAGCATTACATTTATCCAACACTTCAAGTGAAAAATCATTTCTCATAGATGTAAATGCTGTACTTGAGTAAGACTGGATGTCTATCTGAATTATAACTAGATTCAACTCATGGGTGTTGAAGGATCCTCATTATTGTGGAAAAAACATTTAAGATGTTCTCTCAACATTTACTGTTAGCCAGAAACATAACAAGGAAAATATAAATTTGGGAATTAATAAAATTTTAATGTTTGTGGATATGGATGTTCTGTAAGGTGTTTAGTAATTACGGTAAAAGATCTTAGTGAAATCAGTCTGTTTGCTGTAAAGAAATGAGCTGTCCATTCAAAACAACTTAGTGATGGCAGCTGGTAGGTTTTCAGGTTTAAATTCATAAGTAAATGTACAGCCTTTTCATAGCTATAGGAAGAAACTCTCAGTAAATAAAATATATTCGTTGTAGTAGCACCATCGCTTCAAATTTAGAACCAATGCACTATTCCTTTTTGATTCTTTGTGCCTGGTATTTTAGTTTTAAAGCCATGTTCCCCAGAGCTAGTTGAACTGTTACGAATGCCTTCCTCTCCAGTCTCTCTGAATGAAGTTTAAATGAACACAGCATTTTCACCACGGGGTTAGTGCTGTGAGAGGAGATCAGGTCTGTGGTTCCCAGCACGTTTCAGTGGGCAGATGTGCTCAGCCAATAAAACGCTGCTACTGATTTGTGGAACGCCCTGTGCTTTGGAAGTGTTTCCATCCCAAACATTTAACTAGTGGCGATAAGGCCGTGTAAACTCTCAGTGCCACCAGTCTCCAGCACACACCAGTTCCTCAGTGCCAAATCTGCAAGCTTTCCACATCCTTGTTGAACTAAAAAGATAATCAATCATACGTAATATTTATTTTGCTTACCCACCTAAACTATCCATTGTTATGAAAAAAAAAGAAAAGCCTTAATAGGCTCAACGGAAAGAAAATACATAGAATACTCATTTGAGAATCTAGTAATATGTATAAATTTAGAAATGCTGCCCATTTATTTAAATACCACATGATCAAGTTATACGTACGTTTATTTGTGCTTTTGATTCATACTGGAAATTTTCAAATGTGTATTTGTCAGATCTTCTCTGCCGCATCTTAAATAGTCGGGCACCACGATTACTGAGATGGGATAGTTCTTCCAACATGATGTCTCTGGGGATGCTGACCTTTTTGCCCAGGTCCATGCCATCTACAACTGGAAAACAATATTCATGTGCATGAAAACCCCAAGGTAAGCATTTAATCACTTTTCTAAATTCCATAATTTATTGTCTGCTGTACACTGGTGTGGTGACTGAGATGTAGGCTCTTTACTCAGAGTGCCTTGGGTTGAATCCTGGCTTCACTACTTTCTAACCATATGATCACAGATATGTTACGTTTTCTAAACATCAATGTCCTCATCTCTAAAATGGGCTAATAGTAATAATACCTACCACATAAGGTTGATATGAGGGTTAAATAAAATGCTTCATAGAAAGCATTTATCACAGTACCTGGCACATAGAAAGAAGGAATGAAAAGTAAGTTGTCATTACTAGCAGTAGAATTTATTCTTTCTATGCTTACTGAGTTTTTAAACAGCACTGCTTATAGTTGTCTGTATAAGCTCTGTTTTGCTCTCCACATTTTTATGTACGGGTTTGAGCTGTTCCTGTTCCTAGAGCACCCACCCTTCCACCCATACC